>CAVMBE010000047.1:0-218318 GCA_963674455.1 Lecanosticta acicola | reverse complement strand
GTGGTAGTGCGGTCGCAAAACCGGCAAAACCATTTTGCGGATTTGTAAGCTCAGGCCACCGCCCCTGCTTCCGGCAGGCACGGAGGTCCGAGCGTCAGTCGCGCGATCACCTGCTCTTTGACCTCATGACGGGCAACTCTTACGCTTTTCCCTTCACACGCAACCTTGCAATTCCATTCCTCCCTCGAGCGAGCAACACTTTTGTAGTCGCAGCGTGACTGCAATCTCTGTTTGCTATGCAACCACCTTGAGACTGTTGGTGGCTGTCCACGTCCCGCATCTCACCATGCTCAGGCAGCACTATCCTCTCTTCCTCGACAGAATACAGCCGCGAGTGGACTTGGCCCAGCCAGCATGACAGACACGATGGAGTGCGATATATGCTCGCGAGAATACACTCCTCGTCGAAAGCCTCTCTGCGCCTCTTGTGTCCAAGCCATACTCTATGCATCCCGACATCGTCAAGTGACTTCGTTACTCGATCGTGAGGAGTCACATACATACGCCGAAGCAGTGATACGGCCTGGCAACGATGGCATCCTGGCCAGCCTTCCCGCGAATGCGGACTTCGATGCCATCACTACCGGCGTCCGGAAATACAGCTACGATCGAACGCTGGCGGAGCGGAATGCAGCAGATCATCGGATCGAGCAGATCGTTGATAAGGCCGAGGAGTTGAAGCAGCAGATGGAACGTTACAAGCAGCACATTGCCACGCAAAAGGAGCATCTCCAACGTCGTCGCCAGGACCTGGCCAGTGAGAAGGAGGAGCTTCAGAAGCACAAGCCGAGAGCCTTGGATCCTGTCGAATCTGCCACAAAGAAAGCATCGCAGAGGCTGGACAAGACTCGCACAAGAGTCGTCGATGCGAGACTCCTGCTCTGCCGCGAAGCTGCGAGCGCGAGCAATCTCCAGAAGCGGAAAGGTGCAAATGGACGGTCGGAATACACGCTGGGCGGCATACACGTCCCTGACCTAAGAGAGCTCAACACCAGGACGCAAGCCTCGTCTCGACCTAAGCTCGTAGGCGGGAGGGTGGTGGTCGAACCTCACGGACTGGTCTCGGAATCTTTTGATAATGTCGCTCGCCTCATCAATCTTAGCGCTCACTATCTATCGGTCCGTCTGCCAGCTGAAATCATACTGGCTCACGAGGACTTTCCCCGAGCTGTCATCATGCCGGAAAAATCCTCCTACAAATTCAAGAACCTACCATTTCCCGGGATATCAGGCAGCCAGTCGTCCAGCCCTGTCGCCTCTCGGGTGCTCGACCAGAACCTCCCAAGAACGAGGCCGCTGTGGCTAGATCGCCCACTGGCACAGCTGGTTAAAGAAGACGGAAAACAGTTTGGTCTTTTCATCGAAGGTGTCACACTTCTAGCATGGAATCTGGCATGGCTGTGTAAGACGCAAGGCATCGAAACCATCAACACCTTCGAAGACGTCTGCAATATTGGAAGGAATCTCTGGACTCTACTTATGTCGCAGCATCGTCGCTCTCGGTCCACGAAAGAGGAACCGACCAGACTCGGCATCTTCTCCCACGCTTCCGCCGAGAACAATCTGTTCAGTCTACCCGGCATCGAACTCATGAAGGACTGGCAAGCTCACTCCCCAGCCCGCATCGGCGACAAGCTCAAATCCTTTCTCATCACCGAGATCTCCGGTGCAGATTGGGATCTGCTTGAAGGGAGAGAATGGGATGAGGAACGCGAGGATGAGGTTCCAGTTCTCGTTGGCGGTCTGCGTCGGCCACAAGACAGCCGACACGCCGCTGCCATGAGCATCATGTCCTTTGCTCAGCCTGATGGTGCCGAGGATGAGCGAGCCACTTCTTCCGCGGCAGAAGGCAAAAGGGCGAAGAAGAATAGTGGGTACGTGAAAGTGCGAGGGAGGAATAACTCTGAGGTCTGAGTGAGAGTGAAGACTTGTGTACAATTAATGATCCTGATACCCCTGGGAATAAATGATATGTCACGCTAATAATTTTCATGTCCACCACGCCTTTCCATGCTGTCGTTGTATCGTCATCGCCCTTCTCACTCTCGTAGGTATGCTGCTAAATCATCGTATACTGCCACACTACGCCCCTTCCACCATCTTCCCTCAGCGACCCGTGAAGACCTTGGTCGCATCATCCGCCGTATTCCCCGCCGTCTTCCCCAGAGGATTCTGCAACGCACCACCGGCCACATTCCCCAAACTCTTCTTGAACTCCTTGACATCTTCCTGTTCCGAATCTGGAACCTTGGAAAGCATATCCTAACAGAGAAGAGGAGACCAAATCAGCCTAACTTTTATAATTTTCTTGTTGCGATTCGGAATGTATAGGGTACTGTACCTTTGTCATGTAAGAAGCCTTGTTCTCGCCCATGGTCTCGAGGGCTTTCTCTTCCATGGCGCGCTTGTATTCCTTGGGGATGCCGAAGAGGTAGATGTAGCCTGCGAAGAGGGAGGCGATAACCACGGCTGTGGCGGCCATGATGGTGTAGTCTGGCATCGTTTGTTTGGGAGAGGCTTTTTGTTGAATGGGTGGATGGTTTAGGTGAGGTGAGGTGAGGTTCGAGCAGGTTTTGATGAATGGTTTAAGATATGGTGTGCACTGTTTGTTTGATGAGGGTCTCCGTTATCTAGATGGCGGTCTACAGCAGCGTGTCACAACATCAGTGTATCACCAGACGTGGAAATTCCTTGGTTTCGCTTATGATGTGATGCACTCACGCGTATGGTTCACAGTTGTCGCGTGTAGGCGCCAGGACGCGAGCTGCATGAGGTGTGGGATGGTGACGGTGACGTAGGCGGGGCATGTTCTGGATTCTGCAAAGGGTGGGACCACTTGCCGGGCAGTGTAAGGTAGCTGCAACCTGATTGTCGAGCAATTGATTGACACATTTCTCCCAAGAGCAACCGAGAGACTGTGCGTTGTCTTCCTTCTGCCCTTTCCACTTCTACCACAAGGCACAAACATCAGCTTCACGCTACGGGAAAGCGACTGACAGCTTTCTCTTCAAGCAAGCACCATGTCTTACAACGAGGGTTACGGAGGCGGTGGTGGAGGCCGTGACGAATATGGCGGCGATCGCCAAGGAGGCGGGTATGGAGGCGGACGCGACGAGTATGGAGGAGAGCCTCGCCGTGGCGGTCAAGATTCATACGGAGGTGGTGACAGCTACGGTGGAGGTCGTCAAGAAGGCGGGTACGGAGGAGAGCGTCGTCACGGAGGCGAAGACTCGTATGGCGGCGGTGACAGTTATGGAGGAGGCCGTCAAGAAGGCGGATACGGAGGAGAGCGCCGTCATGGAGGCGGAGACTCGTATGGCGGCGGTGACAGCTACGGAGGAGGCCGTCAAGAAGGCGGATACGGAGGAGAACGCCGTCATGGAGGCGGAGATTCGTATGGCGGCGGTGACAGCTACGGAGGAGGCCGTCAGGAAGGACACGGAGGAGGCGGTGGTGGTGGTGGATACGGCGGCGGTCGTCAAGAAGATTCGTACGGCGGCTCGGGAGGTGGCGGATACGGCCATCAATCTGACCACGGACGTCCAGAGGGAGCATACTCAGAAGGCGGGCGTCAAGGTCAAGGCCATGGCCAGTCCTCCGGCACTTCATATGGAGGTGGAGGGGCATATGGCGGAGCATCGGACGATTTGTCTGGCGCCGCGTCCCACGCAAGCCAACATGCTGGTGACAGCGGAGACTCCAACATGTTCGGCCAGGTCTTGGGCATGCTGCAGGGTAAGCACCAGCAGGCACAAAACGAAGGCTTCGACGAACAAGAAGCCGTGAAGCACCACGAGGCCTACTACGGCGGAGGTGGAAGCGGCGGAGGACCAGCGACGTCGGGCGGCATGGGATCTGCGGCTGCTATGCAAGCGCTCAAGATGTCCAACCAGGGCGGATCAAGCGGTGGCGGTGGCCAGAATGCCTTCATTGGTACTGCTATGGGTCAGGCTGCTAAGCTCTTCGACCAGCAGTCGGCACAAGGCAATGTGCAATCCGGCGAGAGCAAGCAATCCGCCGTTGCCTCGGCTGCTCAGATGGCACTGAAGATGTACATGAAGAGCGAAATGGGAGGCAGCGGTGGTGGCTCGAGTGGTGGCATGGGCAGTCTGCTGAGCATGGCCGGCAAGTTCATGAAATGATGAAGCATACGGAAGCAGCTGGAGAAGGGTGGATGGGTAGTTCTATGTAGAAAAGTACAGGCACGGGACGACCACGAATACCACAAGAGCTGCCATTTGGGGCTAATCCTGACCGTGCAGCGCCGGCGATATGAGTGATGTGAGATGGGAGTAATCCGTGATGTTTTCTGCTCTTGCCTCTATGAACCGTTGGAGAGGCAATGCTGGTCCCCAAGCTTTGCAGGTTCAGGGCGACACCTCATGGCACGCTCGCGACGACAGCGACGAGCGACGAGACATTCTGCCCTCACGTGCCGCCGCCGACACTCCCTCCACGCCGCAACGCACGCGAGATGAACGTCGAGGGCCACGATGCCGACAGCGTCGCGTTCTGCGATGCTCCCACTCGACAAGGGAGAAGAGGAGTTGGCCTGCCACACCCCCAAGCACGCCAGCGGAGGTGCACTCGCATCGCGTCCACCCCAACAACACAAACGATCCCACCCCGACGGCACCAATAACCCCCATGCCGACACACACCACTCCGTCCGTAGCACCACCATAGCAGCAGACAGCCTGGCGAATGGCGACGACGACGCGCGCCCGGCCAAGAGGCCACGACTGAGCATCCGCGCCGGCAGTAGTAAGAGTACCCAGGCGAAGCTGGACCACTTCCTGCCCAAGCCACCCTCCAAAGTCGTCCGCCAGGAACCTCACGGCCATCTCGTGCAGAGCGTCAACGGCGTGCAGACCACCCTCGAGAGCACCGAAGACGAGCTCCTCCGTCCGTCCCCCAAACCCGAACGCGTCTCGTCGCGCCGCACCACACGTTCTCCGCAGCCTCCTCCACCTCCGCAACTGGAGAATGGCAAGGATGCTGCGCGCGGCGGGAAACAGGAGGACAAGCGAACGCTACGATCACAGGATGACGGACCACGACTGAAGAGCGAGCTGGCTATATACTTTCCCTACTATGAGGACATCGTATTCGATGCGCCGAGAGAGGATGAAGAAGAATTCCTCACTGTCGATTCCGCACTCTGGGTGACGGACGACACGCTCAAGTCTGCCAAATCAGACACTTCATCGCCTGCGAAGCCGAGCAAGAATGCCGCCGCCAACTCGCGGAGGACCTCGGTCAATGGCGGCGCTGCTCCTCCGCCCCTGACACCGCGGAGCTCTTCCAACCTCAATGGCAGTAGAGTCCTCGACTTCGAATCCGTCGCCAAGCACATTCCCGCTAACCCCGAAGATCCACTCACCGATGAGCACTTCCTCAAGTCTCATCGCCGTGCGGAGCGAAAAGAGAAGCAGCTGCGCAACATCGAGCGTGAGCGGGCGATGCATGAGAAAGTGCAGCTGGAGCGCATACTCGCTGGGCTACAGGGTCACGACTGGCTACGCGTGCTGGGCATCACCGGCATCACAGATGGCGAAGCAAGAAAGTATGAGCAGAAGCGAGATTACTTCATTGCTGAAGTGAAAGCATTGGTCGACAAGTTCAGGCAGTGGAAGGAGCAGGAAAAGAAGCAGCGTCTTGAGAAAGAAGCCGCCGCTGCTGCAAGGGAGGCGGAAGAAGAAGGAGGAGGCGAGTCGACCGAGGGAAGCGTCGAGCCGCCAAGCAGCGACTTGAATGCTTCTGCCGCCAGACAGCTTCAGCAGGAAACTGTCAATGCCGTGAAGAATTCCGCCAAGGCATCCGGTAAAGGCAAAGAACGAGCGCACCCTACCTCGAATTCGAGCCATCCTGCCACGCCCACGATATCAACTGCTCCCGTGAGACAGATGCTTCCGCCGGCACCTCCGTCGCCTGAGGTGCCAATCACGAGCTTCTACTCGAAACGACATCTTCGCGATGCCGCTCTGGGCAAGGCCAGACATGGCCGCAACATCACAGCTTTTGGCCATCCACTGCCAGACATGGAAGAAGTCGACTTCGAGCTGCCAGATGACTACGTGACGGAGGATGCCATTCGGGCAAACGCCAGGGAGCGTAGGAGAAGAAAGCGAGAGAGTGCTGCCAATTCGTCTTCCAAACGATAGATGGGTTCGTTACAGTATGTTCTATTGTTTGCATTGCATGGAGCAGAATTATACGACGAGTCAAGGGCAATGGATCGAGCAAAGCGGCCTAAGGCTGAGCAATTTCAAGAAGCTTCTCTAGGGTATGTGTAAATAGTCGCACAGCGATACTCCAGGCGAAAGACGTTCAAAATGGATAACGTTCCGGTATTCAGTCTACTCATTCCTCAAACTGAGTCCCCTCTAGACCGCCGCTGTACCTACTAATAATCTAACCGTCAGCCATGTTGTTCAGAGCACCGAAGTCGGAGAAGAATCTTAGAAATTGTTGGGGAGTGTAAAGTGTCAGAGTTGGTGAAGTGATATTCTCGCGTCATACTCCCTGGGGGGAGTCGGAAACCGTGGTAATATGTAATCATGTGCTTCTTCATTTCATTTCATTCTTCTTCTTCTTCTGAAGGCTAATGGGGAAAATTTTTTGTATGCGTACCGGGTGTCTGATGGCGTGGAGTGCCCGCGGCAAGGAGCTGGCTGGACATTCACTCGCTCCACGCATGTGACAGGAGTTCAAAATTCAGAAATCTCAGTCTGCAGTGTAGGAAGAATAATAGGGAGGAAGGAAAGCAGACGTCAAAATGAATGAAGAGTGTTCGAACTAGAAGAACACGAGATTCTTTCGCATCATTCTCCGTCTCTCTCGCACGGTCCCAGATAGATAACGGTGCTACTACGGCCGCCGACTTTGCTCCGTTGGAAAAAGTTTTCCACACGCTGGTTGAAAAAAGAAAAAGCAAAAAACATACAGCACGAGGGATTCTCGCCTGGTCACCCACGGCAATACTAGTCTCGCGGTCGAATGGTTATCTTTGGAAGAGCGGACGGGGTTCCGAGTTTTCATTTGCCTGTGGCCGTATGTGCTAGGACTGTTGGAGACATCGTTTATAAAAGACGAATTTTCTTGCAGGCGAGGTACCGCCGGCTTCCGGGTATGGACTAGCTCCCTTGCTCGGGTCTGACCTTGGGAGGCAGGCGCTCAAAAGTCACTTGATGATGATTCCATCTAGAAGATCTGATGTGGCTTTCTCTGCCGACTGACAGAGCGTGTACCATGGCTGCCAAAGCGACCTATGCATCGGTACAAGCACCAGTCATGACAAGGATCAATTGGGCGAAGGTACCTTCCAACGCGCCATGTCGGCGCGGTACGATCTGGGCCAAATGCCATTCTTACCGGGCGCGAGGATGCCCTTGGGGTCAAGAGCATCTTTGATTTGCTCGTTGAGGCGCAAGTTGACATGATTGTTGAAGTTGTACGTGGAGACAACGTCGTCCATGATGGCAAGATGAGTTCTACGATTGGACGCGCACGTCGGGTCAGCTCATGCATGACTTCCTTCACACATGGGTGTGGGAGGCGGGAAAACAAAGAAAAAACTCACCTGTACTCTCCCCAGCCATGGTTGGCGGCTTCGACGATCATCTCTTTGACACAGAGATGCGCTCGGCGACGACTGTCCGGATCTGCACGGTCGAAGACCACTTCCACGATGTGGTGCATCTCACGCATCCCGATGATGTATGTGCCGATGAAATCGAAGCCGTACTTTTCCACCAGCCGCCGCGTCGTGGCGTATTGGGCGGCGGCATCCTTGCCCGTCACGGGCGCGATGGGTGAAAAAGCCACGTGAGCACCGTTGGGAAGCCAGTCCACCCACGCCAATTCGTCCGTGGACGGGATGCCCTGCAGCGTGTTGTGTCGGGTCTGGGCAACCTCGTTGTTGGGCATATCTTCAGGCAAAAAGAACTTTGATCCGGGAATCTTCGAGAATGCAGCCTTGATTGCAGTGAGCATAGCTTCCGCAATCGGCGGCGCGCCATAGACGGCGCCATAGAAGTTCCACCGTCCCAAACCGTGCTTCGTAGCTAGCTGGTCCAGTTCATCGTCGGTGAGGGGCTGGTCGACTGGCTTGTCCGGGAAGTAATCCTTTTTGGATCCCATCACGGCCGCATCCAGCAGTATATGTCGAAGAGTCGGCACATTTTGAAGAATTCCTCCGACGCGAAGAGGCCGGATGATCTCGACGGTCTTGTCAACATCGCTGTCTTTGGGGAATGTGATGATGTAGCTCTGGTAACCTCCGGGGTTCGTCATGAGCCACATACCCATCTTCACACAAACTCCTAAAAGACTGGGTTAGTCATTAACATGAGCTGCAGGGCATCCAGCCTGTAACGCACCAAGCGAAGCCTGAGAGAAGATTCCGTCATTGTAGGGGCCAAAGCCGTAGTTGAACAGCTGCCAACACTCATTCGGCTCCTGTTCGTGCAATGGTTTGGTAGTGTCAGCTTTTGGGTTCGGCAGAGCACCCATGCCGGTGCGCAGCAGTTCTCCATTCGGAAGTATGACTTCCATGCCACAGTGCATCATCCAATGATCGCCATAGGGCTGCAAACGTCGAAGTCAGCGCTGAGTATAGCTATAGATAACTCGTGTGTACGCGCCGTGTATCCGACTCCCCGTTCAATCGCATTGCCGAGCACACTGCCTCCACCGAGACCAGGTGTGTCCAACCAGACGCGATCACGGAGATTATTATCGACGAGGTACTGGTGGAGCTCGAAATATGTGACGCCGGGTTCGACTATAGCGTAGGCATTCTCAACATCGACTTTGATAATCTTGTTCAGGTGACGACCCATGTCCAAGCCCACGCTGCCGCGGACCCGCGGTGCGGCACCTCCATATCCAAGATTGCGTCCAATACTAAATGGCCAGACCGGAATCGAGAACTCGTTCGCGAGTTTCAGGAGCGCCTGTGTGTCTTCCACGCCTCGCGGAGCAACGACCGCCGAGCAGAGGAAATGGGTGTCGTCACACATATTGAACATGTCTGACGCCTTGCTGGGGTTGAAGTAATCGTGCTTGTGCACTTCGGCAGCATCGATGACAATCGTTACGTTCTCCTCGCCGACAATGGCCACCGCTCGCTTGGCATATTCATTGAAAGTGGCGGCATCCGTGCCTGGTGGGAGAGCGACGGGAGTGACTGAGCCAGCGCGACCACCGTTAGGCGCGCGATGAAGGTTTCCATTCATGTGCGTGTTGCTAGGAGTGGAGCCCGTCATGCTTGCAGAGATGGCGATATGCGTACATGTTGAGAGGGCCAGCCGGGGGAACGTATATGTAGTTGGTCCTGGAACTCCTCCGCGCCTGATTTATTTCCTATTAAGGTAAGACTGCCGCCCTTCACCCGCCCTCGCGACCTGAGATGCAATGGTAATAATGCCCGGCATTTCTTGAGGAATCCACAGTCAAATGGATTGCGATGCTAGGCAGGTGTTCAACACCCCGCTGGTCCGCGTCTCGACCGCGTGATCATTTGGGCATCTGTGAAGCGGAGCCAGGGTCAATATATATCCGCGACGACTATCCGCGACTGGTACCAGCCACAGCAAATCCTGGAAGCAGGGTTGTTCATTGGGGAGTAAGAGAGGGGCGCATGACAAGGACTCAATGCACAAATGGATGCCTGTAGATTGAACACCCCGCGATCTCTCTACATGTACAACCAGATACGAGCCACGGCCGAGTCCAGGTTCTGCAGCTCCCCGCTTGTCAGATCACGGCTTGCGACTCGGGGAGCTATATTTAATGAAAGTGTCCCACACGATCACCAGGCCACCAGACAACCAGGCATCTTCCTTTTCGGTTGCCTGAAAGTGCTGAGAGGGTGTTGTCTGCCGTCACTGCGGTTGGGCATGGAGACGTGAATAAAGGCGCTCGAGTATTCGCGACTCATGTATTTCATGTCAATCTGGGCAAAGTCGGAGGGGACGTCGAGAATAATCGCAGGATTAGGGGGACGCACGTTGGGGATTATTAGTATGGAATAGCAACGGACGGGGTTTGGAGTGTTCATTCGCCCATGGTCGTATGTGTTGAAGATGTTGGAACAATTGTGTATCTATGTAATAAGATAGGTTGAGAGACTCGATATCGCTCCGAGGTGCTAGTGGCGGCCAGATGAGGACTAGCTTGCTTGCTCGCTCCGGTCTGATTTGGGAGGAAGGACGCACCATCAACATCCCAATTGCAACCGACGGGAATTTCCATCCTCTGGCCATGTCCGAGGGAGGATATCTTGCTTCCCGAGGGTCAAATGGGGGCACAACAGCGTTATGACTTCACGGAAACGCCGAGTCATCGTGTTACGGACCTCACTCCAGCCAATTGGAGTGACTAAAGCAGCCAAAGGTTCAGTCACTGGGCGAGCGAGTCACCCATATGTCGACCCCAAGACCAAGTCTTCCCTCAAATTCAGTCCTTCGTGCCCGGTCCATGAGCAGATATATGGGCAAAAGGGTGTAACGGCGTCGACCCGAGCACACGTTCAATCCGAATGCTTGAATATGGAAGGAGCCGACGAGATATTCAAGGCAGGATGCTTGCGTGATGTCTACGAAGAACGACCACTAGGATCTCCGAATGTGTCCAGAATCGTCACCAGATTCCAGCCCGAGCCGAATGGTTTTCTTCACCTGGGTCACGCCAAAGCAATAGCCATCAACTTCGGTTTCGCGCGTTACCACCATGGAGACTGCAACCTGCGCTTCGATGACACCAATCCGGGAGAGGAGAAAGAACGATTCTTCACCGCTATTCGGGACATCATAACATGGCTCGGTTTCGAACCCGCCAACATCACCTACTCAAGTGACCACTTCGAACGGCTATACCAGCTAGCAGAAAACCTGGTCGAGAGAGATGGGGCATACGTCTGCCACTGCTCAGGTACGTCCTCAGGCTTTTCAGGGAATGAGGTGGTTACTCACTGTATGGACAGCGGAAGACATAAAACGACTCCGAGGCGGTGGCAAGGAATCGAAAGGCAGCCTTGCAAGAAGGGCATGCGCGCATCGAGACCGACCGATTGAAGAAAGTCTCCAAGAATTCCGCGCCATGCGAGAAGGAAAGTATGCCAAAGGTGAAGCCGTTCTCAGGATGAAACAGGATCTCCGAGACGGCAACCCCCAAATGTGGGATCTCGCTGCCTATCGAATCGCCGAGCCTGGCAAGAGTCATCATTTCAGAACCCAGAACGCTTGGCGTATCTACCCAACCTACGATTTCGCGCACTGTCTCTGTGACAGTCTCGAGGGCATATCTCACTCTCTTTGCACCACGGAGTTTGAGCTCTCTAGAGTGTCTTACGAATGGCTCTGTGACCAGCTCGAGGTTTACAAGCCTATGCAGCGGGCGTACGTTCCTCAAGGAGCTTTTGGGATTTTTCCTAGACTGATGGCTCGCAGATATGGGCGCCTCCAACTCGAAGGAGTGGTCCTGTCGAAGCGAAAGCTGAAGGCACTAGTTGAGGGCAAGCACGTCCGTGGCTGGGACGACCCACGGCTGTACACGCTTGTTGCTCTCCGGCGTCGTGGTATCCCCCCTGGAGCCCTCCTGTCATTCGTCAATGATCTTGGCGTGTCGAAGGCGACGACCGTGATCCGAGCAACAAGATTCGAGCAATCGGTCCGCAAGTTTCTGGAACAGACCGTCCCTCGCCTACTGATCATCCTGGATCCGCTCGAAGTGGAAATCGAAGATCTGCCCGAAAATCACGAGGAAATGGTGGACGTCCCATTTGCCAAGGATCCAGCCTACGGAGTAGGTGTACGCATGTCTTCGAGCCGAGCTTTTTCGCTGACAATCTTAGACGCACCATGTGCCCTTCACCAGAACTGTTTACGTGGAGAGGTCAGATTTCCGTGAAGTCGACTCCAAAGACTTTTTCCGCCTCGCTCCCGGCAAGCCCGTGGGACTTCTGAGAGTCCCATTTCCGATTGTGGTCACTCGTTATGACAAGGATGAGAGCACCGGACAAGTCACCAACGTATATGCGTCTTACATGCGACCCCGCGAGGGCGAGAAATTTAAGAAACCCAAGACGTAAGTACACTGTGTGGACCGGCAAACTGAGTGAATAGCAAGACTGATGGTTCATGAATCGATAGCTACATCCATTGGGTTGCGCATTCCGCGACGCATCAAAGCCCCATCATGGCCGAGGCGCGATTGTTCAGCTCCCTCTTCGACCGCGCAGAGCCAGATACACACCCCGATGGTTTCCTCGCCGCTCTCAACCCCGAGTCCGAGGTGATATACCCCAATGCCATGATCGAGATCGGTCTTCACGAAATCCAGAACCGAGCGCCGTGGCCGGCCCGCGAAGGTGAACGGCATCTGGACTCCATGGAACAACGTCCGGAAAGTGTTCGCTTTCAGGGTATGCGGGTAGGGTATTTCTGCCTGGATTCAGATGCGACGACCGGACGACCTGTGCTGAATCGGATCGTCACTTTGAAGGAGGATACTGGCAAATAGCTAAGTCAAGGTTCGGGAAACAGGAGATCGAGTTTGGACTTTTGTTTCTCTATAGGGGGGATTAGGTTGGGGCAGACGTGTTCGAGGTTAGCTTCTCGGCTTCATTTGCATCATGATCAGTAACATTGGACGGGCGTCGGATTCTTAATTCGTCTGTGGCTGCATGTATCCGCCGAGTCTAATCTTGCGTATATGGAAGTGCGTGATTCGATCCTTCGCAACCCAAGCTTGCAGACGCCAGCAATCAAAGCCGAATCTCTACACTATCTCTGATTGCAGCATCAAGTCTAGAATGTCTGTCCAGGCATACCAGCTTCACTCAAAGGACATGCGATTCGCAATTTTGCCTACACCATCAATCCCGGCCTCCACTATGCCTCCATCACAAAGGAACTGAGCGGGTCGCATGAACAGTCCGACTCCTCCAGGCGTGCCAGTCAAGATTAACGGTCCGGCCTGTAGCGTCTGCCCCTGGATACAAAACGCTACCTGCCGTGTGACCAGACTGACAGAAGTCGCCATTCACTCTTGTCGTCAAGAGCAAGTTGTTGACAGCTTCCAAGATGCCGGTCGAGACTAGAAGACGCCTCATAGGCGCATCCTTGTCGGAAGGCTTTGCTGTAGACCACTGAGGGGAGTCGACCCTGCCTTGCCCGGCCCGACTCCCCCAAAAGTAGTAATTGGTGTATGATGACAGCTTCTCACGGTGAGTCTTGTCATTCAAGCCGAAGAAGCAGCGCATAGAAGGCACGTCTTGAGCTACGAGTGGCGATAGCAGGCTACCAAAGGTTGCGACTCGATCGGTTGGAACTGCGTGAAAGCGTCCTTGCTAGCAGGTAAAATACGCACTTGCAGCTTACCCTCGCCGGCGAGCTGAAGGCATACATCCACCGCTTTCCCCCGTCACGTTGGGCTCCTCTGTACGTACAGGGGTTGATTGATCTTTGAGGGCCGCTACAGCCAAGGCGGCATTCAAAGTTTCGGTATCGCGACCATAGACACCAGAAGCCTCCGGGAGAGATTTTCAGGGAGACAAGGTCTTGGCGGACGGACACCGGGGATTCCAGCGAGAAATTCCAGGACCGGCAGCCTGAACCGAGGATCTTCCATGGCCATCTGGACTGCCTGTACAATAACACTCCATTCGTGGCAGTCCCGCATGTCTGGCATCCAGCCGTCGCCGATTTTCAGTACAAACGCCATAAAGCCAAGTGTTCTGCTAAGCAGGTCGAGACACTCGTGCGTGAGCTATCTCCGAGATTCGGGAGGGAGGACGGCTCGGAGAGCTGTTCGAAATCTGGCACGACCATATCTCAGTCCCGCAGTCGACGACCAGGGGTGAAGTTCCAAATCATCCTACGGATCCCTGAGCCTTCTCAGCGAGCGACAATGACTTTGGTCTGCCTATTGGATTTGGACGGTTCTGCATTGCATGCTATGCGCTTCGGCGCAACAGCTGCAGACCGATGTCGTGGGATAGGTTGGATCTGCAGTGCGGCTTGGTTCAGTCGCATGTGGACGACCATATGAAGCACACACGGCGTGCGAACATGCAGATCTTGGTCAATGAGTCCAAGCTCATCGCGTCAGACTCGAAGAGCCCTGCAGTCACAAATGAGCTTTGGAGTCGATGGCAAGAGGAAGCCCAAGCCCATGGCTTTGGTCGAGAACTGGTATATCTTATTATTGCAGATAAGAATCTGGTTCTATGGCGATTGGGAAGAATCATTCCAGTTCGTTCGGACGCCTCGGGAGAGCGGCAGATTCGTTTCGGCGTGGTACATGCAGTCTTCTCGAAAATCTTGGTAACGCTGGAGCCATTGTTGGGATTATATGCATTCAATGTCGGGGCATATTCTTGCTGCGCATCGCATTATTCAACCGGTCTCAACAAAGCCTACCGCATTCGAGGCTTGGAGGTTCGTTTCTCGCATGCACTGCTGTTGCTTGAAGTAAGGATGGCTAGTCGCTTTGCTTTGGGGAACTCCAACGTGCGACTGCGAGAAATCAACCGAGATCGAGGTAATGTTCAATGCTCTCGCACTGCCTCGCCCCAACGACAGCAGATACGTGTAGCTGTATTGATGCCCGACAATCGTACTCGATTCGGCCTGCCACTCTTGGCAGAATCCAGTTCCAAGGTTGATCGCCGCTTCCTTCCGACTTCCTATGTCGCTAACCAGTATAATGGCTGCAGGGATAGACGCAACTGCACGGGTGTCTGCTCTTCGGTCCCCGGTCCCCCAACTTCTGTTTAGAAGCTGGATTCTCTGCTTCCATGCAATTCAATAAACTTCGGCCAGGCAGATGCTATCACAGCTGCGGTCTGCGTCGTTTCCAACGCACCAATTGCTCGCCTGGAATACGTTCTGGTCCCGAAAAGGCAGGGTAGACACCAGACCCGTCTTTTGTTGCGCTCTAGCTACACAATTGAATCGCGCTCGACATTTCGGATCGTTGAAAGCCCGCCCTTGGAGTTGATCGTAAGTCGACCATGAGGTTCCGGTAGCTATTGCAGAATTCAAGTCCCGCGGGCAAGAGGCTCATTGCGAGTGTATGAGTATCGAACGTAATCATGTTCATCAGGAATGGTATAGATCTCAGACTGCTTGGGTACCAGTCGTGCCTCGCTCGGTGGCTTCAAACTGTCAATCCGCCGGTCCTGGCCCTGGAGTCCGATCCAGCTATAATGACTCGTTTGCTGAGTCCTCTTGCTCCTCAGTCTGGAGCTCCAAGATTTGACAGTCCGTCCGCAGGTCATGAAGAAGGGTCTGATGGTCGGCAGAGATCCAAAGATGATGATAAACCAGGTCTGGGTCAGAGTCCACGTAATCAGAGTTCCGTAACCTCCAGTGAAGTCGACGTGTTCAAGTTTGGCTGTCATGATAACGCCGGCAACGCCTGCGACGATGCCTCCGCTCATGATGAAGCAGATGGCGACTTTGAGGCCCATTTTCATCTGCTGTAGTGGCCCTACGATTAGAACGGCAGGATAGATTGCAAGGGCGAAGTCGGTCAAGGATCCCCAGCCCCCAGAGAGGTAGCCGATGTAGATGACGAGATGGGCGAGAGGACAAGTTCCTGGAGTAGCGATGGCCCAGAGCTTTTTCGGCGGGTCGCACTGGAACAGTGTGATGATCAATTGTAGCATGCTCGTAAGGAACTGCAGCACTCCGAGGACTTGCAGCATGGTCCTACCTCTGGGGAATGTTGTTCCGTGGAGTGATAATAGAAGCGCTACAACCGCAAATCGGCCAAATGCCATAGAGAGCATTGCGAAAGTATTGCTGATGCTAGTGTCGCTGTTAGCATTTTCGATATCGGATTAGATATAGTGGACGGTGTAAAACTTACATGCCCCAGTACAGAATATACTCAATATGTTCCATCATCTGCCCGGGCCGTTTCGTCGCGTTGTGATAGCTCACAGTAATGAATATCTGGGATATCAGTGCCGTCACCTGCAGCATCTCGTCAATAATAATCGCTTGTCGCGTGGAGAGGATAATCGTACAAACGCAATCGTGACCCAGATGTAGTCCCATCGTATGCCATAGAATGAGAGAGTGTCTCTCGGTGCTTTAGATGCGAAGGCAGTTCGCAATACAAACAACATTATCGCAATCCACGTCCATGTCCAAGTCAGGCCCATCAACGTATCGCCCTCAGTACCATACAACACCAGTCGGGCCATTTTCGTCCTGGCAACGTGAACGTGTACCCTCTCCAGAAATCCAGGAGTTGAGGTGTCGAGGTGTCTAGTAGAAGGAGGTGAAGTGCGCTCAGCAAGAACCATCTTCGCCGGGAGATGCGGAAAGTCAATGCTGTTGCAAGATATTATAGCCACTGTTTCCGGGATGTTGCTGAAGCTTCCCCAGGGTCAGCTTCATGAATAGTCTCATGTTCCTTGCGCCCATGCCGTGCGGAGATGATGCCTCCGCGTGGCGTTTGCGCTTATCTCGTGACCTGCATCTCGACGCAAGATCTGCATAGGTTGGCTTGTTGAGAATAGAACGGATCGTGGTCGAATTGAAGGTGTAATCCCCATGTGCCAGGATTGCCTGGATCACCTTCCACGACTCGGGAAGTGTCGGCAGGCTGAGTCCCAATATTGGTGCGGAGAACACCGACGACTCTTGACTTCACTTGTTACTATCGCCTATTCGGCCAACCTCATCAACATCGACCACCCCCTCGACGATGGCTTTCCTAGTTACTCCACGGCAATGTGGACAGTGACTTGTGAGAGATGCTGCACAGTGCACCCGCCACTGCAGAGTACAGTGCCTCTCCATAGCGGAACGTTAGTGTCTTTCCAAGGATCCTAGCCAAAAATCTGGGAAATAGCGAGTCGGACAGCGCAAAATGAGCGGTAACAGCCGTCGAGATAGCACTACAATGTCCAGTGACGCTGCAAGGCTTCAATTGAATCATGAGGTAATACTCCTTGCAATGCATGCATGAAGCGTTGCATTTGCGTGGTGTCCCGGGCAGCAGCTTTCACGAGTTTCACGCTCCTTTTGACCGTGGAGTGGAGTGGCGTGCTAGCCCATCATCTGTCCAGTCATTTGTAGGTTCTTCCGGCCAGAGGTCTCTAGAGCTTCACCACACGCGTCCGTTAGCAGCCCCAACGACGCGCGAATTCGTTTCCACCCATACACTCACATCTTGTGACATCTCTGTGGCGATGGTATCGTCTAGACAATCGTCTCTAGGAGCTCGAACGCACAGCCAGTCGCGACCATGGGGCAACACACGGCCTAAGATAGGTCGTGGATTGGAGCGGTATTCGTGACGTCCTGGACGTTTAGCTGCACACGGCGCAATGTCCGGGATCTATGGAGGCTCTTTGCTGAGGAGATGTGTTTGAACACATGCGCAGCTCATCTTCTGTCCAACGAATAGTTTACCGGGTGCACAGTCCGGCAATCGGAGTCGAAATTCGATGCAGTGTTTAGAAGGGACAAGTACTTGAGGGTTCTCATGGAAGCATCTGCAAAGGCTCCAAGTCAAGTGCAACAATGGCGAGCGTATGGTGGGCACGGTACGGGCAAGCTTCGGCAGCAAATGTGTATGAGCAGCCCTCAGAGCAATGGTATGCTTTCAGAGCAGTGGTATGCTGCTCGGAATGTTGGTGGCACCGCATCGAATTGTCAAAAAAAGGTGTTCAGCTGAAGAAACTCCTGCAGCGTTCAATGTGGCGGCGACGCCAGTTCACGTGATGCGTCGGGCTGGCCCGTCCCGCGCGCCTGGATAACTCCTACCAAGGATGCTCGCGAGTGGTATGGGAGAGTCGTCGCACCACACAGGAACTCGCCGCATCGCCGTCCTCGCGCCTTGGATATTCTTTCCGCCTCCCTCGCATGTTTGCGCGATTCCGACTGGGTGGTTCTCGAGGCACAGTCGTCATGGATTCCGCCCGCAAGCGCAAAGCCTCCAACGCGACGCCCAACAGCACCGAAGGGAGCGCTTCGGGCTCCAAGCGCATCAAGCTGCTGGTACGTGTCTATTTCCACCTGTGGATGTTTTCCGTAAGAGCTCGGTGGAAGGATCGGGGTGAAGGGCGCCTGGCGATTGCGCATGGATACGGGCGGGTGGTGGTGTTGGCGGAGCGGATGTTGTTGTTGTTGGTGGGTGGACGGGTGCAGGAGGAAGGCCGAACAGAGCTACGCGACGGGTTGAGTGTCGAGCATGGGCGGCGGCGGCACCTTCAAGTTTCGTCATCCACCACTCGGCACTGCACCAGCACCACTGCACTACTCGCCCAAGAGCACCGGGCAACGTTGTATGGTTGGTAATGGGCAAATTGGGCTGACCGCATGCGCTGCACCAACAGAACTCCAGCGCACCACCGCAGACACAGACACAGTCAAAGTCCCAGTCACAGTCACAGGCACAGGGCGCCGGCAGCGACAACTTGACGGCAGTGCAGAAGGTCGGCTTCAAGCTGCTCAATCAACTCAACAATGGCACCGACAAGACGTACGTACACACCATCTAGCCCACTCCGTCTCGCCTTACGCGCTGACTGAGCGACCCAGCGGCCGCTCCATCACCGATGCCTTCCAAGAACTGCCATCGCGGGACGAGCTTCCCTCCTACTACGAGCAGATCAAGATGCCTCTGGCCTTGGACATCATCGAGGAGAAGCTCAAGAAGAATGTCTACCCGACCATTACCACCCTGGAAAGTGACTTCAAACGCATGATCCAGAACGCAAAGGACTTCAACATGCCCAAGAGTGAGGTGTATGAGGATGCCGAGCGCATCAGAAAGCTCGTCTACAACTTCATGAAGGTGCACAACCCGCAGTACCAACTGGACCCGACCTACTCTTCCTTCCCAACACCAATTCCGACCACAACGCCCAGACTGACCCTGACGAATGGGGCCGCACGGGAGCATGAGGCGGTCAAGCCGGAGCCCAAGAGCAGAGAAGCAAGCACCAAACCAAGACCATCTACTGCACCCAAGAATTCCGAGCCGCCTTCTGACAGAAAGTCGTCGGTCGCGCCAAGTGCAGCCACCGGAGATGTTGGCGACGGTGAAGACATGGACTTTACTGGCAAATCTTTCCAGAAAGCGCAGATGATGATCATTGATGAGCTGATGGGATACACCGATGATGAGTGAGTTTCCCGCTCTTCTGCAACATCGAAGCAACGGCACTAACTTGCTCAGCAGGGGACTTCAAATCTTCACACCCTTCGTCAATTTGCCAAGCCGCAAATTGGAGGACTACTACAGGACCATCAAGCATCCTATGTGTCTCAAGGGCGTGCAGAAGAAGATTCGGGGCCAACATGGCCGAGACCCACCGACCGGTGTCAACACATTCAAGACGTGGCAAGAGTTCGAGAACGCGGTTAGCTTCATATGGCGCAACGCCAGAGAATACAACCAGGACGGAAGCGAAATGTACGAGCTGGCTGGTGATCTTGAGGTACGTGCTTTATTGACGGGTCGGTTTGCATTATCTGACCGATGCTAGAACATATTCAAATCACGCCTCGCAGAAGCCAAAGAGAAGGTGGAAGAGCCGGCCAAACCCAGTATCAAGATTGGGGGCCCAAAGCAGGCCACCAAGTCTGGTATTACCTTGAATCTCAATCAACATCGCAATTCCCCAACGCCGGGGGTCAGCGTGGACATCGAAGCTTTGGCTCGGCAGCGACAGATGGTTCAAGCGGGCGTGAACGGCCAGCAACAGCAACATCGAGCCACTCCGCCTAATATGAATGGAGCCTCAATACCCTTGTCAGCAATGCCAGGGACCGATTCAATGAGGCCTCCTAGCAGTGCTCATGCTGGTAGCCCGGCTGCAGCTGGCGTCAAGTTCGAGAAGTCGACACTGTCTCCGGCGCCAGCCAGCCATCAGCTGTACACCAACGGCATGATGCCGCCTCCGATGCTTCGACCCACGAGCGGAAGCCCTTTTCCTACTACGAACGGCATGAACATGAGCAGCTACCACTACACAGCGCCGGGCTTGCTGCCACCTACTCAGATCCGCGATTATCCCGCCTCGCAAGCATTGCTACCTGTCGTCACCATTTCTACCCATCCGCAACTGGATAATGTGCAGAAACCGTACAGCCTTGCGATCCCACCTCACCCAACGCTGTCACATCAAAGCACGACCATCACATTACCTCCTGCGCATCTCTATCTTCAGATCGCGCCTACGATTTCGCGCGAGCTTTCCATGGGCCGCCCATACAAGATGTTCGTTACATTGAACGGCACACGTCTCGCACAGCGTGACACGCAATTTCACGCGGACTCCGGCAAGCGGACGCACGTGTATGAGGGCAATTTAGCCCCCGGCGTCAATCGGCTAGAGATCGAAGTTGCTGCTGCCAAGGCGGATGACAGCAAGGGATTGGACGTTGAAAAAATCGTGGTGTATTGCAACCTACAGAAGCAGGACTAGGAGCTTCCTCAAGACGAGATGGAGCTTTTGGTTGCAAGGGCAATCATGCCTTACGACTGGGCGCAAACGCCTCGGTGATAGGATAGAGTCCCAGGTCATTGGGGCTTTTGAGATGCGCATTTGGTACTGACACATCGCTGCTGGTCAGAGCTTTTCCGCTATAGAGATAACCCGCTGTATCCATGATTTCGACTTGGTTCGTACTGTACGGATTTGTGCGCTGTTCAACGACAGTATTTTCCGCGCTAATAATGAAATTGGCGGGTCTTCTGAACTACCTAATAAGTATCTCAACACTTTCGCCAGACATTACCGCTGACTAAATAAAGCTCGAGGATGTTATAGACAGTGAAAGCATCGCAATCAACGCTGAGTTATGTATACATTCCATCATCACCCCCGGGAAACCACCCATTCCCATATTCGGCATGCGCATTCCGTTCATTTGGGAAGCGCATTTACTGCCTGTCTTCTGCCTTGGTCGCCCTGCCATGCCGCCGTAGAGGTTGCTCGTGCCACACATATCATACCCGATGTAGAGGCAGTACATACACATCTTGACAAAGTGTGCGTCAAAGCTGGGTTGTTTCGGTGAGTTGCTGCGATTCTGACGTGGGTAGTAGTGGTTCTTCTTGATGCTTTAGGTATCCAGGTTAGTTTGATGCGATGAACTGTTGGCCTGTTTTGTTCTTTGAGTCTAATGATTACAGCATTGGAAGCGGGAAAGGCTACCAGTAGGTCGGTTTCGACATCTGTTATCACATTTTATGTCAATAAAGCCTTTTTGCTTGTCATAGAGTGCTTCACGATAGATAGGCACCGAGTGACAGAGCGTATCGTGTAGCACGCATTCTGAGTACGTTGCATCAGTATGACATAGAAATTATTTTTTGACCCATGATCATTGACACACATAGGAGACTCTTATTTTCGATCTGCCAGGGCTATTTGTACAATAGTTGCCATGCGCAATTCCTCTATGCCTCGGAAGCCGCAGCACCAGTAATAATCTCGACCAGCTCTCCAGTAATGACAGCCTGTCTCGTTCGGTTGTAAAGAATCTGGAACTTATCAATCATGTCGCCGGCGTTCTTGGAGGCGTTGTCCATGGCGTTGCGACGAGCGGAGATTTCGCATGCGTGACCCTCGGCAAGCGCCCAGTAGATGGAGTTGGCCAGAGCATATTCACGCATATTGGAGAGGACCTCCTCGTCGATCTCGAAAGCGGCGAAGTTTGCTATAGACGCGAAGTATTAGCATCAGAGCACGAATCTGTGGGACCAATACTCACGTGACTCCTTGATGGCATCCTCAGAGAAGGCCTCAATGACGGTCGCCTCGTAGCTCTGGGCGTTGATGAACTTGTTGTACAGGATCTTGATCGAGGAGAAGTCTCCTGGAAGTAGAGTGACCTGGTCGGCAATGGCCTGAGCATCGGCGAAAGTGGGGACGTCCTTGCCAACACCCGCAAAAGAGAGAGCCATGTCCTGGGCGTTGCTCCTGCTCAGCTGAGCCTTGCATTTCTCCCCGAGGACGACGAGTTCGTAGTCGCCTGGCTGCTCGGTAAGGAGACGGCGAGTGGCACGGGTCAACCCAGAGTGAATACCACCGCAAAGACCCTTGTCGGAGCTGCAGACGATGAGCAGCGTCTTCTTGTTCTCAGTCTCTAGGGGCTTGGTCTCCGCCTCCTCAAAGACCTGGCTGTTTGCCTTTCCGTACGAGCGAGACTCTTCCATGGCGCGCTGAGCCTTGGTGAGCTTGGTGGAGGCGACAATTTTCATGGTCTTGGTGATCTTCTCGATGTTCTTGATCGACTTTAGACGGCCCTCGATCTCACGGAGGGTGGCGAAGTTGGCATTCTGAAAGGCGGGAGCCACGGCGGCGGCCGGTCTGATAGCGCAATGGCGATGTTAGTAGGTGTCTCGAGATCGATCGATTGTCCTGGAGTTCGCGCTGTTGCTGGCGATGGGAGGGTGGAGACGGCGGACATACCGCAGCGATTGCGCCGCACCAGCCCTGAGGGCGGGACGAGCAGCTCTGGACAGCATACTGCTCGATGAGGAGAGGTGTGGTGGGAGTGGGTGAATGGAGTCGGCGTCGACGTGTGCCGTGCTGTGCTGTGCTGTGCTCTCAGAAGCTGTTCGGGGATGAGGTCGTTACCGGAACAGCCCGCGGTTTGGCTCTCCAGCAGAGGTCACAAGTCGTGGCAGCTGCACGCTCCCGGCGAAGAGCAAATATCACCTCTGCTTAGGCTTCACGCGTGTTGATAGACTTTGCTGAGACATGTGTATTTCATCTTCAACCAAAGCTCAGTTCTGCACTTTGCACGAGCATGTTCACGTGGGCAGGATGCAGCTGAGCGTCGCGCTTGGCCAAGACTTCTGCAAGCAGCTGTTTGGTCGGAGCTAGTCACGTGAGCTGGAATGTTGGCCATTCTTGAAGTCCGATTGCCCGATTGTCCTTCTCTTCCTCTTCCTCTTTCTCCACCTGAGCCCTCATATGCCCTCTCTCCTGCCGTTTGCCACATCTCACTGCGCCCTTCACGGTCTCTACAGCTTCATCCACCATTTCCGCCTTCGCGCGCCTCTCGTGTAGGCTTTTCTGCCCCGCGAAACTTCTCCAACGCCCGCAGGCGCGACTCGTCTCCAGCACTTCCGGCAAGCGCGTCGAGTCCGCCGCCAGCTCCAACACTCTTCGCCGACCACCGCATCTCCAGCGCATACTTCTGAAGCATCCACGGCGGGGCTGGCTGTTTCCACTCAAGATGTCGGACTCGGAGGACGATAAGCCACTTGTGGGTATGTTTTACCAGCGATGCGATCCCATGCCTGGAGGGCTGGATTTGGCTTCAGGCTTCACATCCCTCGGCCCTGTTACTCGGTCAATTTTTGCATACTTCTTTCTCAACATGGGCCTCTGCCGTCACCTCACAGGCCTCTGCATCTTTACACATGCTAGCTCAGCACATACTTGACTTCATCCAATTTTCTCTTCTCTTTCAAACATACCGCAACTTCACGTGCCTCATCACTAACACACTTCTGCAACAGCCAAGTCCAAACCGATTGTCTCAGAAGCCGACATGTCCAACGGCAACACGCCGAGCAAAGGCACTGCTTTGCCTGGCATCAGCATAGCCAATGGGCCCGTCGAGGAGATGGATATTGATAAGCCCATCACCAATGGCGTCAAGAATGGCATCACGAACGGCAAGCGGAAAGCCTCACTAGCCAATGGCAAGAGCTACAAGGACGAGAGCGATTCCGACGACGACGTGCCCCTGCAGAAGAAGCGTAAGACCGCAGCCGTCTCAGACGATTCCGATGATGAACCTATCGTAAAGAAGAAAACATCGCTGCCACCCAAAGTGACTGCAGCTCAAGTCGGCGAGGAATCGGGCGACGAACCGATTATCAGCAAGTTGCAGAAAGAGAAAGCTGCCATCGAGAAGAAGGCCGAGAAGGAAGCGAAGGCGATTCGGAAAGGCGAGGCCGCCGACGCGAAGAAGAAGGCCAAGAAGGTGGAGAGCGATGACGAAGACGACGTACCTCTTGCCAAGAAGAAGGCTACGGCCAAGCAGCAAGCAAAGAAAATCAAGAAAGAGGAGTCGGACGACGACGACAAGCCTCTGGCGAAGAAGGCAAAGAAAGCCGCACCTGCAAGGAAGACTACTGTCAAGAAGGAAGAGACACCAGCGAAGAAAGGCAAAGGCAAAGTCAAAGAGGAGAGTCCAGAGGAAGGTGAGGACGAGGAAGAAACATACGAGTGGTGGAATGATCCGATGAAGAGCGACGGCACAACCAAATGGACGACGCTCGAGCACAATGGTGTCGTGTTTCCACCAGAGTATGAACCTCTGCCAAGCAACGTCAAGATGCTTTACGACGGGGTGCCAGTGAGCATGCACAAGGATGCCGAAGAGATCGCACATGGTTTTGGAAGCATGCTCAACTCAGAGCACAACGTGCAGAATCCAACCTTCCAGAAGAACTTCTTCGCCGACTTCAAGGAGATGCTTGACAAGACCAGCCACGCCAAAGGTCCAGACGGCAAGACAGTCAAGATTACCAAATTCGAAAAATGCGATTTCAAGCCGATCTTCAACTATGTCGATGCTGAACGTCAAGCCAAGAAAGCGCTACCAGCTGCCGAGAAAAAGAGACTGAAAGCCGAAAAGGACGAGCTGGAGGCTCCTTACATGTACTGCATGTGGGATGGCCGCAAGCAGAAAGTCGGCAACTTCCGCGTCGAACCGCCAGGCCTCTTTCGCGGTCGTGGCGAGCACCCGAAGACTGGCAAGTGGAAGAAGCGCGTACAGCCAGAGCAGATCACCATCAACATCGGCAAGGAAGCTATGGTGCCAAAACCGCCGGAGGGCCACAAGTGGAAGGAAGTCAAGCACGACCAGGAGGGCACTTGGCTGGCCATGTGGCAGGAGAACATCAACAACGCGTACAAGTATGTCATGTTGGCGGCGAATTCCGACGTCAAAGGCCAAAGCGACTTCAAGAAGTTTGAGAAAGCTCGCGAATTGAAGAAGCATATCGACAGGATCCGCAAGAACTACAACAAAGAGCTCAAATCGAAAGTCATGGCTGAGCGTCAGCGCGCAACCGCAGTCTACCTCATCGACCAGTACGCTCTTCGTGCTGGCAACGAGAAGGGCGAAGACGAAGCCGACACTGTTGGTTGTTGCTCGCTCAAATTCGAGCACATCACACTGTCGCCGCCAAACAAGGTGGAGTTCGATTTCTTGGGAAAGGATTCCATCCGCTTCAACGAGATCATGGAAGTCGATCACCAGGTCTTCAAGAATCTAGGCCTGTTCAAGAGACCGCCAAAGAAAGCCGGCGACGAGATCTTCGATCGGCTTACGACTTCAGGGCTCAACAAGCACCTGGCACAATACATGCCAGGTCTCACGGCCAAAGTCTTCCGTACTTACAATGCCTCGTATACGATGTCTCAACTGCTTCAAGAGATGAAAGCTGAGGGCACCATTCCCGAGAAGGTCAAGGCGTACAATGATGCGAATCGCAGGGTGGCCATCCTCTGTAACCACAAGCGCACAGTTGCTGCAAGCCACGAGCAAACTATGGAGAAGTTGGAGGAGAAGATCAATGGTCTTCGCTACCAGCAATATCGAGTCAAGCAAATGATGCTCGCCTTGGAACCCAAGCTCAAGAAGAAGAAAGGCGAGGCTTTCTTTGCACTGCCTGAAGGTCTTAACAAGGAGTGGCAAGAGGCTCATCACAAGGCTCTCGTCGAGGCGGAGCAGCAGAAGATCGAGAAGAAGTTCAACAAAGAGAACGAGAAGCTTGCTGCGGAGGGCTCCAAGGCAATGAAACCGAAGGAGCTCGAGGAGCGAATGGAGGTGGCGAAGGAACTGGAGGCGAAGCTCAAGCAGGAACTCAAGCGCGGTAAAGTCGAGCCTGAGGGCAAGGCAGCTTCCGTCGACAAGTACGAAAAGGACATCGAAAAGCTGGACGCCCGCATTGCGAACATGATGACGCAGGCCGAGGACCGCGACAACAACAAGGAGGTCGCCCTGGGCACTTCCAAGATCGTAAGTGCCCGAAGCCTGCACGATTGCATGAAGGAGCTAACATTCCGCAGAACTACATCGATCCTCGTCTCACCGTCGTATTCTCGAAGAAGTTTGATGTGCCCATCGAGCGCTTCTTCTCGAAGACGTTGCGGGAGAAGTTCGAGTGGGCCATCAAGTCGGTCGATGGCGACTGGGAGTTCTAAGCTCGCAGCCAGGTGTCTCCACACCACACGGACTTTCGACACGATCGGCGGCATCTTCCATGCATGAGCAGTGAGCGCTTTGGGGTCTAGCGGGTGTGCGCGGGTGGCGAGCGATTCTGAATTGCGGCACGGCGTTGAGATGGACTGCCACAGTCTGAGCTCGATATAGAAGGGATAGGGCGGCCTGGATCAATGATACCCATACTGCCACGTGTAGGACAAGGCGGAGATGTATCTTAAAAAAGCAAGCAATCCTATTACTATGGCATATCCCTTGCTCAAGTTCTCTATTCCTTCTTGATCTCTGATATATCTTGGGTGGGATAGGTCTTGGTGGAATCTCGAGCTATTCTCGTGATTCGCAGATGGTGTCGATACTAGCGGCATTTAGCGCGTGAATATCATCGGGGACTAAACTCGGATGAAGTAATTCGCCCCAGTCCGCCCCTGCATCGTCTCTTTCTCTCATCGGACTTCACTTCTCTCCTCTACAGACAAAAGACAAACGACAAGATATCGCCATCAAAGTGCGAGGATCTCTATCATCACCATGTCTTCGCCATTCTGGATCACGGGCGCTCTGCTCGGCGCGAGCTCTGTCGCGTTTGGAGCTTTCGGAGCACACGGATTGAAGAGTCGAGGGATTGAAGTATCGAAGATCACCAGCTTCCAAACGGCCGCTCACTACCAGGTAAAAATGCGTCCTACCATGTCATGTATGAAGCCAACTATGAGACGGACGGACAGCTGATTATGATCATGATTAGTTGATTCATTCGCTCGCTCTCCTGGTGGCGGAACAAGCCGCACCGAAGAATGTGTGGGCGAAGAGTTTCTTCACGGCGGGGATTGCGATGTTTTCGGGGAGTATTTATCTGTTGGTGTTGGATGGGCAGCGGTTTAAGGCTTTGGGGCCTGTTACGCCGGTTGGAGGGGTCTTCTTGATGGCTGGGTGGTTGGCGTTGGCTTTTGGGACGAGGGGGAGGATTGCGCTGAGGTGAGGTAGTGTCAGGTCATGTCATGTAGTAAGGCGGACGGGCAGGCACAGCACACAGGGTAAAAGAAAGTCGGGCGGCAGGGTATCCAATGTTGGTCGGTTGGTTGGTTGGTTGGTTGGTTGGTTGGTGGCTGGGGTGAGTTTCACAAGAGCTGGAGGCTGATGTGCTGGTGCTCGTGAGCCTGATCTGGATGGATGAGATGCCTGACCCGTAGTTCTACCTTGTCCTACCCGTGACCCTACCACTTCCACCCCACCCCTCTCCGCTTCCAACCGCTTGGCGTCAACCACCTCTCTTCCATGAAACCTCATCCGCTTCTCACCCTCCCTCCACACATCCATCATCGCTGATCGGGAGCACCACCACCTGCACGTGGGCGGCTGTCAAGCCTACCCACTGCCGCCGCCGCCGCCGCCGCCAACATGTGTCACAAGCTGCTCTCCATCTACAACTGCCGCCATACCGAAGAGTCCGTCCGGAGCTGCAGCAAACGGGACAGCACCATCATCAAACAACGCTGTCTATCAGATCTCCGACTCATCAACCCAGACCAGCCCATCAAAATCCCCGGCATATGCTTCCAATGCAGTCGCGAGCCTTTCCGCTTCATGGACCTGCCCCGGGAACTCCGAGATATGATCTACGCCTCTTGCGTCTCCGACTGCGAAGCTCCGAGAGCATACCACTGGCCTCGCGAAGAAAGCTCTACGCGTGTTGTCATCCGAGGCAAGCCATGGATGGGTCTCCTCCTCAGCAACCATCAGCTCTTCCGCGAATATCGCGCTCGCATCGTCAAGGGCGTCGAAGTCCTCTTGGTGGATCATTTCCGGCAAGGCATGGCCCTCGATGCCCCGAAACTCCATCCGAACCTCTCCAAGGCGCCGATCCATTTCCGTCTCCTCCTGCTCGCGCCGTGTGAGCGGTGCGAGAAAGGCATGATCCACGCCCACTGCTACGTCAAGGATGAATTCAACTGTCAGCAACGCTGGGTCCAAACCTTCTCCGAAGACTTGGGAAATCCGAAAAGCCTCCGCGTCAGGTTTGATGTCTGGTGGCCACCCAAGTTCGGGGACGGGGAGATCCAATGGCCCGATACGCCACACATGGCGTTCAGAATGGAAGAGAGTGCGCAGAATTTCGTGCAGGTGGAGAAATTGACGGAGTTGGAGATTTGTCGGATTCGTGGGACGGCGGAGTTGAAGGAGGGGACTAATGGATTGCAAATGGAGCAGAAGAATCAGGATTTGGTGGCGAGATGGACGGCGAGTGGGAAATGGTAGGTTCCTCGCCCGCCCCATTCTCCATGTAAGTGCGATGGGCTAATTTGTTTCACTGAAGGCAAATACCAGAAACCCAACCCAGCGACGAAACCCAGAGAAAGGACTCCGTGGTATCTGTCCAGAAATAAAGTCGAGCCTCGCGGCTGACTACTGGCACCTCCAAAGGAAGAAAAAAAACTCAAATCTCAAATCTCCAGGATGTGCGTTACAGATCTGTCGAATCTTTGGCCAGAAGGACTTCAGCGAAAAGACTCCAGTGTGCGGTATCAAAGGGGGCAGATGTATCGTTATTTCAGACTATACCAAACGTACCCTCTTCATGTCTGATTGCGGATGGTCTTCACGGTCGTGCAAAGCATCGTCTCCTTCTGTGAGAAGAGTATCCTAGGGATTTGACGTGCAGTTTATGGTGTGAGGATCGCCATTAGGAAGCATACGTGCTGTGGAGCACTCGCTTCGATCGCCATTGGGGTCGCAAACGCTGCGCTGTTGCTCATATTCTTCCTGTTTCCGATGATTACGAGTAGATGGACTTCTCTTCGGCGTCCATCAGCCAACGGAAGAAATGTCGTTAACAGTTTCCTCGAGGCGAATGCGAATCCGGCAGTTGCACTTACCTCGCGTCTTTCGGCCAATCTGATCCTATCAGTCATGTCTGATATGCGATGCGAGCGCCGGATCTGCCCGCCCGCTTTATCCGATAGATCCAAGCTTACGAGCCGCTACGGAACGGAACGGATATAGCCGGCTGCCGTGGGGTTCGTTATCCTGCACTGTACCTGTGTCATATATCGACTCCTTGTATTTTTCTGCCCGAATGTCAGCGATACCGGCCTGCATCTGCTACCTAAGGTAGACATCTCTGACATATCTGCCGGCGCCTTTGCCCCGCTCGGTCTCAGTACAGACAGAACGAGCAGACGGCGAGTATGTCCGCAATCTTCGTACGAAATGCAAGCAGGCATTCGGCTTTTGCTCTGCCGAAGCTGCATGGAAGTAGAGCTTCGACGCGCGCCCTCAGCTGCTACTCCTCCGCCGCCGGCAAGCAGAGCGCCTGGTGTAGATATCAATTCCAGAATGCCCGCCGATATGACAGACAGATTTCTTCTAGGACAACTGCGTGGGAGAGGAGGAGATCGTCTGCAACACCCAACACCGTCCGACAGTACAGCAGCTCGACCAACATGGCCTCCTCCCTAGCCGACATCAAGGACAATTGCCGCAAGGTACAGACACCCAAAAAAAAACCCCCCCCAAATGCCTCTTCCATGTACAACACAGACCTAACCCTCCCTCTCCTACTACTAGGTAATCTGCATCGGCCGCAACTACGCCGACCACGTCACCGAACTCAACAACCAACGCCCCAAACAACCCTTCTTCTTCCTCAAACCCCCCAGCGCCATCCTGCTCCCCTCCGAAGGCCCCGTCCTGCGCCCCAAGGGCGTCACCCTGCACTTCGAAATCGAACTCGCCGTCGTCATCGGCAGAACTGTCAAAGACCTCGACGAGAACGACACGGAAGCCTGGACGGGCGCCATCGACCAGTACCTCCTGACGATCGACATGACGGCGCGCAACGCCCAGGACGAAGCCAAGAAAAAAGGCCTGCCGTGGGATATCGCCAAGGGCTTCGACACCTTCCTGCCCATCGCGGGGCCCATTTCCAAGGCGAAGATTCGCGATCCGCATAATGTGGAATTGTGGCTGAGTGTGAATGGACAGGTGAGGCAGAGGGATAATACGGAATTGATGCTGTTCCGCATCGGGAGGCAGCTGAGCGATATTTCGAAAGTCATGACGTTGGAGAGGGGGGATATTGTCCTGACGGGGACGCCGAAGGGTGTGGGGCCCGTTGTTACGGGGGATGTGATGGAGGCGGGGTTGAGGGTCGATGGGGAGGAGGTGGAGGAGGCGAGGATACGGGTGGAGGTGAAGGATCGTGAGGGGCCGTATGAGTATGCGGAGACGTAGAGAGGTGGTATGTATAGAGGTCTTGATGATGAATCAACTGCTTGTATGGCAAACCGTCCATGGACGCTGTACCGAAAAGCTGCACTTCCCTTGATCTTCTACCATTAGCTTATTCTTCATCATCGCTGTCGCCTCCGAATCCAAAAGAGAAGCCACCTCCACCCCCTTCGTCCCGGCCGCCTCTGGTGAGCTCCTCCCAGCCCTTCCCAATCTTGCTCACTCTCTCTAGTTCCTTCATCCCGACCTCCAGCAGCTCCGGGTCCTGCTCCCGCAACCGCTCCACGAACAGGCCGTACGGATCCTCCACATCATCGCTGAAGCCGCTGATACTTTGTTTCTGATCACGCAGGAAATGCAGTACGGCGCCGACTCTGTTCCTCGGGACGAGATTCTGGGTGATAGCAATGCTCGCTTCCAGGTTCAGCACGAGATGATACCAGCCCGATGGGACGTAGAGAATTTCGCCTTCGTGGCAGATGCCTTCCTTGCAGCCGGGTGTCTTGCGTGCTTCGGCGTGGAAACCGAGAAGCCATTCGGCGATGCTCAGGGGGCTGGTGACTTCGCTCTGGTCTTCGGAGACGTAGACGCCGGGAGGTGGTGGGATGGATGGCGATGAGGGGAACATGATCCAATATTTGCTTCCCCTGATGACGGCGTTCCATGCTGAGGTTGCATTTGGGTCTTTGTGGAAAGTGCTTCCGCTTCTGTCGGGTCCTACGATGAGCCAGCGGTGATCTGGTCGCTGGTTTCCGAGAACTGAGAAGGCGTCTGGGCCATAACAGGTGGGCGGCCAGTAGTCTGCGTCCTTGCTGGAGTCGGCAGAGACTGTGAGGTCCATCTTTTCCGCGAACGCTCGGTCGAAGAGGTAGAGAGGGCTCTCTTCCTGGCTGTTGTTCATGTATTCGATGTACGTCTTTAGTGGCCAGTCGACGGCTTCTGCACGGAATCGTACGTCGGCGTACTTCTCCAACAGAACGTCGGTCGACCATGTCTTGTATACTGGCCACCGCTTGACCGGTTCCGTGAGTATGAACGGCTGATGATACCAATCTGCTGCGAACTCTTCGTATGAGAGATCGGGAAGGCGCGGAATCTCATTCTTTCGAGGTATATCTTGAGCGTATGGGTGCAGAGGTACGTGAGCGCAGAAGAACGGACGATGCAGCACATCTGAGAAGAGATTGGAGCAGTCTACGCGGGGCTCTCTACTCGACGGCTGTGAGAGATACGTGGAGCGCCATGTCCTTTGCCATGTGAAGTTCTGAGGGGATGACCTACCGAATGCACTCAGCAAACTGCTGAGCGAGCGTGTGGCGTGCGGCACATGGCAGTGACTCAACGCAGGACTTTAGAATGACTTACTCGACAAACAAGGCTCTCCAGAGCTCCTCGTTCCTGGTGAATGCGTGTAATGCTCTACACGTGCCACCTAGTCGTAACAGATCTTTGGCATCTAGGATCTCCAGGACTTGCACGATGAGCTCGTCCGGAAGAGTGGCAAAGGTTCCGGACGCAGCCTTCAGGTTTTCTGAAGACGTCAAAGCATTGCCAGAGGGCCGTATACCGAGAGGATGCCGGCGAACAAGCGTACTGTCCTCGCTCTCTTTGCCCTCAGGATTGAGGCTCGTGGCTGCTGCAGCCGCTGCCAATTTCGAGCGCTTCACCGGCCGCTGTTCTGGTGACTCATCGGCGTCGCCGTAGTCGACTCGGTGGTACGAGTGAATATTGACCGTCATGATTGGTCACCCGGTGTGTTGCGAGTATGACGGGAGATACACGCTGCAGGTCAATTGCCACGGCGAAGTAAATCTATGCGCGTCACGGCTCACGTGATGAGGAACCTTATTTCCAAAATTTCTGAAGCGCCGTAAAAAGGCAGCCGAGTGCTTTCTTTCTTCTCCCCCCCCCACACCACACACAATCGCAACAACTGAGAATCACCCGCACACTAGAACCTTTCGACTGTCGCTACAGACAGTCAGGTATCTAGTCTTTCAGCACACCTCACCAGCAAACGCGCGGCGGCATCCTACGAGGACCCCCGCCCACCCACACACCGAACTTCCACCCGCTCACTGCGCCAGCGCCAGTGAGCTGCCGTGCCCGAATCGCAATCATGGCTGACAAGGGACTTGAGGACATCGATGCTGGTAAGTAAGAGCAGCGCATTTCCGAACCGTAGCGGCGGCGAGAGTATCAGGTCCAAGAGGTAGACGAGCATGCAAGAGATAGGAGGGGCAGAAGAACGATATTGGTGTGCGCACAAATTTCGACGGCGACAGCAACTGACAGCGTGCAGGTCAGATCGAGTCCAACTATGACGAGACCACCGACAGCTTCGACGCGATGAACCTCAAGAGCGAACTCCTCCGTGGAGTGTACGCCTACGGTTTCGAGCGTCCATCTGCCATCCAGCAGCGTGCCATCATGCCTGTCATCAAGGGTAAGTACCTCTCCTCGAGTACTCGAGACCTCGACTGGTAGGACTCGGGCTCACACATTCACAGGCAACGATGTCATCGCCCAGGCCCAGTCCGGTACCGGCAAGACCGCGACCTTCTCCATCTCCGTTCTCCAGAAGATCGACCCCAACATCAAGGCCTGCCAGGCTCTCATCCTCGCCCCAACCCGTGAGTTGGCTCAGCAGATCCAGAAGGTCGTCGTTGCCATCGGTGACTTCATGAACATCGAGTGCCACGCCTGCATTGGTGGTACCAGCGTGCGGGACGACATGAAGGCTCTTCAGGATGGCCCACAGGTGGTTGTCGGCACCCCAGGCCGTGTCCACGACATGATCCAGCGCCGTGTCCTCCGCACCGACAGCATGAAGATGTTCGTCCTCGACGAGGCTGACGAGATGCTGTCCCGTGGTTTCACTGAGCAGATCTACGACATCTTCCAGCTCCTTCCGCAGAGCACCCAGGTCGTCCTTCTCTCGGCCACCATGCCCCAGGACGTCCTTGAGGTCACCACCAAGTTCATGCGTGACCCAGTCCGCATCCTCGTCAAGAAGGATGAGCTGACCCTCGAGGGTATCAAGCAGTTCTACATCGCCGTCGAGAAGGAGGACTGGAAGCTGGACACCCTCTCCGACCTCTACGAGACCGTCACCATCACCCAGGCCGTCATCTTCTGCAACACCCGCAGAAAGGTTGACTGGCTCACCGACAAGCTCACTGCCCGTGACTTCACCGTCTCGGCCATGCACGGAGACATGGACCAGGCCCAGCGTGACGTGATCATGAAGGAGTTCCGCTCTGGCTCTTCCCGTGTCCTGATCGCCACCGATCTCCTTGCTCGTGGTATCGATGTGCAGCAGGTCTCCCTCGTCATCAACTACGACTTGCCGGCCAACCGCGAGAACTACATCCACCGTATCGGACGTGGTGGCCGATTCGGACGTAAGGGTGTGGCCATCAACTTCGTCACTGCTGACGACGTGCGCATGATGCGTGAGATCGAGCAATTCTACAGCACTCAGATTGAGGAGATGCCGATGAACGTGGCCGACCTCATCTAAGCACACTACATCCTTCCCCACGACACGACGTCTCCCGTTCGACTGAGTCCGAGGCCTCGGCAGCTTTGGATTGACAGGGTCGGACGGAGCGACACTCACCCACCTCACGCACCGGTTTCTGCTTTTACACAGCGCCTGACAGCGCAAGGCGCGCACTGACGAGCGCGTGCTGCGCGCGACGATGACGATGGATATGCATGGCCAGGGCGGAGTTTCTGCAGGAGCTTACTGTACAGGCTTCCCGAAAACGCGTTCACGTTTGTTTCTTAGAGGGGCGTACTCGGGCTGTGTACTACATGCGATCAAAATGTTTCTTTTGCGACTACATTGCGACTTTGTTCGTAGAGAACCGCGAGTACTTGATTGGAAAACTGAACTTCTCCGTGCCTTCTCCTTTCGTGTGGTAAGTGGGGGACTGGTTGCTCCTTCCTTCCCAGATTTCTTGTGACTGAAGGTGGGTCCTGGACTTCTCGTCGTTCCAAATTCTCTTTCGCATTCCATTTCTCGTGCTTCAACAAGACGATTCCTCTTCTGTTACTCATTTTCCAAGACAGAGATCGCCACTTCTGGTCGGCGCTCAATGCCTCCCACACCTGACCTGCACAGCCAAGGAAAGAGCGACCCGTGATGGCGCCGCCGAAGAAAAGCACGGATGACATCGTACCACCAGCAACATCGCCTTCGGGACTCCTTTGGGCGTGTCAGATGAAGCGCGAGAACGCTGCCATCATGAGCCGAATGCAGAAGCTCGAGTCGGAACTTGGTCGGGTCGAAACTAGTACTAGCGCCCGCGATGAGGGTAGCGAGAAGATAAAAGGACTCGAGAAGCGAATTGATGCTCTTTCGAAGAAGAACGAAAAGGATCGCGAGCAGCTGGGGAGGGAATCGCGGGAGCGATATCAGGATCTGCAGGGCGATGTGAAGGCCATCACTACACGAGTTGATGCTCTGGGCGAAGGGCTGGCGGTCGTCAAAAGGTTTGAGGAGGAATTGCGGGAGTATGAGTTGACGTTGTTTGAGCTGCAGCGTTTTGTCGATGAAGAGAGATTTGGGGCCCTCAGGGAGATGTTGGCGGATATGAAGGAAAGATTAGATGGACGCGACAAGGAGAATGAGGACGTTCAAGAGAAGCTGCAAGTTTTGGAAGGGGCTACGCAGAGTCTGAAGGAGGTCTGTGAGGATTTGAAGGGCCAGGTTGAGAACATTGCTGCAAAGCCTGTGCGGCAAGTGCCCGTAGCAGGAGGGCACGGTATTACTGATGGCCGAGCATCAGGTATGCTTGAGATACCAGCGCCGAAGAAAGCAGCCGCAAAAAAGGGGACATCGAAGGATGCCGCTGTTCGCAGCGCGCCGACAAATGCAGCGAACAGTGTTGCCGCCCCGAAGGCACGAACGACTAGGGCGACAGTGGCTGTCGACACCACTCAGATCCAGGACCCAGCGGCTCCCTCGCCAACCCTTTCAACCAAGGAGAAGAAGTTTGTCGGCGCTGGACGAGGACGAATTGAGATTGCACGTACGCCGAGCAATGAACCAGGAGGAGACGTCGAGAGCAGCGGGGTTGATTTCGTAGCGTAAGTCATGCCTCAAATGCTGGTAGTACGGACGATATACTGATGTTGAGAAACAGTCCAAACGGGCGGCGTGGTCGCTGCGCGCGAGAGACAAAAGTCGTCAATCCGACCGAGGAGCCGGTATCAGCCAAGCGTGGTCCCGGTCGCCCAAGGAAGAATAAGGCTCAGCTTGCCTCTTCTGCGTCCAAAGGAAAGGAGCCGGCAGAGATACCAGTAGCAGTAGCTCGCGGCACCAAGCGCAAGGCCGAGGCCGGAAACGAAGAACCCGCTGCTCGGATCACCAGAAGCCAAGCGCCAAAGGAGCCATCCAGCGAAGGACAGGATGATCAGCAAGAGCCTGAATCAGTCGCCAACCCGCAGCCCAAATCGAAAAATGCGACAGTACAGCCAGCTCCTCGTGTCGCCCGCGGTCAAGCAGTGAAGAGACCAGCGGTTGAACATGATGAGCCAAATGAGGGGCCGACCAACATTCCAGAGACTCCGCAATCAAGACCTGCCGTAACCTCTGGCGTCGCACAGAAGTCAAAGCGCACCATCGTTCTTACTCCGTTGCCGCAAGAGGGCCAACAGTCTCATCGAAAGGGGAAGCAAAAGAAAGGCAAGCAGAAGCTGCGCTGCGGTCCTGCGAATCGCTCCAGCTCACCACCCTCCACAGCGCCAGAGAATCAAGGCGGTCCTATGCGTCAGCCGGACTTCTTGGGTAAGGGACAGAAGCCCAACAGGGTGGATCAAGTAACTGCTCAGGTGACGACGGAGAACCTGACTGTTGGAAGACCGACGAAGAAGCGTCGAAGTCTTCTGCGGGATGACGAGAAGGACGAGGAGCTCCTGAAGAAGTACAGTAATTGGACGGATTAGATGACACTCGCGGACGAGACGGCGTTGCAATGTGGTGGTATCACTTCGATTCTTGGTTCCGTGGCGCCGCAAGGACTTATCACCTGTTCAGCCCTAGAGACACAGATCAATGTATAACATATCCTCCCGATAGGTATAGAACTCGTCGAAAACTTCCCCTTCACCTGACCATCCGCTACTCACCTAGCGACCTTCCTCTCTCTCAACCGACAAGGCATCCCCTCGGAAGGCTTCGCCGTCCCCCTCTGCACCTGATACGCCCTCTCCCCAAACTGCCTCAGCACCCCCTTCCTCAGACTCGGATACCCACTCCCATCCCCGGCCAACTCGCCCACCTCCTCATACGCCGCGACGAAATCAAACCTCCTCAGAATCATCGCCAGAATCACCTTGGTCTCCATCAGCGCCAATTCCTGCCCGATACAATTCCGCGGCCCTTTGGAAAAGGCGATCCACGCGGCGTGCGTCTGTCGATTGTAGATTTCCGAGCCAGGCAGGAAACGCTCCGGGTTGAAGGTGTGTGGGTCGGGGAAGTATTTGGCGTGGCGGTGGAGGCCGGTGTCGAGCAGGAAGAGCATGAAGTTTTCCGTCGGGTAGCGTTCGCCTGTTTCCGGGTTGTGGAGGAATTCTCTGTTGGGAGTGAGGGGGGTTTTGGGTTAGCGTTTGGGGGTTTTTTTGGCTGGTGTGCTTGCATGTGAAGGGCTCTCGGAAGCGGGTGCGAATGCGTCGGGACTGGTGAGATTTCTTGGCAGATTCCAAGGTTGTCTCGAGTCTCCTGAATGTTGCTAGGGTTCTCAAGAAGACAACAAGCTTCCACTGGGGGAGGACATGGTAAGATTGGGTGAGAGACTTACCCAGGGAGACCTGCTCGGATGGAGCTCGCTGGAGGCTGGATTCTCAGCACCTCTTTGGTGACGGCGAGGGTATAGTCCAGTTTGTTCAGGAGGTGAGGCTCCTTGCGTAGCTTGTCGGCGACTTGGTCTGGGTCGGGACCAAAGACCTCGTCGTGTTCTCGGCGGATTCGAGCGAGAATATCGGGATGTTGGCTCAGATAGTAAAAGGCATAGCCTACAAGGCAAGGGGTAGAAGGTGAGCAGGTGTCGAAGGCATATCGGGAAACCCTCCGGGAAATCGCCTCACTTACAAAGGACGCTACTTGTGGTGTCGTGGCCGGCGAAGATGAAGGTCTTCATGTTGCTGATGACGGATTGCTTGAATTCCGGGTCCACTTCTTTGATGTCTTCGGCCTTGCCTTCCAGACCCTTCACTTCTTTCATGTACGACTCGAGGGCCAGGTCGACGACGTGCTTCGTCTTGCCTCCGCTCGTTCGAGCGGCGAAGCGCTTGTCTAGGAGATCGCTCAGGTACTTGTTCATTTTCCAGTTGTTGTACTTGAGCATGATCGGTCTGCGGATGTCCCAGAGCTCGCTTGGCTGGAATTGCACACCCAGATATGACCAGCTCGTCTGGCTGTTGAAAGCATCCAGCATCACGTTCCGTCCCCTCTGAGCGTTGAAGTCAAGGTCTAGGACAATCTTGCCGATGATGTTGACTGTCAACTTGGTGGTGGCCACCTCCATGCGGAAGACTGTGTTGTTCCGGGCATTCTCAGCCATGATGTCGCAGAAGGTTTGACACTCATCGACAATCATCGGGACGGTGGTCATGAGGTGAGAGGTACTGAAGCCGGGGTTGAAGGCGGCTCGCCATTTCTTCCACGTCTGACCCTCGCTAGTGACGAGGTTGCTACAGGCAATTAGCCATTGTTCGTACACGGATCCTGTCTCTCGTACCCTGGCCCTCCGAAATATTGCATGAAGTCGTCGGTCAGTGGATGCTTCGGGTGTGAATTCTTGATGGCGATCTCGTTGTAGATATCAAGATCGTTGATGATCATGATCGGTGGACCCATTGGCCATGTATCAACATAGTAGGTGTCCGGCAGATCGTAGTAGTCTTTGAGCGCTCGGAAGGATGCTTGAGGAGCAGCGTTTGGCGGTTGTGTGGCGAAGGCTTTGCCCATGGAAATCAGGGATCCGAATGCATAGCTTCTTGGTGGTCCGGGCAGGCCTTTCAAGAGGGAGCGCTGGTAGTGGAGACGGATGAAGAAGCGAATGATTACAGTCAGCGCAACGAGCGCGACCGCCCAAGTGGCGGAAGGCGGGAGACCCAGCATGATGGACAGTCAGTATGGCGAGGGATATGGAGAGGATGCAGTGGCGAACGGAAGCATACGCTGACTTTGATATGACAGAGAGAGTCGAATAACCATTGATTACATGGCCATGCAGCAAGAGTCAGCGAGTCAAGGCTTGTGATCCGGGTTAGGGTCTTGGCAAATGAGTGCATTGGGCAACAACCAGAGATTTGTGCGAAGAGGCACGACTTGTGCAAGTCAGATCCGGTGGTATGGCAATGCATGCATAGCTTTGATGGGAGCCTAGAGACGGACACGAAAGGGGAAAGGGTTTCGCAGCAGTAATAATGAGGGAAAAGACTGTCTCGTGAAAAGGCCCGTGCTCGAGTTAATGACGTTCGCTTCCCGGGCGTTTGCTGGTGGCCCCTAAAGGCAGCTGTGGTCGAAGTCAACCTACAGCAGGAGTGCACATTAGGTAGCCAAACAACTTGATCCACTATACACACACACACACACACACACACACACACACACACACACACGCGACCCGCAATACGGACAAAAGATCCATTTCCGCCACGACCATGTCACGTGATACTGCATAGACGAGGAGATGGATTCGGACTCGGAGTACGAGCAGCAGCTGTCGCAGGATCGGCGGGCGTCTGCCAGACAGGGATTAGCCCCAGCCCGCGAGCTCCAACTTGGTGACGATGCTGGCACATGGGACGTCGACCTCTTTGCTCCTGCGCAATCATCCACTCAACAACAACAACAACAATTTCCCTTCCACATACCACCCGAAGAATATAGCGAACCATCTTCCTCGCCCGCATCCTCCGCACCCGGCTCTGTCATCAGCCTGAACTCCCACCAATCCGAACGCGCAGACGAAGCCGACGACGACGATTTCGAGCTCATCCACGATATCCAAATCCCACAAGCCAGCTTTGACGGAACTGCTGAGCACAATCTTCCCGGACACAGCGACCCGTACCATCGCACCATCCGCGAGCTGAATACGCAGTACTCCTCCGCCAGGGAGCACATCAGCGCTTTTGCTGAGCGTATCTACAAGCCTGCTGTGCCAGGCACCAGCATTATGGAGGGCAGGAGCAGCAATGACTACGACAGCCCGGACTGGCCGCAAGCTGGTGAGAATGCGGACCCGCAAGACCTGGCTGGTCCAGGAGCAACTGGCCGGTTAGAATGCAACGTCAGGGATCCGCAGAAAGAGGGCGAGGGCACTCAGAATCCATATGTTTCCTACCTGGTGACGACGGATACCGATTTCAAATCTTTCCAATCTTCGCATGTTGCTGTCCGCAGGCGCTTCACGGATTTCGCTTTCCTCTATAGGACCTTGGCAAAAGAGTATCCGCAATGCGCAGTCCCACCTCTTCCGGACAAACAAAACATGTCGTACGTCCGAGGAGACCGCTTTGGTCCCGACTTTACTGCCAGGCGGGCGTACTCACTGGCGAGGTTTCTCAAACGCCTATCTCTTCATCCCGTTTTGCGTAGAGCTACGGTTCTGACGCTATTCTTGGAGTCGAACGATTGGAACACCGTCATGAAGTCACGGCCGAATCGAGGCATGAGCAGCAGTGAGACCGCGAATAGTTCAGTGTTGGAGAGTTGGACGGACAGCTTCTTGAACGCGTTCACCAAACCGCACAAGACGGATAAGCGCTTCCAAGAGGTCAACGATCGTGCGGGCAAATTGGACGATGACCTTGGGACTGTCAGCAAGACTGTCGCTCGCGTAGCTAAGCGCGAGGGTGATCTTGAAGCGGACTATGCAGACCTCGCAACACAATTTCAAAAGCTTGCAACTCTGGAGCCAGGCGTGCAAGATGAGCTCACGAAATTTGCGACCAGCGTGCAGAATACAAGCGAGGGCTGGAAAATTCTCAAGGACCACACCGATCAGGATTATCTGGGCTCACTGAAGGACATGGAGGCTTATATAGCGTCAGTGAAAGCTCTGTTGAAAACACGAGAGCAGAAGCAACTGGACTTCGAGGGTCTGACGGACTATCTCAACAAAGCAGCACAAGAGCGCGACAACCTTGCCAGCCACGGCTCAATCGGTGCCTCTGGCTTTCTGAGACAGAAGATTGAAGATGTGCGAGGTGTGGACCACGAGCAATCCCGACGCGAACGAGTACGAAAGCTTGAGGTGCAGATTAGCCGCCTACAGACCGAAGTGGAAAATGCCAAGAAGACAACGGAAGCATTTGATGAGGAAGTCGACAAGGAGGTGTCTGACTTTGAGCGGATCAAAGCTGTCGAGTTCCGCGACAGCCTGGGTGGAATGGCCGATGCGAACATCGACTTCTTCAAGAACAATATCGACGTGTGGGAGCGCTTCATCTCGGATATGGAGAAGCAGCAAGCAGAAGCCGCGGCGGCGCAGGCTGCGTGAGTAGTATGGAGTCACTACTACTTCTTGTGTAGTGAGACAGAATGGGTGGACAGTAATGTTTAAACGAAAATTCCTCCCGATATCATAACTTCATACCACGTCCGGGTGCCAATATCAACAAACAGATCGCTTTCCACCCTCCAGATAGCCCGTAAGTCGTACTTCCGGTGCTCCTTGACTTCTCGCCTCTGGCCACTTCAGCGCAACTAGACCCAAATCCCGATTTCCCTTGGGAGCCATTCAAAAGCTGTTCCGAGACAGTCGCTCCAGCCGATCGGGCCGCCTGATATCGCACCGCAGTATTGCCAGCAGTCGGCGGGAATTTTGAGAGTGTATTGTCTGAGGCGCAGTATTGGATTGGATCTGAGAGGATGGAAGGGCCTGGGCAGGAGATTCCTTCCGTAGAGGGGTGTGGTGATTGTGTGCCAGTTTGGGGAGGACAGGTCCGAAGGGAGAGGCTGCAGTTTGATAGGGGTTCGGTTCGTGGTCGGTTCGTGATCGGTGTGTCCTCTTTCTCAGAAGGATGGTTGAGGATCGGATCGTGAGGGCCGGAGAGGATATCTTTTGGTTTCTTCTCGGTTTTCGAGAGCATTTTTGTTCCCAGACGAGGAGAATCCGCGAGAAGCAATGAGTAGGCGGGTGGATTTTGGCAAAGACCGATTGTACATTTGTCTGACTCTAACCAAGGAGGTTGCAGGTATGAAAGTGCAGTGATGCGAGGTCTATTGTCTAAAGTAGTCGTTGTGCTGTTCTTCTGCCCTGTGGCTGATTATACGATCCTTCCGTGGAAGGTAGAGGGACGAGAACGGATCATTTGGGCGACGTTTGTTACATTGAGGAATGCATGGCGACAGATTTGCTGCCATGGCTTTAATGCGATGGCGTCTAATGCCGTGTAGCGCGAAGAGAATAATGGCATAGGCATTTCTTCAGTCAAGAGCCATTGTCTCGGATACCGGCTCGTCTTCGGGACTGAATTCAAGCTTTATATACGTGTTTCCCACCACTCGCCCCATCTTCAACCAATCAGATTGGCACTTTGGCGGAGTGGTTAACGCGCGGGCCTGCTAAGCCCGTCTCTTCGGAGGCGAGAGTTCGAATCTCTCAGGTGTCGTCAAGGATGCAACAATTCTATTTGTCCCATCACGTCGTTGAAATTCTTTTTTTGGTGGTTGTTTTCAATATTCACTCCACCGACGCCAAGATTCTCGGTGCGGCAATGAAAAGATGGGAAGGTGCGCCGCTTTTGCCTTGCGACTTATACCGGAGTTTTGAGACTTTCAACGGGCGGTTCGTTTCGTTGCGAGATGGAAGGACTGTGAATGCAAGGGGCAGATTCCGACAAGCTGGACGTGTGGGCATCGATCTTAGCTATCGGAATAGGTTTTTGTCCAGAATGGAAGCATGACTTTTCGCAACTTTCTGAGCTGACCATAGCCTTTGTGATTTGGAGCGCATGAGTTCTGCACTGCTTTGCTAACGCTTATACGTACTACGACAGCGACTTTGGTGGCACGGTGACTGAGACTGAATGTACCTTAGTGACCACTTGCAAGCAGACTAGAATAACATTTCCGAACGTCAACACAGATATGTCTGCACAGGTATCTAGCAGCGAGCACGAGTCCATCCACTCGGATCCCCGGGGAGACATAAGGACAGAACATTGGCGAGAATCCCTCTCTCCTTTCACAGGGAATCGACGTTCCGTGCGACGACTTGAGATGATTTCCCCAACGGTATGCTTGGAAATCTTCCGGATGAAGCCGACTTCAGATCCGCAAATGAGACGACCGGGAACCATGAGGCCGACGCCGGTAGATTGCTGTCTCGAGGATACATCCCACGCTGAAAGACGACGCAGCCCGCCGTAATGAGGATCCCTCGACGACCGAGAAATTCTGCAGTAACATCTCCGGCTATGATGGCACCGGAGGAAGGACGGGCGGAGAGGCGACAGGTTCCAGACGCTCTGCGTTAGCCAGCAATATGCATAAAAGATTCATTGGAAGGTTCTCTCGAACAGATCCTTCGACTAGGCGCATAAAATCGGCGGGAAGCGGAGGACCTTGAATTAGTTGCCCATATCTCCATCGGCTGGCCAGTCGTTGCGCTCCCGCAGTGTTGATAGAATAGTAACAGCACAATTGTCTTGCAGTCCGGATGAATACACATTTCCCTCGCATGCTTCGTGGGCAGCAAGATGATACCGACGGAAGCAAGCCTATACCTACATTTGACAATAAGCTCTACATCTATCTTCGCAGGATACTTGTACAACTCGCGGACATTCCGTTCTCACCAGCATACATGCGGCCAGCAGCCAGAGTCTTGACGGGATGCGTCGTGAAGCAGCAATGTCCCGTCTCATCGACCGTCTCTGCTTCCACTTCTCCCCATTGCACCGGCAAGTAAGCGGCATCGGCATCATCCTTGGGTCGATGGCAAGCCGCAGCGATCGCCACTGAGCAAGAGCCCGCCACGGGCATTTGACTTTTGAACTTTCGAAAACCCATCGCAATCGCCACGAAGCTCAACAAGACGCCGATCATGATGGCAGTCAAGATGGGAGGACAGCTATACCCGACCGCAGAGACATTTTGAGAGGGCACTGGTTCGCCATCGTCGTAAACGTCGACCCGGACCAAGAAGATGCTCTGCGAGATGACCCAGTGCAGCGTCGATGAGATGACCAGTAACGGGGCGCTGTATCGGAGAGGAAGCTGCAGGTAGTAGGTACTACGCTGTGATGCCTGGGGAGCAGTGACTCTGAGCGCTTTGCGATGGAAAGCATAGTTGCACCCTTCCTGTGCCAGAAGGAGAGCAGTCATCAAGCCGTTGTAGAGCAGATACAGGAAGGAGACGATCGCCTGAGGGCAGTTTGCTAGAAGAACCGATGTCATGAGGCCAGAGCTACCCCCCGACGGAAAGCCAGCGCCGATAATGGCACGAGAATCGACGGCGCCCCAGCCAATGCTCCATGGCGACGCAGCGTAACCGCTCAAGTTTGATTCTCCCTCGCTGAGCAAGTAGCTGGACACGGCAACAGCTACCGCAATAAGGCTAAAGCACATTATCCATCGCTTTCCACTTACAGCAACGAACCATCTCCTGCCGCCGCTTTCGAAGTATGTTTTGGGCAGAGGTTGCGTGTTTGGGCTTTTTGTCCCGTCTTGGCTCCTCCAAGAAGAGATATCTTTGCGCTCCATGAGACACCTGCCCGCCGTCAGATCGTCGGGCCTTTCTAGGTAGCTTGCAACGGCGTCGCCGATGGTGACCAGTGTAGTCTCCTTCTGTCTGTACAACGCAAGGAACATGCAAATGCTCTTCATAGCGTTCATACAGATGACGGCCGCTAGAATTTGGACTGAGAACTGCACTGTACAGTGCTGAGGGGTAAGTCGGCTGAGGCAGTACTCTATTTTCTTCCCGTTGACAATCCAGTCCTGCTGTTTCAGAATGGCACTAGTATCGCAGTCTTCATTGGAGTTCGAGATGAAGTCATTGGCGCAGATACATTCATAACTGACAATCGAGCCATCGTCGAGACCTCCACCAGTCTGGTCGACGTAAAAGAGCGTCTCATTCGTGGTCGAGTTGCCAGGTTCATTCGCAATGGCCACAACATGGCTATTTCCTGAAACGAAGTTGGTGCCGTAGGTCGAAATGCATTCCGAAGTGCTCATGTTTTTGACCAAGGATGCGTCGTTTTGGTTTTCCTTGAACCACTTCTGGGCCTCCAGAAGTTCGTCCATACCGTCGAAATAATAGAAAATGTTGATCTCGGCGGTGTTTTTGTAACCCGGGGGGACGTCAGTCCAGTTCACCGCCGTTGAAAAATTCCCTCCTTCTAGCCAAACCGGGTTGGCCACGACTGGGATGTAAAGATTGGAAGCTATGCTTTTGAAAACCACGGAGTTGTAAAGCAAATGGATTGGGATGCTGCTCAGGGCAAGCACCATCCATAGGGCGGTCCGGTGCCATTTGATCTTGAAAAGATTTCGAATCGATGCGACTCCAATGTCCATCCAATCTCCTCTGGAGTGAGCTCGATCAACTTCTGCGCGAGTTGGTGCCACAAGAGCTTGCATGGTATAATTGCTTGCGCTCAGAAGCAGGGAAGACAGTCCGTTGATGAGAATATGGAGCCATGTGGTAAGGTAGTTTGCTCTGCTGCAAGAGCCCTGCAAGAGTCAGCATCCGCGGATGCTCTATACCATTGGGAGCCGGACGTAGTGCGTAGCGATCTCTCAGCCGACCGGTGACCTACCTCACATGCGGTACCGATCCCACCGTCCGATCCAAATCTTACTGCCGTCACGATTATAATGAGCAGGTTCAAGACCAGTACAACAGTCGCTGTCCACGCCGAGAGGCTGACTCCGAAGCGCCATCCATGTAGTTTCCTTCTCTTATTCTGATCTGAGACTGTCCTTGAGATGCTCTGAATCACGTGGGACACGGAGGTTCTCGCTCGCAGTAGGTCGAATCCTGAAGGCGTCTGGGCGTGTTCTGCCAATGCTGCCGTCTCACTGTCTTTCGAGTGGAGGCTCTCCTTGGTAGTAGAGACATAGCTTGGTGCGCTGAGAGTATGCTGATTAGCACTCGGTCGCCAGGCATCAGACGTAGCACAGTACGTCTTGATCTGCAGTAATCCTGTAGTACAAAAGACCGCAAGGCAAAGCAATGAGTGATTACACAGCCACTTACTGCGACTTCGGCAATTCCGTAAGCTCGATCGGATCATCTCGCCCCTCGTAGATGTCCTCATTCAGCGGATCGTAGTTGAAACCTTTTCCACCATCGTATGCGAAACCGCGGCTTCGTGAGTCCATCTCGTCGTTGCATACGGGCAGAGTGCGGCTTGACGTTCAAGTATAGGCGATGAGTGCGGACATGCGACGTTGTCGCGCAAACGCGCGAAGTGGTCTCGTGCATCTTCAGGAGGCATTGGAGGAGACATTGGAGGAGACATTGAAGGATGATTGAAGGATGAAGGATGCATCGAAGGATGCGTTACGGATTCACATGTATTTCGGGAGATGGCCCATGCCGAATTCGGCAAATCATCGGCGATGGAGCTTGCCATCATTTGGAGCGGGTTAGCTGTGTTGGCCAGGCTAGTCCATGCACTTCCTTCAGTAGTACTGTCTTCAGTACATCGGAGTCGGCTTCTCACGGCAATACAGATTCGCTGACATGTCACGCTGGTGGTAACGACAAGCTTCTCCTCACTCCATGCAGCTTTTGGCGGACCCCTCACGCACAGCCTCACATGGATCTGAATGGCTACGTACTGCTCTGAGAGACGATGCGATAGATGACGGGAGGGGCATCCGCTTGACCGTTGCGACTGGGCTGGATGAATTAATCATATGATATACCAACTGGCCATTCCACGCCAGTAACAAGGCGCCAATGCCACCATGGTGACCCAGCCGAGGAATGGTGCGCCTATCATCAAGGAGATCACTCCGCGTCCACACTCCGAGGATGGCCCCACGGTGCTGATTGTCGGTGCTGGCACTTTCGGAACCTCGACCGCATACCATCTAGCCAAGACATACAAAGATCCTTCGAAAGTGACGGTGGTCGATCGCGCCCCTTCGCCGCCGAAACCAGCAGCCGCCATTGACATCAACCGTGTGATCCGCACAGACTACCCGAGTCCTCTGTATTGCAATCTTGCGCATGAAGCTATTCATCCCTGGTTCTGGACGCAAGAGCTAGGCCCATTTTTCCACAAGGTCGGGTGGCTCTATCTCAATGAAGACGGCAGCGATATCTCCGAACGTATCAAAACCACATTCGAAGGCCGTGGCTCGAACTGCGCAGAAGATGTGCCATTGCGACAGCTAGAAACTCGCTGGAAGGGAGTCTTGAAAGACACTGAGAAACAAGGCTTCAATGAGGCATATTTCAACCCCGAGGTATGGACACTACGTTTCATCAGGAGGTGATCGTGGCTAATAGTTGTCTGCGCCCAAGGCCGGCTGGGTAAACGCTTCTGGCGCCACTGCGAGATTCATGGAGGCAGCCGTTAAGATGGGCGTAAAACGGGTGACTTCCGAAGTTCGAGAAATCCTACTGGACATCACTGGCTCACGAGTCAAGGGTGTACGCACCGCTGATGGCGATGCACTTACCGCGGACAAGGTGGTACTGGCGACTGGTGCATGGACAAGCTCTCTACTTGCGCCTGTGGAAGACGCGTTGAACATTCCAGAGCAGGATCGCATCGAACGCCAAGCAAAGGCTACCGGGACCGTTTCTGCCTACTACAGTGTCAACGATGAAGAGATTGATCAGCTCGAGTGTGCTGAAACCCCGGTAGTAGTCTACGGGGGCAACGGCGAAGTCTTCCCGCCTTCCAAAGGGAACAGGCTGATGAAGTTCTCCAACTCCAAGACGACGTTCACAAACACCGTCACGACGGATTCCGGTCACAAGATCTCTGTACCTTTGCAAGATCAATCATATGTGCCCGAGTCGCTCAAACGACAGACAAAAGAAATCATGGCTGACAAAGTCCTCCCAACTTTCGCCAAGAACAAAAAACCAGACTTCTGGAGAGTATGCTACGACGCGCAAACTCCCACCGAGGACTTCTTGATGTGCAAACATCCTCACGCGAAACTGGGCAATCTTTATCTCATCACAGGCGGCAGCTTCCACAGCTACAAGTGAGCTTCTTGAAACAAACCAAAAAAAAACAGACATGTACTGACAATGTCTTATAGATTCATGCCAATCATTGGCAAGTACATGCTCAACGTCCTCAAGGGCGAGAGCAACGGTCCGGAGAAAGACCAGGCTTGGGCGTGGAAACAGAATGTAAACTGGACTGACGTCCGCGAGTTCGGATTGCTCAGTGGCAAAGCTGTCGCCAAGCGAGAGCTCAAAGATCTTGAGAGTCCTCTGGCGAAGCTTTGAGATCGGCCGGTACTACTGCTCACTTTGTTTGCGTTCCTTGATGAGGTTATTTTCAAGGTCCCCGGTCACCTTTGTTGCCCTCCAGTAGTAGCTTTCAAAAGCAATGCTAGGGTTCGTAGAGAACGATATCTACGGGCGGGATAGCATTGATTTCAGTCTGAACATTCTATGCCTGATCCATGCCTTCCGGTCGTGCGCCCCCTCTCGAACATTCTATCATTGCCCTGGATCAATCAGCTACATAAGAGCGATCACCGTCTACACCTCCGCCTGAATCCTACCTCCGTACCGTCGACCTTGCGGATAATTCCAAGTTGCCAATACAGCTTCACGGTTTGAACTTCCCTCACAGATCTGCCTCCTTCAGTCGTGCTGTCCGTCTCTCCCTATCCAATTCCTCTTCGTACGCTGACATTGTCCACCAGAAGTGACGACAGAGGCAGCTATCTCGTCGCCATGACGATCGTATACCAGACCACGCGGCCTCGAAGACGCTGCACATGTGTCAACGCCGACTTCGAGCCCGTCAGGAGAATCACAAACCCGGGCAATCCCAACGGCAACGCTGGTCGACCTTACGACAGCTGTCGTACATGCCGCGGATGGGTACGCTGGGCAGATGCTAGAGGGGTGAACTGGGCCAATCCCCTCTGCCACTGTGGCCGACCTAGCCGTCAGGATACCATGGGGATAGGGAGCAGACGGCCTGGTCTGGGCTTCTGGACTTGTGCGGATGGCTTTTGCAATTACTATTCGGACGACGAGGATGGTTTCTCCTGGCGTCAGCTGATCGACTGGCGCGCCCCTCAGCTGTTCCGACCATGGTTGTATTGAAGCAGATGCAGGGCCGCTGCTTTGCGAGGTTAAGCAATGGAACTACTGACGCGAGAAAGAGGTTCATGGTCGAAGATGTCCAATGCGGCCAATGTCAACGCTACCGAGTAAAGCGAAGTGAGAGCTGGAATTTCTCGATGATCCTCCAATACTTTTTCTGATTCGGGTTTTGCTCGGGGATGCTGTTAGTATCGCGTAGTGCTAGTGTTGTGTCAACCATACGGCGTTCAAGCTGAAGATGCTTCCTCTCCAATGAACCATTTTTCAGAACTTTCAGCTCTCAACTTTTGGGTTTATGTGGCTTTCTGAGGCTAGAAAGAGGTCACTGGTGTACTTTGCAGATATGAGCGACAGATTCATGGCAAGTATCCGATCCTCTCTCATGCTTGGCAGCACGGCGATCCCAAGTCATGCACGACCCTCATGACGAATGACCCCAATACTCCTGTCAACTTCACTGCAGGCCAGGTTTCCGATTGCGACTCAGTAGCCAGTACACCTTGTCCAGGAGAGTGAGCCACCGTATTCGGAGCGTAGACAAACTCAATAGGAGTCGTTGGCAGCCCACCGATCAACGCAGTAGACTGCGCCCTGCGTTGCGCGAACTTGACGGCCACTCAGCTTGGCAACGGCACGCCTCAACTCACACCAGGCTCCTTCGTGAACTCGAAATGCGTATTAAATAGAGCTTCAACGCAATAATATCGGGTCTACATTGAACCTGGCCAGGCATGAGGGGCGCGTGTAATTGTCAGGGCGCAAGCCCATACGCTTTGCGGCTAGAGCTAGAGGCGCCGATGGATCGAATACTGCAACTCCTTCCCTACTCTGCTTTCGAATTCCGCAGATGAACGGATCCGACGCAGAGACAGTCGTCAAGCGAACCGAGAAGAATCTCGAAATGGGCACACTCTTGGACTTTGCCAGGGTACCGTCGCAAGCTGGCATGATCGTAACGACGATATCACGGGTCCAAATGTGGAGACACGATCCCAAAGCTCTCGCAATCTTAGCCGTGCCTCTGCTCGCGAAAGTGCTCGCTCTCGGTGGTCACTGGCGAGTTGGAAACCACATTGAGGTTGTCGGATATGATCCTGTTGAGATCGCGCAGCGTGGACCTGTCCTACAAGGAGGTCTGGTTAGACCTGGGTAATCGCGGACGCGGTGCCGACGAAAGCAATGCGGATGGAAAGGTTGAAGTCTGGGCGGTCAAAAGGAATGATGAGCGTGGCGACGAGTGTCCAGACAAGACTAATGCCAGGATAACCCATGATGCGCTCGCGCTCTGGCCCGGCGATTCTGTTGAATCTTTAGTTCTGGTTGTTCGTGTGTATCCTTTTACTTTCCATGACTTCGAGCAGACCTGTCAGCCGTAGCATATCCTTCAGTCAAGCTCGCGCCATGGTGCGGATATTCGGATACACTGGCCTTGGCCCCGCTTCAGCACTCACACAGAGCGGAGACTCCGAGCAAATTGATTTCCTCTGCCACATGTAAGAAGCTCGTTAACAAAGCCTCCAAGGACTCGCTAGCTAGACTCAACACCTTTGCAACCACAATGTCCATCAAGACGGCATATGTGACTGGTATGATTTCTGTTTCCTTCCATGAGGCGTTCAGTCTTCGATTCTGACTGTCCCTAGGCGGCGCGAGCGGTATAGGCCTGGCGGTCGTGCAAATGCTTGCGACAAGAGGGTAAGTTCCAATATGTGGCGGTATGGGTGGGTTCCTCACTAAGAGCTCCTAGCGTGAGGGTTGCTATTGCCGACCGCAACTTCGCCGGAGCACAATCCGTGGCCTCTACGATCAATGGCGCTATTGCCGTCGAAATCGATGCTAGCGATTGGGACTCCCAACTCGGAGCTTTCAAACGAGCTCTAGAAGAGTTCATTCGCATTGATTACGTGTACGCCGTAGCCGGGATAGGTGAACGAAAATGGATCCCAAATGATCCACATGCTGTCGACTTCTCCAGACCGGACATGTCTGTATTGGACGTCGACTTGACGGGTCCGTTATACACCGCTGCTTTGGCTATCCAGCAGATGAGACGACAAGCGCCAGATGAAAAAGGTCTTCGAGGAAAAAGTGGGGTCGATCTCATCCGTTAAATGACCATGCCTTTTGCTAAAAACAATGCAGTCGCGATAGCAGCATCGGTCTGTGGCTTTTATTGCATACCGAGTGAGTCGTTCGTCCATCTCGGTCTGAACAGAGAAGCTGACCGTCTCTACCAGCATTGCCCCTTTACACAGCAGCCAAGCAGTGAGTCGTTCAACGCAAGACTTTGAACGTAGACGCTAAATCATGTGCGATAGTGGTGTCGTCGGCTTTGTAAGAAGCTACGGCAAACACCTGCCAACCGAAGCGATCACGCTCAATGCAGTATGTCCGAACATTGTGAAGACCAATATCTCCACAAATGCATTTTACGACCAAGTTGAGCCGCTCAATCTGTTGGTGCCAATGAGCTCCGTGGTCGAGGCATTTGAACGATGTCTTGATAGCGAGATATTGGGTGAGACACTTGAAGTCGAGACACACAGCGGCATCATTCACCGGTCAGCTCCTGAGCCGCTCGACAATGCGGCTGTAGAGAGTTTGGGGATGTTGCACAGGCGAGCAGCTCCGCTGCATGAACCAACCGAATAGAGTTACTTAGCTGGATGCAATCTGTTGGTTGTCTCCATAAGACCTTCAGCTTCCTGCTTCAGCGACGTGACTTGCGTGAGCAAGAAGAAACTTGCAGCACGTGAGGGTGTATTTGCAAGCCTTGGCCCATTGTTCTTCCTGCGCAAACTTCTCGTATTTGATGCTAACATCACCGATTGTGTCCTTTGATATTTGATACGGCATCTTAAGCGCAGACGTTCCTTGTGTGGAAGTGGAATGTTCCACATGCTCGCCGGCTTGCCGTAGACACTCCAGGAAAGCAATCATGGCGCCGTCAAAATTGCGATGCAGAAAACCCAGGCCAAGTGGCAAATCGCCACTGCTGAACAGCTCGAGGATTGTCCGTTTTGGCTTGCCATCTAGGGTCGATGCAGTCTGAGAGTACTCCAATTTGATGATTTTCGACGTTGATCCGACAGGGACCAGCTCATACCCTTTCAGCTTGATGCCTAGTTTCTCAACCACAACAGTGAGCAACAATAGAGTCTGGCCCCAGGCAGCATTGATCTCTGGCCAATCGACAGGCTGATCTTGCGTCTTGCCAAGGCGTAGTCCGTTGATCGTCCCAAACGTGCCATCGTGTCCAATGCAAAAGGTATCGTTGTAAACGTTAGTACGTTGAAGTGCTTCGAGAATCTTGCTGTCTTGAGCAAGCTGGCTCTGAAGACTGTCACGCTCTTCTTGAAAGCTTGACAGCTCTGCAGTGAAAGCATTACGCTCCCGCCAGAATTGCTCCTCTTCTTCGTCAAGTTCTTCAACTTGTGCGTCCAGTGCTGCGATCTCGTCTTCCATGCGCTCCTTCTCCGCTTCGAGAGCCTCCAGCTCTTCAAGCGCGCGCTTCTCCCGCTGCCGAGCGTCTTCCAAAGCTCGTTTCGTCTTCGCCCTTTCTTCATCAGTTGGGAGATCTTGCTGAGCCCTCTTGAGAAATTCGACATAGGCATCGCGCTCGCGAGTCACGCCAACTTGGCGCTTTTGGAGACCTTCGAGAAGCAGCTCCGTGCATTCGCTGCAGATAGGATGGTCGATATCGGAGCGCGCCGACAAAATTTCGAACAGTCGCATGGCAGTTTCCAAGTCCTGAGAGAGCGAGATTTCCCCATTTGAAGAAGTCTGGCCATCTCTCCTCTTAGAGCTCGCACTCTTCTTGCTCGCCGAGGAGAAGACGTCGTCAGAGCCTTCGGCTTTCATTTGAGATTCTGAGAGCATAATATAGGACATGACGGGGTTGATCTTGCCATCCGTATTCCTTTGCGTAGGAGACACTTTGCGCTTGTGCATAGGCTGTCCAGCCTGTTGGGAGACTTGACGATATAACTGCTTCCGCTCCCTAGAAGCGGCAGACCGTGGCGTCTCCGGCGGTTTTGGCGCCAAGATCGGAGCTGCATCGGCTAGAATTTTGAACGAAGCGGGATTGAGGCTTTCAAGCGATCCATCAATTCTCAAAGGCGTCTTGCATTTCTGGCACTGTAGGCTCGCCGTTGCCGCCTTTGACGAAGGCATCTTTAAGGAAGGCGGTGGAAGTAGAGCCTCATCAGAGGGGCAACGTATTTGAACCACTCTTTGGCATCAGGTTCAAGTTGGAGTTCGTGTCTGCAGATGCCGGGCGCGAGGTGTTTGCTTCGCACTGATCATCAGGAAGACGTGGCGCAGCGGCATGTGATTGTCTGGTGGATGGACAGGACAGGACGTTGCAGTAACAAGGTTTAGCGCTCCCGTTCCTTCCCGCCGCCCCGCCTCTGTCCCTTCCCGCCAAACGCGTCACTCGATCGCGTCAAACAAACTACCTACCTTAGTAGACAACATGGCTCTCCTGCGGCTGTGAACGGTGCTTTCAAGCTCCACAATGGACCGAAATGGCGAGCGCGATCAATCGCAGGATGACGATGGCTTGCGCCAGCTCGAACGGGACCGGATCAGCAACGACCACAAGCTGAAGAGCCGGTTCGAACACATCTTCCGCAAATATGAGCACGACTTCGAGGGCGTTGGAGATGAGATCGATATACAGAGCGGCGACATCGTAGTCAACAATGGTCATTTGCAACACATGCGGTATGAGGTGGATCCTGGCAAGGGCGCGTCGTCACGTTTCGTCAGAACATTCCAAGAGAAGCTGGATCAAGAGAGTGAGACTGGATCATCAGGCGAAGATGAGTCGTTGGAAGACGAGGATGACGACGGTGAAGAGGACGACGAAGAGAAATTGACGGAAAATGACACATCTGAAGTTACCCGGGGAGAGCTCTCAGATCGAGGTTCTGTGGACACCTTTGCGAGTTCGGGCCTGCGACGCTCCTTGAGACCTTTCAGCGAAATGGCCAGACCTGCACCAAGACTGGCACACCTCCTTGTCGGCGAAGGGGCTTCTCCACAGGCTCTTGACTCCCCGGGCGACACCGATAGTCAATATGCCAGGTCAACGCCGTCGATTGCTTCCACACCATCTAACATCCTCGGAAAGGTCCCGAACCTACGCCAATCTGTACTGTCCCTCAATGCCAGTCGCCAGGAAGCCGGTTCTGACACCATTCAAGCATTGGGCGTGACTATCGCCAACCAGCTTGCCCAATTGATGGCCGGTCCGTCAAAGAAGCGAAAGAGGAGGCCTCAGCAGCAAAGACGATGGACTGAAAGCCGAGACCCAGTATGGGGTTATCCTGAGATTGGCCGAGCGTCTCCTCGAAATCAACCTCGAAGCCCGAGCCCCGTTGTGCCGCTCCAGAGATCATCTCCTCCAACCGCTACCCCTGGCGGGCAATCTCTCTGGGCGCCTTCCGAGTCTGCGCAATCCAGAAAGCGCCGACGCCTGAATTGGCACCAGCCGCAGATGCAGGAGTCCAGTTCTGGCATTGTCAGCCAACATGCTAGTACTCTGCTATCGTCGGGAGCCCGTACGAGTGCCGACGTGAGGAGATGCTGGAACTGCAGTTTGACTCGGACAGAGAGTTGGCATGAAGGACCACATGGTCAAGATTTGTGCGCATCCTGCGGCAAATATTACGAATACCACCGACGGATGAAGCCATTTGATTCACCCACGCCCTCGCTTGAGGACGACGAGGAAGGTGCACAGGAAGAACCACGAGAAGCACAGATGAACGTAGAGGGCGATACGAGAGCGACGGAAGATCTGACACGACAAGACCAACTGGAGACACAACACTCGCTAGGACCACGCCCGCATCTCAGACCGCCTGATGCCTCAGCTTCTGTATCGCTGAAGAAGCAGGCGCAATTGTCGGAACAGTATATCCCGTCAGATCGCCTCCAGGACTCGACTTCGGGGGTGCGTCGGGCACACCCTACATCTCCGACATTGGACTCTCGTCAACGCCACTTCGAGAGTCATATGCACGATGTTGAGCAAGAGCGCTCTGGCTTGGCCGAACCGCTGGTCTCCCAGGAGGCCGCCGAAATTTCTGAGCTGGTGGAAGATATTCAAGATGGCGAAACAGCAAACCACGCGAATCGAGGAAATGAGCGCCCAAGCACACCGGAACCCCTTACAGGTAGCACAGTAAGCCCATCTGGATACTCCGCTAATACTTCGCGCCCAATACTCAACTCGCCTTCGGGCTGCAAAAGGAGTGCAAAGTACACAGTTGAAGAGGACGCGAAGATCATAAAACTCAAAGAATATGACTCACTCTCATGGGAGACCATCCAAGATTGTTTCCCTGGACGGTCGCGCTGGGCTATACAAGCCCATTACAACCAGTACCTCCGTCACTACCCAAGTTTAGGCCGAAAATATTTAAACGCCCAACTTGGTATCCTGCCTGACGCTACCAACACTGTTGTCAATTCGTCGCTGTCGAAAGACAATGCATGGAACAAGGAGCAAGATGAACTATTGATTGAGCTGCGCAAAGATAAAGAGCTTCCATGGACTGAGATCGCAGGTCTCTTGCCTGGACACACTCCTGGGGCTGTAGAACAACGCTATGGCATGCTATTAGAAGCTGCCAGGAGGCATCACCCGGAACTTCAAGACGAGGAGAGTTTGTTGGACTCCGATCTAGCTTCGGCAATTCGACGAAAGGACCGCTTCTCGGCTGAGGAGGATGCCATGATCGTACGCCTGAGAGAGGTTGATGGCCTCAACTGGAGCCAAATTGCGGAAAGGTTTCCCTGTCGTCAAATTCATTCGGTTCAGAAGCGTTATTCGCTTGCACTCGAACCTACGAAACGAAAGATAAAGAAGACAAGCAGATTCGACCCAATCTGGGGCACCATGGAGGATCGTCTGTTAGCCGTCGACCCAAGTTTGGCCGGCGGCGCGGCATTCACACCAGCTGAGGACCAATTGATTAAGGATTTGAAACAACAGGAATTACTCAGGTGGCACGAGATTGCCGCGAGACTTCCAGGTCGAACGTGCAAGGCAGTTCAGCATCGGTACGCGTACAGATTCTCCGATGCTCTACCCATCGAAGAAGGGACATCAGGTACTTTACAAGATGAAGACGTATCACACCTTGGGCTTGCTGGAAGGCCGTCCAGGATGGGCGTCGCCGAGGAACAGCCTAGAGTGGGCCCCGGCGCAAGGAGGCCATTTACCGAGAAAGAAGATAACCTGATCATGCATATGAAGGAAGTAGAGGACCGCTCATGGAAAGAGATCGCCCTCGAACTCCCGTGGAGGAACGCCAACTCCGTCGCTTCTCGTTATCGGGATGTTCTTCGATATCAAAACCAGGAACAGCCCTCCCGTCGCGATCGAGGCACTTCACCAACCCAGGACTTGACATTGACAGCAGGCGAGCCGTCCGATAAGCAGGTTCGCCTCGTGCGCTACACGCCACAAGAGGACAGCTTGATTATTCGGCTTTACCAACGAGGCTTGCATTGGGCCGATATAGCCGCACAACTACCTGGTAGAACCCAAGGATCTATACAGAATCACTGGTCGTCGAAATTGAAGTATACTGTTCGGAAGAGTCTCCCAGGCACTTCGAATGCGCAGCGAACGGACAGTCCTCTTCTGAGAAAAGCTGTTAGTAATCGACTTCGAAGGCGCACCGTCCATAATCAGCCTCTACATGACAGCCGCACTGGATCAGAAGAGGTCGAACCTGAAAATGACGATGATGTATCTTCGTTGCTGTCGGATGCAAACAGCAGTCTTGATGAAGTCTCCTTTGATCATGTCGATGATGAATGCGAGGCCAACGACCTTTACGACATGGGTCAAAAGGCGGCCGACGGAAATCAGGAACAAGACTCTGCGATGGCAAAGACACAAATCGTTCATTCCCTTCCTGGACCATCTCACGGTAGCGACATACAAATGCTCGAGACTCTCTTGCAGGCTGCGACTCGTTTTGCTGTACAGCAGACCAATCCGAGCCTCTTCGCGCGGATCAGGGATATCTACGACCAAGACAGCAATGATCCACGATTGCATCGCCTGTTAGAGGTCGTGTCCGTGAGTTCCGCTTCAAGTTCAGACGTCATTGCGACGCTTGAGCATGTTGTCAATGCTTCCCCCGACTCCAGCAAGAGCGCTACCCGCTCGTTGCAAGCTGCTCTCACGAATGCCAAAACGCGCCCTGGCACTGGGAAGCCTCGCCCGACTCGCCAAGCTCCTTACCCGGACTCCCGCCGGCCGTTCGCTATAGAGAGGCGCGGACAGCGCCTAGAGCAAGAGCCCTCCCTAGGGGTCGTGACAGAGCCAGCGGGGATCGCCTTGTCACGCCACTCTGGCCATGAAGAGAATGAAAAGGCTTTGATGGACGCCTTCGAGCCAACTCGTAAATCAACTTCAACCATGAAAGGGTCATCGAAAGCAACCAAACCGCAAGGTGCTTCAAAGTCGTCGAAGAGGTCTACGAAGTGGCCTTTGGCCCGTGAAGGAAGTGCTGCCGGCAATCGACGGTCGGCTCGGAACGAAGCACATTGCGTGACCCCAGAAGCGACGCCGCCGCCCGTAAACTCGTACGACTCTCCTTCCTCTACGGGACAGCTATCCCCTGAGCCTACTCTTGCATCGCCAACACGTCCAGAGCTATCATTTTCTCAGCTCGTTCGCGTTGCATTTGAGGCGAATGCCCGCCCAATGCAATGCAAGGACATATATGAGTGGGTAGAGACCAATTACGAATTCTACCGACTCAGCCCGCCGTCTTGGAAGGCCAGAGTCCGTGCAGAGCTTAGCGCGAACCCCTCATTCGAGCGTACGATCACAGCAGAGGGCGAGAGGGCCTGGCAGCTTGTTGAAGGGGTGGACACTGAACCATGGGGGATCACGCGTGGACCTAGAAGGAAGCGTGGTGTGCCACCAATGCCGTTCGAAGATCTAGACGTTGACGACTCGAATGCTGCTCACGCGGACGGTGCTGATACCGCGACAGCGATCGTTTCGAAACATTCTACATCTGATCCACTTGAAGGGCACCCTGAACAGCCAATGCGAACAGACAGGCAGCCAGACAAGCGCAATCCTGACATCGATGCCCCACATCTTCAGGCGGATGTTGTACCGCTGCATGTTGGAACGGCAAATGGCATCAACAAGGCGAGCCACAATGCTAAAATTTGCCAAGAGTCGTCAAATTTCACAGATGTTGATTTTCACGCACCCACGAGCCCCGTGATACCGGACTCCGAAGCTGAGTCTGACACGGAAACGATAGTGGTGGCTCCAGGTGCAGCGTATCGATCGCGGGAAGGACCCGAGATTGGGCGCAAAGCTCATGCCAAGCCTCGCAAATTAGCTACGCAAAAGAAGAAGTCGTTGGCGAACAAGTCTATTGCTCGAAAGAAGTCGCGTGCTAATAGCCTTCTGGAGCAGCAGATTATAGATCTCACCCAGCTGGACGACGAGCTCTCATCCAATCCGGCGCCACCTGTTGACTCGCCAGTGCCACCACTACCAGGGGCAGGCAACCAGTTTTCCATTCCAACAAGATTGAAACAGAATATATCAGGAATGGCTTCTTTCGGCTCACCGGGCTTTGTCAGAGTTTCTACACCGGCAAGATCGTATGGACCGGTCAAGCATGAATCTCCTAGTGTTAGAGCCTCGTCGGTCTCTAGAGGTTCTCCTCTGACCATTTTCGTGCAGCGATCTACGCCTGCACTTGCAGGAAGTGCGAGAAGGTCGAGTGGGTTGGCGAGGTTTGTGGAGACGCCTGTACGGGAAGTGGATTCCGATGAGGATGAATTAGCTTGAACCTGTGAGGAAGATATGAAGTTGACGGCAAGTGTCGTGATTACTGAACCAAAGAGTCAGAGCAGTATTGCTACAAGACTGCATGAGATAGTTTGAAAATCTATAAACGCTTCCGGATTGGAAGCTTTTCAGCATTGCATAGGCATATTACTCTCTCATTCGTTACTTGGAAAATTCATGAGTGCTTCATCACGTAGTTGTAGTTCGAGTGCACAGGGTCCGCTTTTGCAGCCAAGGCAAAATAGGTCACAAAGCATTTCATGACACACTTCATCTATACAAATATACATTGGTGCCTACACTGTCACCATGACACTAGCATTCTTATACCATCCCAGCAACGCATTCTCGCCGCTCCTCATCTGCGTATCTTCCACGTACGCCCAGCGTTGGAAGAAATCTTCATGCGTCATCACCCTCGTCAGCCTTCCCGTGGTAGCTCTGTACAAGTCTTCCATCACCCCGAAGTCTGTCGGGAACAAGATATCAAAGTATCCTTGTTGGACCAAGGGCGTTCGCACAGGCACTGTCCTTCGTTCGTATCGTGTTTGTACCACAGGTGCGTTGTAGCCTGCTGTTGCGTCTGGCAGGCTGTGAAAATCTGATGTGATGAGTCTGTGCGCTGGAAATTTGGCCGAGAGGATCGAGAAGAACTGCATGAGGCGGGTGGGGATGTATTCTGGCAGAGTGAGGTTGGGAGCCAGTGGAAGCTGATGACGAAGGGTGCGTAGAAGTTTCGAGCCTCGCAGTGGGTGTGGAAAAGCTCTGTCTTGACATGCTGCGTCCCTTACCCGCAAGAAGCGCGATGCAACTGGATCGAGAGTGCGGGAGTAAAATTCGTAAAAGTCGCCGTCGTTGTCGATGAGGACGGAGCCTTGCATGACCTCTTCTGTGAATGGATCGTATCGAATGACATCGTGGGCAAAGTTGTCAAAGACCTCCATCGCAAGGAAGAAGCAGGGTGTAGGAACGTAGAGATCCCAGTCGAAGATGGATTTGTTGATGATTTCAACTTTGTCGTGATGGCCTCTGCTCGTCGCCGTCTTCTTGATTTTCTGCGTCTGAAGACTTGCCAACGCACTGGATACCTCGATCACTCTGTATTTCGTCCGCGCGTAGACCTCTGGATCCGCGTGCCGGATGTAGTCCAGAATGTTCATCATCAAGGTTCCATTACCAGCTCCCATCTCATAGATGACGAGATCGTGATAAGGATACAAGGTCAACTTGTAGTTTGCCACCATGTATCTCGCGATTGCCTCTCCATAGAACGGCCGGAAAAGCTCTGACGGGGTATGCCAGAGCTGTCTCGCGTGGTTGTAGTCCTGCTCATCCAGTTGGTCCTCAAATTGTATGTACCTCTCACCCAGCAACCTGTGAAACTCCGGCTCATCCCGTATCTTATTGAAGTCGAAAGGCGCTCCGGGCGAGAAGATTGTGACATTCTTGCTGAAGTAGCCGTAATGCGGGTTGTATAAGCTGTCCTCGATGAAGTCCCTCATCAACATCTTCACCCTTCGCGGCCTCTCCCTCCTACCGCGCAATTGATCTGCCGTGACATTGGGATATCTCTTGTATTCTTCCGCCTTATCGATAGGAAAGTGGTCGGTCCTCTGCTGCCACGAACTGCCCTCTTCTCTCTTTTTCGTTTCCGGAACAGGGATGGTCTTGGTGCGCGTGCTCTGGCAGCGCCATTGGCTCTTGATTGCGTCCTGACAGAATCGATGGGTAGCAAGTCGTCGAAAGAGACGATTGACCGCCGGGGAGTCCATACAGAAAAGACCAATGACGCCAATTACGAAGAATGAAGTTGAATGTCTCGTAGTCGAAGCTGGGAAACAGACGGAGGTGAGCTTAATCGGCCCGTCGGCTTGCCAGGCCGAAAGCCTGAACTTTGATGGCAGCGACCTTGACTTCTCGACTTCACCGTGCCATCATCAAAATCGGTTTCAACTTCGAACGGCACATTAACGATGAGACGACGATAGCACTTGTGGCGGAATGGGCTTCTTTACTGACATATGGAATCGAATCTGGGAGAGGGTTGTCGACAACCGCCAGAAACTCACAGCAACTGGCGGCTTCCTACTCGGCATCATCGTGACTCTCGGCTTGAAAGACCTATACCCAGATCTTGAGCTCGCATACAGGAGAAGATTACGACAGCTGCGTGGGACACAGCATCCTCGTCCAGGACAGCCAGATTATGTACGGCTAGAAGACCATACCGGGAGGAAGTCATCAACACACCCCAGCGGCAGCAATGATCCTCAAAGCAAGGCTTCTCAAGAAGAGATCAGCGTGGGTGTGGAAGGCCTGGTTGGAGACACGCCTCTCATCAAGCTCCGGTCATTGAGCGACGCCACCGGGTGCGAAATCCTAGCCAAGGCGGAGTTCCTGAATGGAGCAGGCAACTCGCCCAAAGATCGAGTGGCGCTGTCGATGATCGCGCATGCCGAAGAAGCCGGCCTTCTCACTCCAGATCAGGGCGACACAATCTACGAAGGAACAGTCGGATCTACCGGTATCTCCTTGGCCTCAGTGGCGAGAGCGAGAGGGTACAAGGCGCATATGTATGTAGCGGTGTATCTTAGCTTTGAACTTATATTCACATCTTTCACAGCTGCATGCCCTCCGACGTCTCTGTCGAGAAGTCGGACCTCCTACTCAAATTAGGAGCAACGGTCGAGCGCGTCAAGCCCGCCTCTATCGTAGACCAGAATCAATTCGTCAACACAGCTCGTCGAAGGGCACAAGAACACACGTCGCACCCCAACAAACCTGGCAGGGGCTTCTTCGCAGACCAATTCGAAAACACGGCAAACTACCTCGCTCATCAAAATTCCACCGGACCGGAAATCTACGCTCAGACGAATGGACAGCTGGATGCTTTCATTGCGGGAGCCGGAACGGGTGGGACGCTATCTGGAGTCGCACTCGCCTTGAAACCTCTCCTGCCCAACCTGAAAGTCATATTGGCAGATCCTCAAGGCTCCGGTCTATACAACAAAGTCAAATTCGGCGTCATGTTCTCTCCCACGGAAGCCGAAGGGACCCGCCGAAGACATCAAGTCGACAGCCTTGTCGAAGGAATCGGAATCAATCGGCTCACGGCGAACATGAATGCAGGACTCCACCTCATCGACGACGCTGTCAAAGTGACGGATGAGCAAGCGATGAAAATGGCAAGATGGCTGGTGGAGAAGGAAGGCTTGTTCGTGGGCTCTAGCAGTTGCGTCAATCTGGTCGCCGCTGCTACGATTGCGACGAGGGAAGGGTGGAAAGGCAAGAGGATCGTGACGATCATCTGTGATAGCGGAACCAGGCATCTGAGCAAGTTCTGGAAGGAAGCTGGGGTCGTTGGTGGAGAGGATGTGGAATTTACCCTGGATGAGATACTGGGGTCAAGCAACAGGAAGGATTGAGGAACGATGAACGAACGGCCATGGCTCCGCTCCGTTCGTCTCGGGCATGTCGGAGTCAAGTTAAGAAAATTTCATGTTCTTCGCTGACTCGTCTTGCAAGCATGGTTCTGCCGGCAAGATATGGGGGTCTCTTTGCAAATTACAGTGGAGGAGGGCACGGTAGGTGGTTTGTTTCGATTTCTCGATGAACTCTCTGTCGGAAAATACTCATGAAGCTTTGCGCAGCCGTTAGTCTCCGTAATTCCAGATCGAATCGTGAGACAGTTTGTATGAAATATAGCATCGATTTGGGGTGGGTTTGGGCAGGTGTGGTGGATGTGTTGTTCAGCTTCTCCCGGAACGGCACACGAGGCGGCACTATCTTCTCATGGGGTATTGCTAGATCACCAATCGCTTCACGTGCACTTCATCTTGTGGAGGGATTACAACGTTGATAATGCCATAGAGAAGCGGCGTGGGCTAGCCAACGTCCGTTGCATCATCCGGATCGATTTGACAGATTACTACAAGTGGCCGAATTTCCAGCGTCAGCTACATCGATAATAGCCGTTATGTATCGCTTCCACCGGAGTTGTCAGATGTTTGTATTGTTTCGAGTGCATCAATGTCCACAGGCCATCTCATCGCATCAGTGGTTTCGTGACGCAGTTCGTGCTTGCTGATGATGCAGTGGAAGTGAATGGAGGTATATATATTTTCGAAGTCGGCGTGTGTCATCCAATCAGAACACTCCCAGAACGCATCAGTGGTTTAGTGGTAAAATTCGTGCTTGCCACTAGTCCTAATCGGGCTTAGCGTGCACGAGCCTCGGGTTCGATTCCCGACTGATGCATTATTTTTTTCCCTCTATAGAGTCTATTATTTTAATAGCCTATAACCGTTTACTAGCTCTATACGTACTTAATATAATTAATTTCTACGAGATACGCGTTCGACTTATAGCTAAAGTATTAGATTTTTTAGCTACTAGACCTAATTTAATTAGGCCTTAGGCTCGAGTCCCGATTATCTTATTCCCCCTCGTATATAACTCTACTTTAATAGTATAAAGCTGTTACTAAGTATAAAGTAGTAGTATAATTGTCGTAAGTACTATTCCTTTCACCTAACATACTTAGAGCCTACCCTAAGAAGCATTAAACAGTAGAGCGGGCTACTCTCGTCCTAAGAAATTTCTTAGCGTTCGTCCCGAGTCGAAGTTCTACCGTATCCTATACACTTCGTATCTATACGTATCTAGACGACCTTACCTCCTTATTACTATACTTAAAACTATTTAATATAGCTATCCGTTTAATACTCGCGCTATTTAGGAGATGTCGTAGTTCTAATTTGTTACCCTATCGGGTATATATATACTATTATTACTTTTATATCTCGAATAAGGTATATATAGGTAGCGCTCTTACTTTTGCTAATTAAATTAAGTAGAGAACCTAATTACGTCCCGATACTCGTATGTATTACTCGAAGACTACGGAATGTTATAAAATAGTAGCTTAGGAGGAAAGTAGGAGCAGGCCTAGTAGTAAGCTGAGTGGTCACGTGACTAGTCATGTGACACGCTGCTTAGTGATAGCAGCTAGAAGTGTAGAGCGGGCTTCTCCTCTCTCCCTACCTACTACCTTTTTATACTAGACTATCTTAGATACCCCCATGGTACCAGGTCCCCCTCTTCGATTATTAAGTCCTTACTTCCGCTACAAACTATATAACTATAATCCTATTCTTAATAGGTTATAAGCCCGGCTTGCGAAGACAGGTCCCAAACTCGGCAAAAGAAGTACGTTATTCACCTTATAAGACCTTACGTGAGGAAAAGGAAGGTCGACTAGAGGCTCATGCCAATGTAGTACAATCTAGAAGCACATAGCCTTTACCATAAAGTGTGCTATAAGTCTAGCAGCCTAGTAAGAGAGCAACCGGTCTGCTCTTACATTATAATGAGTTCTGGAAGAGCTCCTTTATCTGAGACTACTACAAATTGAACCCTCTATGTGTTCAGGAGTGTATATACCTACAAGAATCCGCCCTTCCCGCCGAACATCCAGCAATTTCTTTATATATTATCTAACACATACCTTTCACTAACAACTTCTGTTTTACTATAAAGCTACAGTATCTACTTATTAAAGAAAAGTATAGAGCCCTAGGTCTTTTAGAAAGAGGAGGGTAGTACCTCCTATTATTAAAAGAAAATTAGAGAACATGGCTCAGTCTTTAGGGAGGACAACCTTAAAGGGAAGAATATGTTTTAGGTCATTTTAATCAGTTTAGCTTTTACTAGAGACCCTAGTATTAACACTAGAGGAAACTCCTTTGCCTAGTTTAAGACATTCAGTTCACTTACTAGAGTAAAGGTCTTAGGCTAATATAAAAGCAAGATATAAAACTGTTATCTACCTAATAGAAGATAACTAGATAAGGTAATTAATAAGAAGAGGGCTAAAGCTGTCTAGGACAAAATGAAGGCCAAATACTACAAAGTGTATATTATATATACGATGTCCCTAGTTAAGGAGTATGTTATATTTAGGGATGTTAGAAGAATAGACAATTAGAAAGGGTCGTAGGTACACCTTAGCAATCTTAGGAGAAGGATTACTAAAGTGGATAAGAGGGAGTCCTACTATAAGAGTATAGAAAGGAGGATGAAAACATCTCTTACTAGTCTACTACCACATACTAGAGTATAGTAGACACTATTTATGCCTAGATCTAGGATAATACCTAAAGAGGCTCAAATCTCTTAGAGTCATATAAGGCTAGGGCTCTAAAGACAAGAAACTGCAATGCTTGGCCAGGGTAAAAAGGGAGGACTGCATCATATCTCTATAAGAAGTAGTACTTAATTAAAGACTGTCCTTACCTCTTAGTAGGCAAAGTCTCTTAGTTATGGAAAAGAGGGGGCAGTCCCCCTGCTGGAAGAACAGATTACTATTAAGGATAAGCCTGTTCAATCTTAAAAGGAGATAAGACTGTTAAAATCTCAGAGAAGTCTCTAACCTAGAAGAAGTCTAGTTAGAGAGCTAAGAAACATAGAGAGCTATGCCTCAAGAGGTAGCTAAGGACCTGTGAAGCAAGTTAGAATCCCCCATTCACTAATAAGGAAACTAATAAGGTTGCCTACTCCATAGTAGAAGTAAAGGGTCACCATCTAACGTTGCTTGACCTCATACATCATCCTGATATAACTAACGCAACTTTCTCTCTTTAGAACTATAAAGCTCTTAGGCCTAGATCAAGGTTAGTGTAGCTTTATAAAAGCTACCTATATAGGAGAAGTAGAGATAGGAGAGGACCTTAGAAACAAATTGTTCTAAGAGATATTCTTTTCTTGTTCCTAGTCTTAGTATTAGTCTTGTTTATAGAACCAGTTCAGCTAACAGTTTGCTTGTCTAACCTATTAGTTTCACCCTAGATTCATGTCTAGCAAACTAGTTGTCTAGACCAAAATTTATAGAGGTGTACCCTTTATTTTATCTCTGTTAGATAACCTGTAGGCTATGTTAGTAATAGATGTAATAGAGGAGTTATTAGAGATGCCTTGCTTTCAGCTGCTAAGGAACAGGCTTAGTAGAGCAGCATAGTGTGAGAGCCATTAATGCCTGAATCCTACTCATTTCATAAATGTAATATATCAACAAGTGGAGAAAGGTAAAGACTTCTTCACATCCAATAATCACAGAGCCCCAACAGAGCACTGTCCCAGGCCTCCCAATATCAACTGATCCTTCGAAGGCACTTCTGGAAGAAGGATCATCCTAGTTAGGCTGGGCACTAGTTAAGGGCCTTTAGGAGTGAATGGGAAAAGAAAATGGAGGCAATTCATAGGGCTGCTTTCTAAATTTAATTAGGAGTAATAGTATAAGGGAACTCCTTACTATTTTTAAGTAGTAGGAGAAAATATTGGTGCATTTGAAGGACATAACTGACACCTATAACTCTCTAAAATAAGTGTAGTAGAAAGCAAGCTAATCTAGACCTCTAAGTAGACAGTACGTACAATGCTCTAGGATTTAAAGTGCATGCCTTACAGAGTTTCAGCTAGAAGTACTACTTGGGTTAGGTAGAGATAAGGAAACAAGCTCCAAATAGTCCTCTAATTAATGAATTCAAGTGTTACCCAATAAAGCATTTATAGGTGAGATCCTATTAGTTAACCATTATTTCAGGGTTTAGGGATGCAGTCTATATAGATTCATGTCCACTTTAAGGCTACAGAAGGAGACAAAATTAATAAATAGGGGGAAAGAGGTTGTCTTTATAGGTTATATAGATAGAACTTATGTGCTAATAGTTGTTTTAGGAGCCCAATATAAAGTGCTACGTTATTAAAGCTTACTCCCTAGTAGACTTCTTTAAGAAGAAAAGGGAGGGGATATAGATTTAGGTATTTCAACTTCAAAAACCAATCTAGTAAAGCCCCCTAGAGGAACTGAATAGGAGACTCAAACAACTAGTAACTCCTACCTTGTTATTAGGGCTACTTGCATTAGCCACTACCTAGAAAATTGTTTTATATAGCTCCCTCTCCCACCCCTATATTAGACAGTAAAGAGTACTAGAAGATAGATCTAGAGGGGGACTTAAGAAAATTTAGGGAGAAGGAACCCAAGGCTATACCTGGAGTTATCTAAAATTCCACCTTAGGAGAATCTATAGGATTAGTTGACCTTAGATGCTAGCTATTAGGGACCTACCCTAAGGAGCTAAGCTTAGAAAAGGAGAAGGGATCCAGATAATAAAGGAGACTAGAGTATAAAGTACTATAGGTTATTTATCTCTATAATGTTCTATCTAGATCCAAGTATAAGCTAGGCTAAGGAATTTTTAAATAATATAGAGGAGTATACATTTACTACAGTAGGCCTAACTATTACTACATAGTAGTAAGTACTCAATCCTAAAAACATATAGGGAAGCTATATCTAACCCTACCTAGGGTTATATATAGAGAGAAGCACCTGCATGAGCTTTTAGGCTTGGAGATGAAATAATACTCTTAGGAGCTAGCTATACTACTACAGGGTGCCAACCTAGTTACTTCTAAGTAGGTCTTTAATATAAAAAGAATAATTAGTAGAGCTATTAAAAAGTTTAAGGCAAGACTAGTTATAAGAGGCTTTATGGAAGTTTAGTGTTAACTTTATAGACACCTTTGTACCTATAGTTAGGTATACCACACTAAGAGTGCTTTATAGTAGCTATATGTAAGAAGGATCTGGAACTGTACTAGATTAATATAAACAATACATTTACTAAAAGCACCCTCTAGAAGACATATCTATATAATCCTACCCCTAGGTATTAAGATTCCTCTAAACACAGTCCTAAAGATTCTAAGCAGCTTCGTTATAGACTAAAGTAGGCAGCCAGAGATTGGAACAAACTCTGTGTTACTAAGCTAGAGCAGATTAGGTTTTATACAGTTAGAAGTGGACCCATGCCTTCTTATCTAGGGGAGGAACATAATACGTCTTACCTATATAGATAACATCCCTATTATAGCTCCAAAGCTGTTAGATATTCTCTAGTTTAAGGGAGAGTTTAGAAAGGTCTTTAGAATTAAAGACCTTAGGGAACCTAAAAAGATCCTTAGTATAAAAATTATAAGGGATAGAGTGTAGGGCACTCTGAAACTTAACTAAGGACATTTTATCCAAACAAACCTTACTAAGATAAGCATAACTAAAGACAAGGCCCATGTTACATACTTACCTCTAGACAGCTATAAGAGCCTAAAACCTTTAGGCCTCTAGGATAAGAGGTGTAACAAACAGGAGTACTAGAGTTATACTAGTACCTAGATATAGCTAATAATAATAACAAGGCTAGACATTGCTTTCCCACTTAGGAGACTAAGCTTATATATTGTAGACCTATTAAAGCAACATATAAAGGTACTAAAGAAGCTTGTAAGGTACCTAAGATTATACCTAGATCTTAGCCTTTGCTATAGGAGAGGAGGAGGTTGCCTTTAAGGCTACTCTAACTTAGACTATATAATAGACAAGGTAGACAGAGTGTCTGTCCTTAGGTATGTCTAGTTCCTTTGTAGCTTACTAGTCTCCTAGATAAGTAGAAAGTAAAAGTCTGTTATAACATTAACTATAGAAGCTAAGTATATAGTAATAAACTCGTATACAAAGTAGTTACAGTTCCTAGCTGTATTGCTTTTGTGAGATAAGCTGTCCTGTTTGTTAGAGAGTGCCTATTTCAGCTAAAGATTACAATAACAATAATACTGCCCCAATCACTTAGACCTGTCCTTACAAGGGACAATTAGTTAGCTCTAACCCTTGTTAAAGATATACTTACATCTATAAGAGATTAAAACACATTAATATTATATATAACTTTATTAGAAATCTTTAGTAGTAGAGGAAGGTTATAGTGGAGTATTGCCTAATAAAAGAGATAGTAGCTAATGGACTAACTAAACCCCTAAATAGTCTATAAGTCCCAACCCATGTAAAGCAACTCTTAGCTAGCCTAGTAAAAGGAATAGCTAAACTAGGAATTAAACCTAGGTCTTTAGAACCCTATCGTACACCTCTAATTGCCAGGGACAGAGAGCCTAAGAGCGCGGGGACGCTTCTCGTAACCCCTAAACCATTTAGCTAGAACTAAGAAGTTGTACTAATTAGGTAATAGAAGACCTAGAGTTTGTTCTTATATTGCTTTAGTTAAAGGGTTTCAATTCTTTCCGACCTAAGTGGGAGTGTTATGAAATAGTAGCTTAGGAGGAAAGTGGGAGCAGGCCTAGCAGTAAAGTTGAGTGGGTCACGTGACTAGGGTCACACGTGACATCGCCAAGCTTAGTAATAGTAGCTAGAAGGGGAGAGCGGGCTTCTCTCTCCTACCTACTACCTTTACACTAGACTATCTTAGATACCTCTATATAAATCAGATCCCTCTTCTTCGATTATTAAGTCCTTACTTCCGCTACAAACTGTATAACTATATCCTATTCTTAATACGGAAGTATATACTAAGTCCTTACTACCTAGAGGAATTAATATAGAACAGAAGTGAAATAGATAGGTCTATATCCGCTAACTTCCTATAATATTTCCTTCCTATTACTTTATATACGTTAGACTTCTATTAACTATTCGTCTACCTCCTTCTTAGGCGCGCTACGTAACTTTGTTCTATACGGACTTTCTTTATAACTTACTATATAGACCTCGACAATACCGCCTAAAAGGAAGTAGATAGGACAGAATACTAAACTTAGCGAAAGACTGTCCCGTTTCGCGATAGGTATAGCCGTTTAAGGGCATTATAGTATGTTATTTATAGGCTTTACTTACCTAAACAGATCCTAATAATAACCCCGTACTCCTCGAAGCGGCACGAACGGGATAGGAGAAAGCTAAGGAGTCGTACAAATTCGACTATACTACGTAGAGTACTAAAACACGTCGTAAGCGTTATCTTGTTAATTATAAACATTTAGTAAAGGGAACTTAGAAGGCTCTTTACGATACTAACGATAGTACTACTAAAGATAAGAAGCTTTAGGGTAAGTATCTTACTATTAACTAAGAGTTAGCTAAGTCTTTTAGTATTAACGGTAGCGTAGGTAGAGATCACGTAAGCGATAATATCCGCGCCTATCTAGAGTTTTCTGCCGCGTAGATAGCCCCTCGTTCCTATTAGTCCGAATCTATTAAGTTTAACTCGCTTCTCTAACGCCGAGGGTCGATAATCTACTAGGTTAATAAGAAATACGACGATATAGTCTTACGTAAGGACATCTAGAATGCTAGCTAGGAGGTATGACTTCCGATAATAGATCCCTTAGTAAAGCCTATTAGCTCTCTATCTCCCTCTATAGTATATGTAATTAATTTCTTACGTAGGCTAACCGATTGTCTCTTCGTATAATAGGCTCTATACTATGCCTATCGCACTTATAATATAAGGCCTTCCTCTACGCCTAAGATCTACCTTACTAAGACGGATCTCTTAAACCTTATCGAGTACGACAGTTTCACTACTATAAACTCCGAGAATACTTAGTAGTATTATATCTACTAGTTGTTAGGCTTTCTAGCCGGCCTACGCCTAGGCACTATCGGTACCGTAAGAGGCTACAAAGACTAATTCCTCGCCTAGAGCGACGTTAGACTTATCCGTCTCCCTAGTAGTAATATAAAAGCGTAGGTAGTCTTCCGCTAGCTAAAGGGCTATCGTAATGAAATTATTAGGCCGCTCCGCTTTACGTTCTCTAGCCCTTCTGTTCCTAAAGATATTATATACTCGGTCCCTTATCGACTAGTATGTGTTTCCGAGAAGTATATAACTTTTCGTACTAATTTTTCGTAGTTCGTACTCGCGATAAGACGTAGCTTACTTAAAAAGTATGCTAACCTATAAGAGTTTCTCGTAGACGATACGGTTTATATTAAGATTAAAGCTACGGCTTATAAACTTCCTATAGTCCTAGTAAGCGTACTAAAGGGTATTAGTCTTATTAAGGACAAGCCGATTAGGGGAGACGCTATTTCTAAATATATTTAACGTCGAGCGCTAGACTTTAGCCTTCTCTCGGGCATTACCTACTATACTTAGAGGCGCTTAGTAGGTAAGTCCTCTTCCCCTAGCCCCTGTACCTTTTGCTCCTTTATACTATTCCTACGATCTACCTACCCTTTCTACCTCTTATAGATCTAACCCCGGTAATAGGCACTAATATCGCTAGGGCAATAGACGTACGGACTGCTTAGGGAGCCCTTAGTTACGATCTAAACAGTCGTACGTTTAAGACCGCGTACGAACAGGGTACCGTCGCGTTAGACGTCCTTAGTATCGCTATAGGCGGCGTAAGGGTGGCCCCGGACGAGCTTCTCTAAGGTCGGTTTAACTGTTATACTCTACTATGCCTACTATAGGGCGCTCGCTATTAAAGGGTGCGATTGTTTCGGCCTTATCGAACGCTTTTCGCTTTTGTAGCCGTCCTAGATACTAACTATACCCTCCTCGCGTAGTTAGTAGTTATCTTTACTCTATTATAGTCCGCTAACGCATTTTTATTATAGAGGAGAACGTCGTAGTCAATCGTATCCGGTATGCTACCTAGTAGAAAGAGGAGTAGATTAAGTAATATATCGCGGAAGATAAGGTTTACCGGTCCAAAATATACTCTCTACTTAAACAAAAGTTAACTTCTAATAGGACTTTAAGAAAGCGGTATAGGAGTCTCACGATACTAACGTAAAGCTTACTTAGTCCCTAGATAATGTATAAGCTATAGAGGATTCGGAAGCAGCCTGTCGCAAAGTTAATAGTATCTAGCGATCGCTTCTTACCTAAGGCAAATTAGTATTTTAGCGGACTAAGCTCGATCTAGTTAAGCAAAATATAACCGAGTAAGAGCTATAGGATCGTTTACGAGATACAAAGATGCCCGGACAGCTCTAATAGTAGCTTCTTACGGCAGCCGTAGAAGCTCGCGAGGATGTATTAGGTAGCGATAACTATAAAGTAGAGCCGAATGTACTTTCTACTAGTAATCTTTACGATGTCCGGGATCGCCTAGATACTATCGAGGGAGCTAAGGGAGAGAAGCCTAGGGAGGAGAGGATCCCTATCTAGGTACCGAGTACGTAGATAGGGAGCGAGGACTAGCGAGGACAGCTAGAGGAGGATATAATAGTACTTTCTACAGCCTATACTACGTTTTTACGTATCTTAGTCGAGGAAGATTAAGGTCCCTCTTAGGCTATCGAATGCCGCTACTGTCTAGAAGATCCTACCGTACCTACGGGAGTTCCGGAGCGAGGCGCTAGAAAGGGAAGGACTTATATACCTAGCGAGCTCGACAAGTACTAGTAAAGTAACTTTTATACCCTAAAGAGCTAGTTTCTCCGACGATACAAAGGGATATAGAAGTACGTTTTCCTAGAAGACTACGACTTCGTCGGTAATAGTATTAATATACTAAAGTACGGCTACGAGAAGAAGTAGTAGAGCGATAAGCATCTCTTAGCTATTATAAGGATAGGCTTGTTTAAGCGCGATTTTAAACCCGCTATATACTGTAGTCGAGCTATATAGTATAAGAAGAAGGTAGGCAAGATATAGATAGTTAAGGTAGGGGATCCCGACTGTATTACTATAGACAAGATAGTACACCCTCGTAATCTTACGGATAGCGGAAATGTCGATACCTCGGCGGAAAGTATAAAGGTAGTAATGTCGCTCCGTATCCTAACTTAGAGTTTATTAGTAGAGACCGAATACTAGAAAGAGTATACGAGCGGTCTCTACGGCAATATCCTAGATGTCCTTTAGTAATAGCGTAAGGTCCTAGCCGAGCTCTTCGATAGAGAACTACGTACTACTAGTAAGGGCGAAACCGTCGTAGCGGACAGCGGTACGCGCTCGGTAGTACGCGTAGGCTAGAGAAAGATCGCGGGTATTACTACGAGTAGAAAGCGTCTCGCCGACATAGGGTTTACATAGGCCGACGACGACGAGAGCTATAAGCGGCTAGGTAAAGATAGTAATAATAAAGTAATAGAAGGTATTAACGATAAGCTCGACGTAGATAAGGAGGGTTAAGTAAGTAGGTTAAGTAGGTCGAGAGCAATAAGTAGTAGTTAGGTAGAAGGGGTTTAGACTAGTATAGGAGCGTAGAGAGACAATACTCCTTAAAAAATTTCCTTATATACGGTTTTTCGGTCTCGTCGAAATATAATCGTTATCCTCTATGTTTTAGATCTACGTCTCCTTAATGTTTTATAGAGGAAGCTTTTAGTAGACCTATAGTACTCTACTAAAAGGTTCCTCGTAATATATAGTACTCGTCTACTACTATAATTAATAAGCGACCTACGTTTACTACGGAAGTAATCGATCGGATCGGATTAGGAACGAGCGTACTTAGATAGGTCGTTACGGTCGTCGTCGCTATTACTACCCTAGGAGCGCGAGTACTTACCGAGGGAGGAGGGGGGAGCGTTACCGCCGCGAGAAGCGCTACCTCGGGATATAGTATAGGGCCGACTACGGGCGCTACTACTACGAGAGGAAGAAGCCTCGGCGCTATTATCTTAAGAGCTACTACGACCTCTACGGCTACTACGAGTAGCGCCGCCGCCGCTACGACTACCGCGACCGCGAGTAGTAGTAGGACATCTACGACTACGGCCCCGGCTACGGCCTCTACCTAGGCCCGTAGCGATATTATCGTCGTTCGCGTTATTGTCGTTATTATCGTCGTAGCCGACATTACTAATTAGCGATACGTTATTAGCGAGTAAGGGTGTAGCCGAGACGCGTTAGTCGCGACCCGTAAAACCGGCCTTAATAATATTATTCTATATACAGTACGTACGAACAAAGAATTGCTTTAAGGAGTCGCCGGAGAAGCTCTAAAGCTTAGCGTCGAACTATAGAGAGTTAGCGATGCCTAAAAAGAAAAAGGAGGGGGAAAAAGAAAAGAAATAATCGTAGCCCGGGTAGGGAACGTACCTACTAGGCGTTCCTATCGTTATCCGTATAGTCGATACTATAACGAGCCTTATTAGCGAGGACGAAGTCTAAGAATACTATAGCTTACTACTCTTCGTCGCGCGCTCCGGCCCTCGTAACCTTCTTGCCGCCCGTAGTAACGAAAGCGTCGAGGTATCGGAAACAGACAGTCTAGGTACCGCTGTCCTCGGTAAGCTCGATAGTATCCCTATCTGTCTCTTCTATACGCGTACGAGTAGTCTTACGCTTCGCCGCTATTACCTCCGCCTAGGAATGTATTAGTAGGAAGTAGTAGGCTTTAGGGGAGTAGTAATACGAAGAAAGGTATAGAAGCAATTGTTACCTTAGTAGTCTTAAACAGAACGTCGGTAAGGAGGCCGTACTAAGCCTACTACGTATTACTAACCTTATTAGGCAGTACGCTAGCCGATAGCCACTTAGCGTAGTCCCGAGTAAAGCGATACGTATTGCTTACTTACTAAGTAGTAGGTAGAGTATTAGCGGTAAGTATAGCGTCGACGGTATCCCTAGTATCGGGGACGAAGAGCGACTCGTTCTCGGCGACGATACTATTAACGAGACTACCGCCTAACGAGGTAGGAGGTAAGTCCGCGGCCGTGTTAGATCGGGTTAGTATGTCGTAGTAAGCCTTAAGGAGGTCGGTATATGCCTTAAGGGCGGACTTGTTACTCTAGTATATAACTCTCGTAAAGGCAATGTCGGTAACTATGTTCGCTTAGGCTTTAGTAGTATAGCCGATTAGACTATCGGAGTCGTAGTTCGAAGGCTAGAATAGATCGGTAGAGATATAATAGCTAGGTTTAGCTTCCTCGGGATCGGGGAGGTCTAGAACCTTCGAACGGAGATCTCCCTAGAGATCGTAGGCTATAACGCTAGTAAGGATATACTTAGCCTCTAGACATAAGAAGTTGCCTTAGAGTATATTATTATAGTCGGTTTCCTTAGTCGTAGGGAAGTCTTTGCCGGTCTTCTCCTTTATTAAAGTAACGGTATAGTTAATAGTACGGGTTAAGCTAGTAGTAGTAATAGACGCGAGACGAGACATACTAGCGTAAATACGGCGTAATAGATATAAAGGCTAGTCTACTACAATTAGAGAAGGTAAGGAAAGGGTAGGGCGGATTTAGGAACAAGTCGGAGACGACGTACTAGAAGGGGGGGAAGAGGATAGCTATCTGTCGAAGATAGTAGAGATATTAAGGAGTAGTAGCGTAGGCTAACCTAATATTTCAGTTAGGCTCTCCCGTAAGGTCGTTTATACAGACGCGGCTATAGTATCGACGGCTCGTAATATATATACACAAATGTTTGTTTCGATCGATTAGGGCCGGGGTTTATAAGCGCTAGATCTATAGTAGTCGTAGTATATCTTCCCGACACAGGTGTAGGTTTTCTAGATTAATATAGGCTTCTACGGCGGCTCGTTTAGTATATACTAGTACTACGGATACGTATATATGTTCCTTCCTAGTTTAAAGAAGACTAATGTTAAGCTAGAACGGACAGCCTATTATAGACTAGTATACTCTACGTTAATTTCTCGGAACTCTTATCGTATTAAAAGATATATCTAATTAAGGTCGACATAGCTCTAGAGCGTATACTACGACGAGCGCGAGCTCTAGTAAAGTGTCTAATTAGATCCTTACTTACGTAGTCCTTAATTCGCTACCCTATTAACCTTATACGCTTTAATTAATATCGTATAGCCGAACATAAAAGAATCTCCGTTATTGCTCTAGATAGTATCGACAATACCGAGTTGTTATAGTCGCGCGCATTCGGCCTCTACCTCTCCCGGAGCTCGGGGATAGGGTATATTCAAATAGTCGAACATAAGATAAAGTAGCTTAATAATGTTCGAGTCGACCTTACCGCTACCTACGCCGTTCTTCGTCCTTCCCTCTCCGGGTTTTCCGTTAGCTGTCGTAGTAAGCCTTAAGAATCCGTAGTAAACGTTTGCCTCTTCGTAGTAGTTAGTCCCTTAGAATCCCGGTATATAGATCCGTCCCTAGTCGCGCTACACGCGTACGAAGAGCCGTCTATAAGACGAACTAATACTAACACTATACTAGTATCCGTAAGCTAAGCGAGCCCCGTAAACTAAAGGTATAAAAGCTAGCGTTAGCGGATTAGGTACGGGCTATACGTTCGATACTTAATCGTCGTTACTTAGCTAGCGTAGCCGGAAGCACTCTCCCGACGGCTAGACCGCGAGAACATTTAGCGCTACCCTTCGATAATATATGTCCGTTAATGTCTATAACGGTCGGTCTTATAGCGTATGTTTGTCGTATATATAGAAAGCGTTTGTAGCGTCAGTATACGTAACGTTTCTATCCCTATAGGCGGCGGCGGCTTATCTACGATTATATAATACGAGATACTATCGCTTACCGGCTTATTTTTACTATATTTGTCCGCCGACGCTAGCTTATCGCGCTTATAGGTCCTAACTTAAAGTCGGCTTCTAAGTAGGTAAAAGAAGTTAGATATAGGCTTAAACGAGTTAGAGGTGAACTTAAGGTAGACTTATAGTAGACTTAAACGAGTTAGAGACGGACAAACACGCTACGTTAGTCGGTATAGGCGAGATACTATCGCTCGCCTTAGTTACGTATATACGGTATAGTTCCTATAGGTATGTATATGTTATTCCTTTATAGACTATTCCGCTCCGTTACTTATCCTGTCTAGACCCGGTTAACTTACTCGTTTGTCGAATTTAGTAACAAGCCGCTCGTTCCTCCTCTTACTCGACTATATATCCTTCTCGAATTTCCCTTCCGCCTCGCCTAACGCTAGCTCTTACGAGAGCGCCCGCTTACGACCGCCGTATTGTCTACTACATCTCCTACGCTTTACGATTTAAGCGAGGTATAGGTAGTATATAGAGCTAAGGTATAGGCTCTCGGACCGGCTCGGATCTAGCCGTTAGGCTCTCGGACCGGCTCGGATCTAGCTGTTAGGCACACCTATATCGACATAGGTTACGGTACGGTACGGTAGGATAATTTCGTAAGACGACGACTAGATAATATGTCTTAGGGCGATGCCTATAATAGGTCTACTAACGGAGCGACGGTTATAAATTCTATATATAGTCGATCGTACCGGTAGAGGAGTAGTAGTATAGACAGACTATAACGTAAGCTAGCTGTTTAGACACTAATTTCAGGTACATATAGATTTAGACGCTAGAATTTACTATATAACCGCTCTCTTAACTAACTAGCTAACTAACTAACTAACTAGCTAGCTAATAGACTAACTAACTAACTAACTAACTAACTAACTAACTAACTAACTAACTAACTAACTAGTATTAAATCCGTATTAGACGTGTCGCGAATATTAATATAAGAGCGATAAGGACGTATCGATATACGATATACGATACGATATAATATACTCCTACGATACGACGACGATAAGGACGTAGCGACGCGATATACGATAGATAGAATGGATATGTACTATATATATATATACCGCTAAAGGAAGGCGCTATATATAGTATATAGTAATTGTAACCTATACCGAGATAGATAGTATATATAGTAACTGCCTCCGGCGGCCCTCCGGGGGCCCTCCGGGGGCTACTACGTAGAGCTTCCTTTTTTTTTGTTTTTTATAAATATACATATACGCGCTAACCTCTTTTGGCGCGTGCCCCCTATGAAAAGCTAGCTGACGCCAGCTTTCACACAGGGGACCCGCTTACGAGCCCCGCGTTCGATTCGCGGCTGATGCATGTGGCGCAGTCAATGTGGCTGACAGAATCTCTTTTTGCATCTTTTTTCATTTCTATTCGCCCAATTTTTGGAATCTACGTTGAAGTGCAATAGGAATCATCTCACTTCGCACATTGGATGATATTTTTAATGACCATATAGCTTTCGATGAGACACCCAAAGCCCCCGGAATACCTTCGCGGCTCGCAGCAGAGTTTTTTCCCCCAACCCAGCGGTGAAAGTCGGGGCTGATGCATGTGGCCGAGGCGTTGTGGCTGAGGCGTTATGGCTGAGGAATCGTGGCTAGAGCCCATATCTTTTTGCACTTTTCTTCGCCTCATCAGAAGTCAGCCACCAGCAACTTCGGAATCTGCTTCGAAGTGCAATAGGGAAATCATTTCACTTCGCACATTGAACCATCTTTGCAAATGACAATGTAGCCTGCCTCCAATGAAGTGAAGCCCGCAAAGTCCCGGAATCTGTTTTGCGGCTCGCTCACTCAGCGGGTGAAAAAGTCTTACAAAAACTTAACGTCTTTGGCATTTCGTTTTCTTACATAGTAGAGTAGAGGAGACGATATATCTATATCTCCCCCGTATCCTCACCACCATTCTATTATTATTCTCCTATTCTTCGTCATGGGGCAAAAATACCTAATTGCGGCTTCTACAGAGACACTGAACTGATAATCCAACGATGGCGAAGAGCTAAAGGCGTCCTCAGGGACTGCGCAAGCGCATACAAAGTCCCACCTCCACCTGCAACCAAAAAAGGTAGGTCCAATGGAATCCAGATCAATTACAATCTAGGGGGAAAGAAATTCCGGGCACGCAGAGTTCATCATTACGGACAAGCTTCGCTTCCGTCCATCATGCACCTGTGCACCGATTGTGGCATCATCTACTACTACTACTATTGACGAGACTTCACTAGATAGTTCTCTCGAAAGAGCTTACAACAACAACAACAACAACAAGTGAGCTTCGTAATAATGAAAAAAAAAAGATCCATGTTGATAATGGAAGAATAGCATTTCTCGTCGAGGTTTTCCCTGGAAGAGAAGGCGAGGCGAGGCGAGGTGGCGATTGAAGTGTGGTGGTTTGATAGATTGGGAGTTGCTTCCAGGCAGAAGGACGATCAAGACCTTGGCAAGAAGTCCAGCGAGAGTTGTTGGTCGAGGCTTTCTGACTCTCTAGATGCTTCCAGACCTCTTCTACTCACACCCCCCCCTCCGCTCGCTGCGTGTATCTCGCGCTACCATGGGAGACCCTTCACATTTCCATGTGAAGCAGAGCAGAAGCGAGCAATGAAAAGATGTGATGTGATGTGGCATGGGCAGGCAAGCATGATGGCGAGGTTCATGCATAGAAGGAATCCGCATTGGACTTCAAGCAACTCTTCTAGAACTCGCGCTGATCGTACGGTTCCTACCATGTGTTCGTGTCTATCAAACGGTGCTCATCAGTATGAAAAGAGCGTGGCAGGGCTGCAATTCCGACGATCTTATGCGGATGATCGTATTACTTGCGATGCAAGTAACCGAGAAGTCGGGGAATTGGACCCCTCGCTGATTGTATCCCTCGATGGGACTCGTGGACAGTGCAAACAAGTCATGTTGCTGGAGGAGTTGCGCCAGCGCATCTACAGCATCGCGAAGAGCCTTTCGGGTGGCCATCGGCTGTCTCCAGATCTCCCGCTGCGCTCGTGTCCTTGCAAAAGAAGAATTTTGGGCATCAGCACTACACTGCTGGTGGTGGAGTATCGCACTCCTAGGCAGCTAGGCTCCTGTTCATGCAGGGAAGAAGTGCATTGTCCAAAAGGCGCAATCTCCACCATCATTACTCAAAACACAGTGGATGACTCGGTCCGGCAGGTGCAAGAGCCGGTGGTCTGCGCATACCAAGTTACAAACACATCTACGGTCGCGCTTTAGACGCACATCCTACCACGGAGAAAGCGACCGTTGGCGACGCGCTCAGGCCTCGCTTGAAGACCCCTCTGCCCCGAGTGGAGGGAAGAGGCCGAGTTTGGCAGTCTACCGAGGATCCTGTATGCACTGACTCCGCAGGATGGCACCCTGATCTCCGTGTGGGATATTTCTGGTGTCTTGGTTTTGTCCGCAACGGGCGGGCGTCAGCCTCCCGCAATATGCTTGCGACTCTAAATGCGCCCAGGTGCGATCGTCGATGGGAATGCCCAAGCCTGACCAGAAGAACAAATGCTGTCGATGTCGGATTTGAGCAATTTCATGGCGGTGAGAGCATGTGACTGTCATTGGTATCGAAGAGCGTAGAGGAAGCTTGCGACGAACGGTGCACCGCCCATCACTGGCACGCGTCGAGACTGCCACTCGAGACGCACCGTGTCGAGCACTTTCTCTTCGGAGAAGTTGACAAACCGAGAGAGAGGGATTAGCTTTCGATTCTCGAGGACATGTCAACGACGCTGGATCCGATAACACTACCCAGAAGGCGGGCTTCCTGTCGTGGCCATCGCAAAGAGAGCTGACACGTGTGTCGATTTCCAAGAGCCGCGGTATGTTGGTACACTGGCAGTCGTCGAATGAGAAGACTGGCGCACACCACATTCGACATCCCATCCCGCAGACAGCGTACAGATGCGGGCCGAAGACATCAGCAATTGGCCGGGTGCGAGGGTTGCGAGAAAAACAACAAGGCCGCTCCCGTCGAAGCAAGAGTCGGATCGGGCAGTTACAGCGACCATCTCTCGTCGTGGAAAGAGGCGTATTAAGGTTGGCGCTACGCATAAGCATATAATGTTTCCTTTGGTGAGCGGGCGGGCGGACGTCTGCTGAGCGGCTAGAATGGCAAAGACCGCTGGGAGGCTTCGGGAGGGCGGTGCCGTAGGAGCCAGGCATCAGATCAAGTGGCGTACGCCTTTGGCTGGATGGCGCTGGTCAAGGCTTCCAGGATCTCTTGCGAGTGGTAGAGTGAGCGCCGCATGCAAGAGTGGCGCTGTCGACAAAAGCAGGGCAAGTAGGGGACGAGAGACCGACGAGAGGACTCGCCGAGGCTAGAGGATATGTGCACGGGGGGGCGCGAGGGGACAAAGGTGAATGGAGGTGGGGGACGCGAGTAAGAGGGCATAGAGCTGGCAATGGTGTATGCGCGGGATAGAGGCGCGATTAGGCGAGTGCATGTCGACAAGTATCGAGTCGCAGGTGATGGGATGGGGAGGAGCTAAGAGCTACTGTAACGACGTCGAGATTGGCCCATGTGTGGCTCGGCTTTCGCTCGCGCATATCCATCCAGGGGCTTCACACTGTGATTGCGAACGATGACAGGGATTGGGGCTGTGGGCGCGGCGCTGTCGTGCGTGCGTGCGCTTCTTCACAACCTCGCGGGAGAGTAGCAGGACAGCGACCGTTGAAACCGGGGCGCCGTTGAAGTCGTATTTTTGGGAGGTAGATGAATCCGGGTTGAGATGCGGTCGGTGACAGACCTAGCGACAGCGAGCTGAATCAGGTCGCGCGGCGAGGGGAGAGCAGCGGGCAGCGGGCAGCGGGCAGCGGGCAGCGGGCAGCGCAGAGCACAGCAATGGGCGTGGCGCGTATGGCTCGGGTAGATGTGATCCGGACGGAGGCGTAAAGGCTAAACGGACGGGGAGGCCTCCTGTCTGGCGGGCGCGAGATGGAAGATTGTTGTGGGTGGGAGTTGGGCGGATGATATGGTGAGATAGGACTGCACAGCACAGTGCACACACTGCACACTACCTTACAGTGTGCGAGTGAAACAGAAACAGCATCGCACTCGCATGCGTCTGGTGTGCGTGTGTGCGCATCTCCGGCCGACCCCGACCAGAGCTGCGGAGCGTCATTACGCAGGGCCACCGAGCTACAGACGCGCTACCTGGAGGGAGGAAGGAGCCGATGACGGCAGAGGACAGATGTGAGAGCAGGTGCGGGTGGAGCAAGGAAGGTGGATCGGCTAAATCAAATCTGGATTCTGATCTGAGGGAAGGGAAGGTGCGGTGCGGTGCAGCACAGTGCAGTGGCTTGAGCCTTGAGTGGGTGCAGTCAGGAGGCACCAGTGGGAAATTCCCGTCCAGTCCAGTCCACGGACGGCGCCTCCCGGGGTGTGGGGCGGCGCATGAGGAGGGGGAAGCGAGGCTTGCAACTCCACCCAGAGCCCTCCTGCACCCGCTCACCACTCGCCCTCGCACCGAGCTCTCCTCCAGCGTAAACGTCATGCGCTCGCTACCTGGAAAACATATCAACGGACCCTTCGCCCGCCTCGTCCATGATCAGCGCCCTCCTCCAACCCCACGAGCTACTCCTTCCTCGCTCGCCGTGCTCGCGACGATCCCGCACTCCCCCAGCTCTTGAAACACATCCCACCGCGCTCCAATCGACGACTCATCAACCCGCGCCCGCTAGCTCGCGCCGCCTAGCTGCATCCGGCTCCCTCACCACCCACACTCCACTGACGCCTTCCGCCCTCCCTCCAGGCAGGAACTACCACTACCGCTCCTCCACCCATTCGCAGATCGGCAGAGCGGAGCGTTGTCTCACTGCCCACCCACACCCGTCCCTCGGATCCTCCCAGCCTCGAGGAACGGAGCACTTAAGCACGCTGATCCCGCACATCCTCCCAGATCTGATCGCCTCTCCACGTTTCTGAAACCCATTCTTCTCCAGCGTTGATCACCTCACGCGTGGCCGCAAGGCTAATACTGGACCTTCAACCGTCTGTCTCACCCGACGACGCATCTGCACTCGCACCGCACCGCACCGCACCGCACCGCACCGCATCCCATCCTCCATACCTCCTCGCGCCCACAATGGCCATGGCCGTCGACTCTCGCCAGCAACACCACCACCCTCACTTCAGCAATATGGGCTACGATGCGATGAGATATCCACCCGCCCCGCAGTTCTCGAATCCATGGGTCTCCCAGCCGGCCTCCAACCAGAGCCAGATGTACGCGACCTCGATGCCCCAGACGTCTGTCGGCGGCGAATCGCGATACATTCAGGCGCCCCATGTTTCCGCTGCGTACCCCGGTGGTCAGATCTCCGCTCCCGCGATGCCATCAGGTATGCTCCCTCTGGACCCGGAGCTCTTTGCGGAGCAGTCTGGCTTACAACTCTCGGAAGACATGAGCGCACCGCGGCCATACGGTGCTTCCTACTCGTCTGCAGCACCGCCGCAATCAACCTTTGCCCCACCGTCCGCGCCGCACTACCCACCACCCCACGGCTATCAGGGCGACAGGCGCGCATCGCACCCGTCAGTAGCATCCACCATCTTCTCCGGCGACCCCATCGAGGCGCAGAAGTTCCGCCAGAGTTCCTTGATTGACGTGAACAACAGGATGAATACTGCGTCTGATGCTGAGCGTCAGGGCTTCAGCGATGCCCTGGACGCGAGCCGTGGCATGGTCGCGATGAGCCAGTCGGACATCACACCCCGAAACATCTACGGAAGCAGCAGCACCGCACGACCATCGACGGATTCCTATGGTTTCCCCACACACTCATCGCACTCCTCCATCTCTTCCGCCAGCACATACCCGAACTACTACACCAGCTCCGTGAGCGAGGCCTCTGTCGGCGACTACAGCTCCGCCAGCGAGTCTGTCGACATGCCATCGCGGACGCTCCCGAGACCGAACGGCATCCCCGAAGGAGCACTGCCGCCGGCGCCGCAATCGATGATGGGCCAGTTCAGCTCCAAGGTCTCATCGAGCTCGCAAAAGAAGCACAAGTGCAAGATTTGCGACAAGCGTTTCACGCGACCCAGCTCGCTGCAGACGCACATGTACAGCCACACCGGCGAAAAGCGTGAGTTCAAACGTTCGCAGACGCGCTCCGAGATGTGCAAACTTCAAGTCTAATATCCATGTTTCATAGCATTCGCTTGTGACGTCGACGGCTGTGGCCGTCACTTTTCCGTTGTCTCGAATCTGCGGAGACATCGCAAGGTCCACAAGGGCGAGGGCCAAGGTCCCCCATCTCCCGATGACGACGATTAGACGATTACACCATTTGATAATGTACGACGAATCACACGACAGTACGCACGAGAAAGGCAGAAGGCAAGCTTGTCTCGGATGCCGGATGATCGGCTGGCGTTATGGAATATCTTTCAACGACGATCGCTACTTTCGACTTGATACCCCCGATTTTTGGTTCTGCGGCCCGGAAGGAAGTTGGAATGGCTGGTTTTGCAAGGCGTTATCAGGCGTTGTGTTCAAGAACGGAACTGCACAGCTACGCAGGCTCCTGCTGATGGGCAGAATGTACTGTACGAATATCTCGCGTGAGATGACAGAGGCTTGGAATTGGCGAGGCCTGATTGGGAGCGGCATTGATCAGATCAGATCAGGTCGAATGTTCATACCGGACAGAGAGGAGAGAACTTTTGCAAGAATTGCACGTCGCTATCAGCGCGTTACTTGATCTGTACATTTTGATGATGGATATTGGAGGCAATATGGCCACTTCTCTACATATAGTCAGTACTGAGGCTCACGAGTGTACGAGTATCATCGAAAATGAGGTGTCTTGCACTATGTCAGCCCTCACTTCCCACGAGCCCTGCATTCCTCCAATATGTAGAATATCGCTGCACTGCATGACATCCCATCGCACCGAGGTCCTTCTTGGTGCTGTATCCAGGGAGATGTTGTCTGACGATGCAAGCCACCCACCCGTGCGTCCACCAGCGAGGAATTCCAAACGACATCAGTGGCGTTCTCCCCTGCCGGCTGAGCCGCCAATCAGCTCTGCAGAGGGAGACGTAACCTCCCTGCTCCTCCCCGGTCGATGACGACCCGACTTCCCATCAAATTACACGACCCTGACGAACGACGGAGCGTGAAACGTTTCCTGATCCTCTTTCGCGAGACGAACATGTGCTGCGTGCGCCAGTGCGCATGATGACAAGCTACCCGTGTTGCCGGGACAGAAGCACCATCACGCATCGCATATCGCACATCGCACATCGGACAGCTAGGCGGCGGTATAGCAACAGCTATGTGTAGGCGGTGTCGGTAGAATTTCATCTTGCGGGTACAGGTTCGATGGGATGACGCACGCCGCACTACCGACCTCACCATCTTTTAGCCGGAATGCCTGCATCGATACATTTCATTCGGTATGACAATTCTGCGCTCGCGAGGACGGCAACCAATTGCTGATGACAAGAGTCCTGATGCAGCCTCGCCCTCCCACATTCCTTATCACCGAATGGTGCCTCACCACCAGACACACACGTGATACACACGTGACACACACGTGACACACACGTGACACACACGTGACACACACGTGATACACACGTGACACATTACTCCTCGTCCAGGGCAGCAGCTTTCCGCTTCTTCGTCGCTCCATTAGTCAAGCCACGGCCCTGCGCATGATGCCCGTTGGCGCCCCCATTATGCTTCTTCTCCTCTGCGCCCACTTCTGCCTGCGAGATGCGCTCACCCGATTCGCAGTCCAATTCCTTCACCACGGCATCGACCGTCGCGACGCCTGCTCCCTCCTTCTTGACCACGGGGAACGGAGTCAGGATATTCTCAATCGGGCCCCACCAACCTGAGAATTTGCCATACCATTGCACCGTCGCTGCCAGCCCTTCCTCGAACGACACCTTCGGCTCCCAGCCCAATCTTCTCAGTTTGGACCCGTCGACGGCGTAGCGCAAGTCGTTGAAGGGACGATCGCGGACATACTGGATCGAGCTTTCAATGTCCGTCACGCCGAATGCTTGTAGGAGTTTGCCCGCGAGGTCGAGATTCGAGATTTCGTCCCTGGAGTCCACGTTGTATACCTGTCCAATCTCGCCCTTGTGGAGGATTGTATCGAACGCATCGGCGGCGTCTCCCGCGTACAGGTATCGTCGGGTATTGTGCCCGTCTCCGTGGATGAAGAGGGGCTTCTTGCGCTGCAGCAGGTTGATGAACTTCGGGATGATTTCTGTTTTGTGAGCGGTCAGCACACGCGCGAGGTGTTACTGCATCGTCCTGTCAAACGCACTCTCCGGGAACTATGCCATCTGTCAGTCTTCATGTCGTGGAAGCAAACACGAGGGACGTCCGTCTACTACTCACCTGATGCGGGCCGTAGACGTTGTTCAAGCGGATCATGGTCACGGGCAGTTTGTAACTGCGCACATATGCCATGACGAACATCTCAGCGGCAGCCTTGCTGGCCGAGTACGGATTCGTCGGAGCCAGTACGCTGTGCTCGAGAAGGTCTGCACCACCCTTCTCGACCTCGCCGTACACCTATAACATCACATCACCGGTAAGCCAAAAACGGAACCAACTCGTTGCTCATCTCCATCATGCTCTCCTCAACTCACCTCGTCCGTCGAAATATGATAAAACCTGCCCACACGCCCAAACTCTCGGGCGACATCCAACAACACGTGCGTCCCCAAGACATTGTTAATCGTAAAACTGAAACTGTTCCCAAAACTCAAATCCACATGGCTCTGCGCCGCCAGATGGAAGACCGTATCGATGTTGTATTTCTTCATACAACGCAAAACGTCGGCGGGTTTGGTCAGATCGCCGTGGAAGAAGGCGAAATTGGGATGGGAGAGCAGGAGGCGGGAATTGTTGAGGGAGGAGGAATAGTCGAGTTTGTCGAAGCAGATGATATTGTAATGCGTGGGGTACTTGAGGGTGAGGTGGCGGATGAGCCAGGAGGCGATGAAGCCTTCGCCGCCTGTCACCATGATGTTGTGGACATCTGGGAGGGGTTCGTGGGAGGATTGGCCTGTCAAGAGGGGAGCGGATGTCCAGAGGCCGTCGTCGTTGAAGAAACGGGAGTCGAGGCTTCCTGTGGGAGAGACACACTTCTCCGTCAGCATCGGTCCACTCGACATGCCTCCCCGGGACTGAGGACTTACCGCTCGCGTTCCAGCTTTCTGTCTCCATTATTGCGAACGCGAAGAGCCTGACGACTGCGATTCTTGCTTTCGCTTTGGCAATGGAGATGGGAAGGACAGGACAGGACAGGACATTGTACGCTTCTTGGCCAAAGCGACGACGCGCAAGGGGGCATTGTTGAACTCGTCGAGCATTTTTGAAAGGAAATTTTTTCGATGCCGGAATGCTGCGGACGCGTTCTGCCTGCGCGTGCGCGTCGTCCACAAGAGGGACTGTTCATCGCGAAGTTTGGCATCGTCGACAGGAGCACCGATTCACGACAAGACGTTTCGACGTTGATACACTGGAGACAATGGGGGCCACGAACGATATGGAAAGTCCCGAGTCCTTTGAGTTGGCCGTCGAAGAGGCGAAACCATTCCTCCTGGAGAAAGATGAAGAAGAATCTCAATTCCCGGAGCCGCCGATTCTTCCTGAGCCGAAAGCGATGTCGAAGGGAGGTTTTCTGGGCATGAGTCCGAAGTTGTGTCTGGCTATCCTGGTGAATTGTCTGGCTACGGCGGGGATTGTAAGATCGATCCATCACCATCATCACACCAACACCACCACTCCTACACGATCCGTACTGACTAGAATTGGATTCTCAGGTCTTCGTCAACAAACAAATCTTCTCCAACCCACCGCTACGAAACTGCCAAGTGGCCTTCGCCGCCTTCCACTTCACCATCACCGCCACGCTCCTCTACATCGTCTCCCGCCCGCGCATCGCCCTCTTCCAAGCCAAACGCATCGACCCCCTCGACGTCCTGCCCCTCGCCCTCAGCATGATCTTCAACGTCGTCCTCCCCAACGCCTCCCTCGCCTTCTCCAGCATCCAATTCTACCAAGTCGTCCGCGTCCTCGTAACCCCCATGACCGCCCTGCTCAACTGGTACCTCTACCACATCACCTTCCCCCTCCAGGCAGCCTACACCCTCCTGCCCGTCTGCGTGGGCGTCGCGGTCCTGAGTTGGTACGACACGAAAGGCAGAGGCCGAGGCGAAGGGCACGCTGATGATGCGTATACCCGCGGCACGTCGCCCGTCGGGGTGGCTTTTGCGCTTGCCGGGTGTGTCGCGAGCGCGCTGTATGGGGTCTGGATTAAGGAATTCCATCTGCGTCTGAGGTGCGATAGCTCGCAGTTGTTGCTGGCGCAGAGCCCCGTGGCTGTCGGGGTGATGCTGTATGTCATTCCGTTTTCGGATGATCTGACGGCTTTTCCGGCTACGGGGTTGGGGGCTTGGGGGTTGATTTTCTTGGTGAGTTGATCCCTCTCTCTCTCTCTCTCTCTCTCTCTCTCTCTCTTCAACCATGTGGATTTTTTTTTTTTTTGTGTTTGGAAGTGAATACTAATCTCAACCGCAACAACCAGAGCGGTCTCCTAGCCTGCCTGCTCAACATCTCCCACTTCATGATCGTCAACGAGATCGGCGCGCTGAGCAGCACGATCGTGGGGCATTTCAAGACGTGCTCCATCGTCGCCATGGGCTGGATGGTGAGTGGGAAACCGCTGCGGGATGGCAGTCTGGTGGGCATCTTTTTGGCGATTGGAGGGATTATGCTGTGAGTCCACCCCTCATTCATTCAAACCCTCCACGGTGTCTTCCGGTTTTTTTTTTTTTTGTTTTTTGGGAGAGGGGGAGAATGCTGTGTTACTTACTGGCTGACTGACCTTCTTCTTCTTTCTGCAAAGATATTCGTGGGTTATGCGCAGGGAGGCACGGAAATGAACATGCCATGCCATGCGTCCTCGCGCCTTGCTTGGACGTGTGCTGCATACCGCCCTTTCAAGAAGCTCCTTGCTTGGGAGGGGGAATTCGACCAAACGCGCGCTTTTAGTGAAAACGCTGTTGGCGTGATACAAAAATGCCGCCATCTGGCAGACAGGCAGGATAGATTTAATATATATTTCCTCCTCCTCACAACCATCGACTTCAAAATCTCCTCGCTCATCCTCAGTCGACTTCTCGGATCTTCTCTCGCTCATCATCCGCAGTCGTCTCTCGTCTTTTAAAGAAAACCCTTCTACCTAACAACCTCCGTCCGTCGTACTACAAAAACCCATCCCATCATGGCCGGACAAAACCGCTACCTCATCTGGGGCGCCCACGGCTGGATCGGCAGCCAACTGATCGAAATCCTGCGCGCCCAGGGAAAAGACGTGCACGGGACGACGGCGCGCATGCACGAGCAGGAGGCGGTGCGTCGCGAGCTCGAGGAGATCCAACCGACGCATGTCATCAACTGCGCGGGCAAAACGGGGCGGCCGAATGTCGACTGGTGCGAGGAGCATCGGCTGGAGACGATGGAGGCGAATGGGCTCGGGACGCTGCTGCTCACGTATGAGTGTGATAGGAGGGGGATTCATTGTACCGTGATGGCGACGGGGTGTATGTATACGAGTGCGTATAATGAGGCAAGGGATCGGGTTGTTGGGAAGCCGTTGTAAGTCTCCAAACGCCAACCCCCCCCTTTACCCACCAACCTTGCTCACCTCACGGCCACTCCAGCACGGAAGACGACCCCCCCAACTTCACCGGCTCCTTCTACAGCGCGACCAAAGCCCCCATCGAGACCTTCCTGCGCCACTACCCGCACAACCTCGTCCTGCGCCTGCGCATGCCCGTCTCCGCCGACCTGAACCCGCGCTCCTTCGTGACCAAAATCCTCAAATACGACCGCGTCGTCAACATCCCCAATTCCCACTCCCTGCTGCCCAACCTGCTCCCCGTCGCCATCGCCATGGCCGAGCACCGCGAATCCGGCGTCTACAACTTCACCAACCCGGGCGCCATCGGGCACAACGAGGTCCTGGGCATGTATCGCGACCTCGTGGATCCGAGCTATGCGTGGAAGAATTTCACGCTGGAGGAGCAGGCGGGCGTGATTAGGGCGGAGAGGAGCAATTGTTGGTTGGATTCGACCAAGTTGGTGGAGAAGGTGAGGGAGTATCAGGCGGAAGGGTTGGACTTGGAGGTTCCGGAGATCAGGGAGGCGTATAGGCGGTGTTTTGCGGAGATTGCTGCGGGTGGGGAGGTGCAGCAGATGGGTGGTGCGGGGAAGATGGGTGTGAGTCGGCCGGAGGATGCTGGGTTGCCTGTTGCTTGATGCAAGTCGAGATGGGAGGTGGATTCCTGATTGTTAGGGCGGTATTCTCAACTCCATGTCTTGATTGGAAGACGGTCGCTTCTCAATCGCGCCGAGACCTTTCCTTACTTCACTCCTCTTCTGCATAATTGGTCCTCTCCTGTTGCTCGCCTTGCCCATTCTCTTGGTCTTCGGGCCCCTGTGCTCTCTCTTCGTTGTCGCCACCTTCCGGCTGGTCACGCCGCTTCCGCATCTCTGCTACGCCATATAGCAGTCCGTCCAACTCTTTATGTGTGACATCTTTCTCCGGTCCCCTGTAATCGTTCAAAGTCTTCAGCTGCTCTTCAATACCTTCCTCTTCCTCCTGTTCGATCAAGACCGGAGCCAATGGATCTCCTTCAGCACCCTTCTTCCTTGGCCAGAACGTTTGGATTCTCTTCTTTCCATTCTGTCGCTGGTCCACGGACACGATGGCTCGATCTCCAGAGACTACCACGTCGAGTGGACATCCTTCAAATGGAACTTCGGTGATGACCGGCCTTTCGAACTCGGACTTCTCGTGCTGGGCGGGGTCTGCTTCAAGATACGACAGCGGAAAGATGTAGAGCGCTTTGATCTTGTCACATGCGACAAGAATCACGTCTTCCATGTCCATTCCGCCGGCTGCATCAATACTCATGCTCCAGATTCCCGAAACGGCAACCTGATCATCCTTTTGGTGGCCATTGGTATCTCTGACGTGGCCAAGAAGGTCGATTTTCTTGCGCAGCTTGTATTCTGGCCAGTCCCAAACGCCAAGCCAACCGTCACCGCCGCCGCTGACCAGCAAGTTGGTCTCGCCGACCTGGCAGATCTTGCTGATGAACTCTGTGTGGCCGAGACAATAGCCTTCGATGACATGACTCTGAGGTGGACCTCTTGAGATGCGAATGTGTTCGTCTCGATCAGCCGTGAGGATGTAGCCCTTTTCTTTGCCGCCGTCTTCCTTCAAAAGGTATTTCATATCAGTGAGCATTGCTACATGCCCAAGCAAAAGTTCATGCTCGAATTTAAGCGGCTCCTTGCGAGGAGTAAAATCCTTCTGCTTAGTCTGAGCTTCCAATGCTTTGAGATTGCGTGCTGTGTGCACGGTCAGGTTTGTTGCTGAAGCCTTGAAAGTGGAGGCAGGTTGGGGCGTCGATTGCTCTTTTGCAGCTGCAGCCTCTGAGGCCTCCGAAGGCAATAACGGGATAGAGTAGACGTCCCCGAATTTGTCACCAATCAAAATGGTAGCATTGTCCGGCATGATTTGAACCGCACACGGCCGCTTGGGCATGCATCGCTGGCTCAATTCGGCCAAGACGCCAGATTCCTGCTCAAAGACACGGACAAACTTGTCATCAGTGACCGCAACAACGTGGTGTTGGTCTTCTGAGACTGTCAACCTGATGACATTGGGGGCCTTGGCGGATGCCGTGCCGGTCTTTTGCTTCTTTGCGGGTCGCTGTTGGGCGCCATTGGAGTCCGCTCTGCCGACTTCTGGTGACTGTGCCTACTATGAGTAAATTGAAAGTTCATCTCGCATGAGTGTCGAAAGACGTCTCTCCAGACCTACATTGTCTTCCGAAGTCCAGTCCGAGATCAAACGTCCATGGTCAAGGCCAAGCACAAGAAGTCGTGGTCCACAGGCCGCAACGAGATATTCTTGGCCAATGGCTGCAAGACACTGATAGGGGTGCAGCATGCTGACGAGGAAGGGACGAAAGGTGAATATTTTGGAAGTGGAAGGGTTCTGGAAAACCAGGAGAAGGCGTGAGACTCATGTGATTCGCATAGATCAAGATCTGCGCGCACGTGAAAAAGCTGGGGTCAGGAGCCATGCCGAATGGGGAAGTGGCAAGTCCAGATATGCCAAGACCTTCAAGAGCGCCATCACGGCGACATTTCTCGTGCTCTGGTCGGTTTCCGGAGCTCAAGATCGGCAGCCGTGTTCCATGTAATCTGTATCAATCATTCACATAATTTTTGGATCGGATCGGAGTGATCTTTGGGCTTACATCGGGCATCGAAAGCGATGGAAGGTGCGGGATTCGATTGCGGCAGGGCCGACGGGTGAGGCTGTTGACCGCAGGCCTTCTCTCAAACTTAATAATAATGCTCCAAGGCAGGGACTTCGGTTTGTCAGATCCATTTTCTGCTGCTCCACTCACGCACAACGCTTCACCACCTGCACTCCCTCCTACCTTACCGCCGCTACCATCACCATCACCTTCACCTCTCCCTTTCGCGACCAACTGACCACCTTGACATTACCTGCAGCATCTGGTCGTCCCGCAAGCGAGCCGGTGAGTCGCGCCCTCAGCTTTCGTCAGCGCCGCGTTGGAAAAGTCACTTTCACCACCCCTCATCGCCTGGCGCTCCACTGCCGCTCTTCGACGCCGCTACTGCTACCGCTGCTGCTACTGCCACCGTCACTTACACGAGCTTCTGAGAGCGCGTGTGCTGATACAGCGTGATCTAGACCATCCACTTGCCGCACTTACTCAGATACTCGGGTCTCCTTCCAACACCTGCGCTTGAACAACCCCATCCGAAAGAGAGCCTTCTGCCGAGGACGACCACCATAACGTACCTACCCCACCTCCACCATGGTTAAAGAAACCAAGTTCTACGACATTCTCGGCGTCTCGCCCGACGCCGACGAGTCCAAGCTCAAGACCGCATACCGCAAAGGCGCCCTGAAGCACCACCCCGACAAGAACGCCCACGACCCAGCCGCGGCTGAGAAGTTCAAGGAGATCTCACATGCATACGAAACCCTATCAGACCCACAGAAGCGCCAGCTCTACGATCAGTATGGAGAGGAGGGACTCGAGCAGGGTGGAATGGGCGGTGGTGGCATGGCCGCCGAGGACCTGTTCGCACAGTTCTTCGGCGGCGGCGGCGGAGGTGGCTTCGGAGGCATGTTCGGTGGTGGCATGAGGGATACAGGCCCAAAGAAGGCGCGAACGATCCACCATGTGCATAAGGTCTCGCTGGAGGACATCTACCGCGGCAAGGTCTCCAAGCTCGCCCTCCAGAAGTCCGTCATCTGCCCCAAGTGTGAAGGTCGAGGAGGCAAGGAAGGCGCTGTCAAGACTTGCGCCGGCTGCAATGGCCAGGGTATGAAGACCATGATGCGCCAGATGGGTCCCATGATCCAGCGATTCCAGACTGTCTGCCCCGACTGCAACGGTGAGGGCGAGTCCATCCGTGAGAAGGACAAGTGCAAGCAGTGCAACGGCAAGAAGACCACCATTGAGCGGAAGGTCCTACACGTTCACGTCGACCGTGGTGTGCAGAACGGTACCAAGATCGACTTTAGAGGAGAGGGTGATCAGATGCCGGGCGTGCAGCCAGGTGACGTCCAGTTCGAGATTGAGCAGAAGCCTCACCCACGCTTCCAGCGCAAGGGCGACGACCTCTTCTACCATGCCGAAATCGATCTCCTGACTGCTCTGGCCGGCGGCGCGATCTACATCGAGCATCTCGACGAGCGATGGTTGACTGTTGAGGTTCTGCCAGGCGAGGTCATCTCTCCAGGTGAGTAAAATGCCATCTCTCTGAACAAGCATGCAGTTGCTGACATTTCTTCCAGGCGAGATCAAGGTCATTCGCGGACAAGGTATGCCCTCGTACCGACACCACGACTTCGGCAATCTTTACGTCCAGTTCGACGTCAAGTTCCCCGAGCGGATCTCCGGCCCACCAGACGAGAACGGCTACCCGACCACTATGACAGAACAGCAGATCAAGGCTTTGGAGTCTGTTCTTCCACCCCGCATGCCACAGAATATCCCACCGCCAGACGCCATGACCGAGGACTACACGCTCGAGAAGGTGGACCCTACGCGGGAGGGCCAGCGAGCACAAGGAGCGACGGACGAGGACGACGAGGAGATGGGAGCCGGAGGCGAGCGCGTGCAATGCGCATCGCAGTAAAGCCTGACAGATTCACGAGGCATCGAAGTGGTGGACGGACGAAACGACAGGCATGCACGAGAGCATGATACACTGGGCTGGGCGTCGAAGGAAAGCTAGGGCTAGGACTGCCTTGCATGACACTCTCAGCTTCTAGCGAGGAGTCTTGCGGCAGTCGACAATGCCGCTTGAGCTGTGATACCCTCCATGCGATAGACTTGGTTTTGGTTGCTTTGTGGTGCTTTTCCTGCATGCATGCATACGCTTCAACGAGCATGGCCGTTCCAAAGGCGGCCCTGGGCGTTCGGCGTGACGAGGGGAAGCAGAAGCGGAAGCTGGATAGGGAATAGTCGATAGTACTGCTATGATAATTTGTAGCCAGCAGGTGTGAAAGTCCAGATGTCGTCCGCCCCTCCTCCTCCCTAAGTAGGTTAACGTTCTTTGCATCCTGTCGTATCCAAGCGGGATTTCTCCATCCGCATGTGACTCGAAACGAAATACTAGGTAGGTACGTACCTTACAACCAACTCCCATCCACTCTGGACTCTCGATCGTATTTCCACCCCAAAATCTCAAAAACATGTCTACCATCCACGCCTATCCTCTCACAGACCCCTCCACTGCCGCGCACGCGCAAGCTCTCTCCCTCCTCCGCCCTCATCTCCCGACCTCGCTTCCCCTCTACAGGCGGATCCAACAGGGCCGCTTCTTCGCCTCTACCGCGCTGCTCGCGAATCTCGACTCCCTAGCGCGAGCAGAACCCAGTCCGGGCGAGCCATGGCTTCTAGCCCTCGTAGACCGGGCTTCGAGACCGGAGACGGAAGTCTGGATGTTTGGGAGTTGGGAATCTTCGTCATTATCTTCTTGTCCTCCCTCAGCTGTTCAGGATGAAGTACTCCGGAACCTGGTCTGGAAGATCAGAAGCTTTCCCTTACCCGCTAGCATCCATCGTCAAGAACGTCTCGAGAAGCTGCATAAGGATTCCAGTTCCAACGATACCGACCATTCCGGAACCTCTCGCGCGGACTACGCTGCTCATAGGTTCGACGCCAACATCATGCTCTTTGGCGCCGTTCATGAATCCACGGCAAAATGTTTAGAAAGACTAGGAGTGGTGAAGCATGTCTTTGAGAATTCTGCGCATTTCATTCCGAATCATACGTACGTCTTCGATCGGAAGGATCTTCCTCCATTACCCACTTCACTACCTTCTGGATTTCGCTGGGGCGAACTAGATCAGAGGCATTTCCCTCTCGTGCGTTCGCGGACTATGATCCCGAGACAAGATCGCACATTGGCAGTCCTTCGCAGCCTGGCCATCTTTCCGAATGACTCAGATCAACAACCGATTGCATGGGCATTCATCCAACTGGATGGAAGCCTATCTACATTGCACGTGGAGCCGGAATGGAGAGGGAGAGGCCTGGCGAAGATGATTTCGACCAAGCTATTGGTAGAGAAGATGCCGGCTCTGTGGGAGAAAGGAGTAACAGAGTGGGCGCACGCGTACGTGATTGAGGGAAACAGGGCAAGTTGCAGGGTATGCGAGGCTGTGGGTGGAAGGAGGGAGTGGGATGCTTATTGGGTCAGAGTCGACTTGGGTGCGACGTGACTACGAGCCACACAAACAGGTGACCGAAGCGATGGCGTTCATCATGACAGAGGGGATTGGACGGCAAATGCGACACTGAAATCGGCATGGACCTGTGGCTTAAGTCAGTCGTTGTTAAGGCATGTTGTTGAAAGCTGATTGAATGCGAATGCGGGTCGGGTGTCATTAAAAAATTAGAGTGTTGTTGCTGTTTTGATCCTCACAGGAGCGAGCTCAGGGTTAAAAATGTATAATCCTTCGAAAAAGAATGTGTATAGCGAAATGTGTTGACGTACCTTTTGAATGCCCTGAGCGTACATGTGTCTCACTGCAGTGGAGTATGTTTTCATCATCAGAAAACGTGGGAATGTCCGCTCGAGTGCGACTCTTTTCATTCATCAACCGTTTCCAGTCGACATCGTCTATTGACGTTTCGTGGCGTGCACGTAAGCACACGCTTAGTCGAAGAGACCGAAGCCCATGTCCTCGTCCTCCTCTTCTTCCTCCTCTGCTGGCTTCTCCTCCGCAGCAGCTGGCGCATCGGCCGCAGCCGCTGCACCAGAACCGGCGGCAGGGGCAGCCGCGGCGTACTTGTCTGGGTTGCGGATGCGGTCCTTGAGCTCGGAGATGGACTCCCACTCGAACTCGGTTTCGATGGCGACGGAGATGACGTTCTTGTAGCCGTTGACCAAGCTGTGCATGACAGATGGCAGGGTGGGGTAGTTGAGCGCCAGGGAGATGGTGGTGATGGAGGCGACGGCGGAGCTGAAGGCCTTGAGAAGCTGAGACTCCTCAATGTCGAGCACGCTGGAGTCGAAGGTCTGTCCCTGGTCGTAGATCTGGGAAATACCCATACCGTACGTGAAAGGAGAGATGTTCAACAAGTTCAGAAGCGTGGCCTCGGAGGCACCGACCTTGTTGCCGGCCTCGATGAGCTTGAGATCGGTGGTAATTTCGATGGTACCACGGGCGATCTTGGTTGGGACACCGAGGGCCTGGAAGAAAGAGGTCTTGCCAGGCTCCATACCAGTGTTACCAGCCGGGACGAACACATCGGCAGGGGCGACGGCACCGGCACGAGCTGGGGCGGCGACACGGTTGCTCAAGATCTTCTCACGGGTCTCCTTGAGGTCGGCGTTGGTGAAGACGAAGCCGACGTTGCCCTTGACGTGTGGGAGGAGGCGCTCGTACTCGGGGAAGTCGTTCATGAAGGTCTTGAGGGCACGGCGGACCTGTAATTCCACGGTCAATGAACGATCGCGTTCGCTCAACGCAATCGGCAGCATACCATGGTGTTCTTGCCCATGAGGACGACACCGGAGTCGCGCAGGGACTGACGGATCTCGTGCATCTGCTGGGACGAGACATTGTCGACGGTGACGATGAAGATGGACTTGTACTCCTCGAGAAGGCCCTTGAGCTTGTCGAAGTAGCCGGCCTTGGTTGCGCTCTTGCCCCCCATACTGTCTGTGCGGTATAGGGTCTCTGGGTGGATTTAAGGCGAAGAGCTGGTGTGATTTGGTATGGAAAAGCGGGTGGTGGATGAAGTGAAGTCTTGTAGAATGAGAGCTCGTGGTCGGCGAGAGAATTCGTCGGAGTGGGAGTGGGAGCGGGCGCGGGGACTGCCGGAGGCTTGGCGCTGGTGCCTGAGGCATGAACAACGACTTCATCTGCTGACCGAATTGAAGATTCTTCCACCATCCATCCCTCCATCTGCTGACCATCTCTCCGCGGAGCTATGCTACCTCCGTGTCCTCACATACACATGCAGGTCATGTTGTCGGCTGCTCGTGGTAATAACACGATGCGGCTGAATAGCCCAGCCGCTCGAGGGGACGACTTGCTCTCCAACCTTTCGGGAGGAAAGTATTGGCTTCTGCAACTGACATTTCAAAGATTGGATCCATCAGAAGCAGGGAAGCGTTTGCGGAATTGCGTCTTCTGAACACTCGGACTTATGAAAAGGAAGAATATGTGGGGAGCAGTGTACACAAATATGCCACCTCGTCCCACCGATGGAGTGAGCGCGAGGTCTCGTACTCAGACTATCGCAAAGGACGCAACTTGAATGGAGTCGGCTACTGGAGCATCATTCATTCCTGTGGCTTTACTAAAGCCCGAGGCAATAACTTGATATGGATCGACACTTGTTGCATCGACACGAAGAGCAGCGCTGAGCTCACCAAGGCCGTCAAGTCCATGTTCAACTGGTTTCGCGAAGCTGAGCAATGATATGCCTATCTATCCGATGTGTATACTCAGAACTTGTCCGCATTGAAGCAGAGTCAGCGGTTCTCACGCGGCTGGACTCTGCAGGAGCTAATTGCGCCCCGACATCTCATCTCCTGTGCTGCAAGATGGAAGATCATTGGGGAGAGGAAGCACCCGCCCACCCCTTGAACAGATTACTAGGATACTCGCGCTGGTACTCGAGGACCTAAGTAGGCTTCATACTCGCAGTGTTGCAGAAAGGATGTCCTGCGCGTCCGCGCGGGTAAGTTCACGAGTTGAAGATTCGGCCTACCGTTTGCTCGGTCTATTTGGGGTGGACATGCCTCTGTTGCATGGTGAGGGGGAGCAGGCCCTCGTCCGGCTTCAACGGGGGATCATGAGCCAATCTCTAGACGAGTCTTTGTTGGCGCGGGATATGCGCATTGCCGCCTCCGCTGGCGCTTATGCCAATGTACGCGCGCGTTCAGATGCCGTGGGCGAGGCACGTCGCTCACTCTCACTCCTTGCTGCGTACCCAAAGCAGTCCGCAAACACGAGATATGTGCGAAACAGTCCCATTGCCGGAGGAGCCACAGCGTTTCCCAGATTCATTTCACGAACAGGAGGCCTGACCGAATTCCGACCATTGCTGATCTCAGCCATTCGTCAGTTGACAGAGACCACATGTCTCATCAGACTGAGGTGCTCCAGATCCGCGCAGCACCAAAATCCGATCGCCGACACCTCTGGATCTACGACGTCAGGTCTTCTAGAGATCAGGATTTGTCAACTTCGTTGCGGCCATTTCGAACGTATGGATCACTCCGACTTCGCCGCGGATGGTTACACTCGGATCGTATTCCAAGGGGGCTTTCTACACTCACACCGCATCTCACACCTGTTGAGCGAGAATTTGCCAGAATCATTCACCGCATGTGCTGGACACGCTTTCCGGACTGTGGGCTCAGCCTGCACTTGCTTACTGTCAAGTAGATAGGCTTGAACTCCGTCATGGCCCGAAGAGATAAACTCAGGACGTCATATGGCTTATCATGATCCAACAGTCCGGGAGGCAATTCGGTGTGATATCATGACACTGTTTGACGCTCTACTTATCTGTCATTCTTCGGAGCCAGCACAGCAACGTGGAGGTGGCAAGAGAGGGCTTGACAAGCTTCAGTCACTAATCCACGATGAAGGAGACTTAATTCGCATTCAGCAGCCAGAGTATGAAAGGCTGCACCTTCTTGCTGTCTACTTCTCCATTGGCAACAGATCGACCCTTGCGATCCCTCGAAAAATACTTGCAGCTCCCATACGCACACAACCAATACCCGTATCCCGGCGTCGTAGTCTCTCGGCCCATCCGGCCCTGCCGACTGGGCAGGCCGCAATCGCATCTCGGGAGTTCTCCATGCATGTCCCACATGATGAAGTCCCGCTCCATCAACCTCCGGCTTCCTTTCGAGCATCTCCCATTCGTACAAGGATAGTATACACGACCGGCTTTCGATGAGGACGGGTTCGGAGCGACTGAGCTTCTCCGGGATCGTCGCTTGCCGCATTTCGTGCAGGGCCTCTCTTCGTCGCGAGTTTCTTCTAGATCGATAGGGGATGGTGTTGGTGTGGGTGATTCAGAATGATCCATCATATCCGAGAGTGGCATATCTGACACCAGATTATAAGCAGTTGAATTTCCTGATATCGCAACAGAATCCACTTACCGACGTACACCCTCGTCGGAGAAGACGCCACAGCTAGCTTCAATGCCTCCATTGCAACGAAGCGATGTGTTATGCGAAGAGTCTTCTTCTCGGACCCGCCCTTCTATTTATCGTAAGGGGAAGAGACAGGAAAGTTGCGATTCCTCTTCTTTCCAGCGAGCTTCCGACAAGAATAACGAGGCGGCCAAGTCGCCCACCTTATATCAACGATTCGAGACACCATCACGCATCGCGCCGGCTCATTTCCGGTGCACCGCCAAGGCCGCACAATAGGCGGGCCCTGGTCCCGTTTCGCAACCCTTACTGGGTGAGACGGACCCTGTTTGGCGTCAACGTGAAGGACCCTATCCAGGGTCTCTGTAGTAGTCACGTCTTGTGCTGCTCCTCTGCGATTGCACGAGCTCGCAACGCAACGTCTGGCTGGTGGGTAACCTCCAAATGCTTCGAATCAGGCTGCTGCAAGGCCTCGAATTGTTCGTTGTTCGAGGCACAGAGGCGTGGAAATTTTCAATCTGTGGTAGAGATTGAGTTCTGCGAAAAGAGGGTCTTGGGGAGGTATCAATGCTTGACTTGCGACAATAACTTGTCTTGGCCATCACTCTAATAAAGCAGCATTGACTATGTTGAACGAGATGTTGAGAGCGAACAAAATTTTGATACTGGTTCGCGTTGGGTCGATCGGCCCAATACAACACCCGGTGATGCTTCCAATCCAACCCTCCCCCGCCAAACGACCGCATCGCAAAAGGGAGTAATAGCGGCGCCCAGCAAAAACAAAAACCCATCCTGCATCGAACAAAACATCAAGCACCCATACAACCCACAACCTCAATTTCAGGGTCCTACAGATCAGAAATCAGAAATCAGAAATCACAAGCCCGTCACGCTGTCAAAAGCGCGAGCACGCACAGAGCGACCCAGTCACGCTGACAAAGAACCAAACCAAACAACCAGACTCAGGTACCTTACTTTTTCATTCAGGAACCCGAAACGTCGGGAGTCTCAGACGGAAAAAGAGCCAGCCAGCCTAGGAACAGGGGGCGGAAAGGGAAAGGAGAAGAGAACGCCCTTGTCACTTGTGACTGTGACTGTCACTGTCACATGTAAGAAAGAGCCTGTGATGAACCGCTCCGGTTTATCTATCTAAGGGGGCAGACTTGACCCTGTTGGCGGAGGAATTTGCTATTTCGGTCGGTCGGTGGTGGTGGTGTCGAGGATCCATCCAGAGAGGATTTCTTTTTTTTCTGCTGGGAAGGCTATTAGTGTTCGATCAAAAGGATAGATAGGATGATTACCGCGAGCATGGTGCTACGAATCGGTGTGGTCACCCGCTGAGAAGCCCTCCAGCCTGTCGACAATGTCAAAAGCCAGCATAACTCACACGGCAAAAAAGAGGCGTCCAAGAACTGTGATCTCGTAGACTACCTACTCGCCGGCCAAAGCAGCGGCTGGTCGGTGGCTAATGTACAGTATCGCATCGTAGCAGTAACGTAACGCCTGTGCTCGCGGGGGTATCTCTCAAAGCCGACCCTCGCAATGCAGTGCGGTGAATGTCTGTGTCATCGTCCCAATGTGTACCTACTCCTCTTCTCATGTCATAAACGCCTAGCGGTTGGCGCGGCGGTAGGTGAGATGTTCTCCAGCGCTACCTTCGTCCTCCGTGCCCTCGCTCTCAGATACAACATCGCCGTCGTCATCGTCATCGACCGGCATGTACTGACGAAAACCCTGCACCATGCTGTCTAGGCTGTCAGCCATATCGTTGAGAGCGCGACTGAACTCCTGCTCCAACAACTGCGAGTTGGCGTTTTCGACAAGAGCCTCGGGGTGAGGAGGGTTGACCGCGGGGAAATCGATCGTAGGTCCTGGCGGCTGACCGCTTGGCTCGCGAGAGCGCGACGCCAAGCCATTCGTGTTCGTGCGCAGGCCATGCTCAAGCGGAAAGTCTGGCTCTCCAAGTCGTGGGATATCGCTGAGCGATGGGAACTGCTGTGGGCTGGTGTCGAAGCCGTCAAAGGAGGAAAAGTTGGGCCATTGGTTCATCTCATCCGGCGAGAGACCTCCGAGGCCTTGATCAACATTGAACGGCGGATGCTGCATTGACTCTGCTGCAGGGTCCGCGCGTTGGTTGATCGTATTCAGGGGATCCATGTCGGAGTCGGTACTCGAAAGACTGCTTCCTCGAGCATGCATAGGCATAGCCCTGTGGTCGGCGCGGTCCATGTGGCCACCCTCTGACTGCCACTGCTTGTGGTAGGAGAAGCGCTGACGGTCAAGCTCGTTCTGAACCGGGTCTTCTTCAAGATCAAATGGATTGCCGGAGGTCATGTCGGTCATGGTAGATCCCGCAGCTGAGCTGGCCGTCGACGGGCGAGCAATCTCAGCAGGGTTCTGGATATGCTCATAGGGGTCGACGAAGCCCAAATCTAGGTCGATCATGGATGCGACAGACTCGCGCACTGGGGACCCAAGGGAAGCTGCCATGTCGGGTGAGAAGCCGCGGAAATGGCCAACGGGCTCGGTGGCTGTATGCTTGATGGTGGGTCGGACACCCGGTGCTAATTCACCACCATAGCCTGTGTCCGGCTCATCCATTGACGGCTCAGCTTCATGAGCTTGCGCTGGTCCAGCGTTGGAGAAAGTCCAGTCCAAGGTGCCGCGCTTGAGTTGAGTTTGTGGCTGTGGAGCGGAGGGGAATGTCCACGCCATCGTGTCACGCTTGTCGCCGCTGTCGCGTTGATCAAACTGGAAATTGTCGCTATCATCTTCGTCGTCCACGAATCTGCGGCCGATAGGCTTGATTGTGTGCTCGTTCTCCATATGCAGCGCGAATACGGATGTGGCGGTCCCGTGGGCCCCAGCATCGTCCAAGTCAATCTCAATCATGCTCTCGCGGGTCGGGGCGTCACCAGTGAAGTTGCGTAAGGGTAAGTCTGAGCTCGGAGAAGGCTCTTCCACTGGCGTATTCTGCGCCGCAGACGAGCTGTCATAGCCAGTGGGGTCATTTGGATCGAATAGTCTCGCCATAAGCTTCTCACCACGGTTTGCCGAGAGCTCTGTATGCTCGCGCTTGATTCGCTCCGCGACAGTGAGATCCTTGGTGTTGATCTGTGGCACGGCAGGAGGCAGTCCGGCGCCGTGTGGAGCTTCGAGATATTGCATGTTCGCGTCGTTGTAGGACGTCAGCTGACTGAATCGTCGGTCAAAGTCTTCTGAGGTACTGAAATTCCATCCATCCATGCTCCACTTGGAAGACTTCCCATGGTCGTTATCGCTGCCATCGTCGCCATTGTCGGCAGAGGGCGAGCGTGGATCCGACGGAGCTTGGATCCACAATGACTGTCGAGAGCCGCCACCGCGCTCCCATATCTTCAAACGCTCGATGAGAGGGACGAGGCTGCGTGTTGGGTACTCTCTGCTCGTATTTGCAATAGCTGGATGCTGCAAGATCGTCGTTGCCGCGGGACGTTGATCCGGATCTATTTCGGTGCACATTGCGATAAGATCTCGCAGTTCGGGAGAGTATGACTCATCTGTAACCCGTGGCGGACCTTTCGATATGGCCTCATGTATCTTCTTAGGAGGAACCTTCCAATACGGCGGGTGTCCGGTCGCCATCTCGTAGAGAGTACATCCATAGGCCCAGATGTCTACCTCCGAGCCATAGCCTGGTTCATCCTCGTCAAGGGGCTGGTCGAGCTTTTCAGCTACTTCTTGGGGCATGTAGTGAGGCGTGCCAATGATTGTTCTGCGCTTATCCGTTTGGTTCTCCAGAACGCCAACAACGCCAAAGTCGCCAAGCTGAATCTTGCCATCTTCCGTGATGAAAACGTTCGCGCATTTGATGTCTCGGTGGATGATACCCGACTCATGGCACCCAGCGATAGCGATTGCGAGCTCTCGGGCGATGGGAATGATGTACTTCTCTGGAAGTCCGCGTGGCTCCCCATTGACAGCAAAGGGGCGCATGAGCGTTCGAACACTGCCACCGGTACAGTAGTCTGATATCATCCACACCTGTGCGTGCATATCAAATGCGTCATGAAGTACATTGATGTTGGGTATACCCTTGTCTTTCAACTGTTGCAGCGTAGAAACTTCTTTCCTGAAGTCTCGGATGGTGTCGTCGCGGGGCGGAGCGCCCGACTCCGTTGCTTCAATCCAATCCCTCGAATCCACTTCTGTAATCTTGACGGCAACGAGAGAGCCTGTCTTTTGATCGCGGCATTTGTAGACGCGCCCGTAAGCTCCCTTGCCAATGAGTTCCAGGAAGTCGAATGCGGGAATGACACGGCCTGTGCGTTCTGCATTCTTGACGATCATCTGATACGTTTCCTTGGCATCTTTGACACGTTTCGCCTGGTCCTGCTGCTCAGCCACAGACGTGAGACCAGGCGCAAGAAGTGAGGGGTCCATTGCGGTGGATGCAGCCAACGCAGCCAATATCTGTGACGGAATCGATCGAATTGGCGTGGGCGATCTGTCTGTCGGTGGTGGGGCAGGTGAGGTGCGGACTAGCTGAGTAATTTGCGGATCCTCGGGTATGGACGACAAACGGTGGAGATAGTCGTTGTTGCGTTGCGCGAAACTACGTTGGCAGCGGGAGGGGGCGGGAGCAAGGACTCTAGGGGGCGAGCCTAGTGCTTCCAATACCGATGAGGGCGATGGAGCGGGTGGCGAAAAGGCGGCTCCTGGCGGCGATGCAACGATGGGTATAGGCGATGAAATTTGCAGAGCCGGGCGATGTTCCTTCCGGTTGACAAGGTTGAAGAAGTCTGTGAGCTTCTTGGTAGATTGCTTCTCAAGTAAGTCCGGGCGTGCAGGCTTGTCCTGTTGTTTCCGGGCGCGAAGCTCAGCAAGGCGTTCGGCGTCCAGGTGTTTGTTCTTGCTCTTCTCCGCACGGAGCTTGGCACGAAGTGAGCTGGTGAAGCTCGCTTTGGAGTAAGTTGCACCTTGGAATGCTGGTCAGCCCAACGATGGCCGGTCGGAATGGGGGAGGTGTAGAGGGCGGAAGGGCGGAAGAGGGAGGGTGGGTGTGTCTGTTACCGACAGGAAGTGACTCGCTCGCTCGCGTGCTTTTGGTGCTGACGGGCAAGGGAACCACACGTTGTGCAAGCGCCACAGTACCCGCCGCTGTTTCTGATATGCAACGTCGAGGTCACGGCGGTCGCGGATTTGTGCTGTCACTTGGTGACCGGCTAGGAACGGTGCGAGAGCAAAGACCACAGTGATGCAGCTTCGTCAGGCCCGGCAAGAGCGCAGTCGCCACCCAAGTGAAGCGGAATTTTTCTTTTCTTTCGAAGGTTTCGGTGATGAGCTGCGGGCCACGTGGGCGAAAGCGGGAGGATGTTTGGGGCGATATTCGGGTGGTGGGTGGGGATAGAGGGGTGTATGTGACGGAAACGATCAAATGCAAATGCAGATCCGAACAAGGCCGATCCGCCACCTTTGCTGCTGCTGCTGCTGCTGCTGCCGCTGCTGCGCCGCCGCGCTGCTCTATACTCTATAACACGCGACACAGGGTGCCAAGCATGGACTTACCGTCAGGAGATGAAACTTGCTGCTCGGAGCTCGAGCGCCTTGATGCAAAGGGGCTTAAAAAGCCGAAGACGGTGCCGGCGCGAGAGCGCGGGCGGAGAGAGCTCGTCGGTGGCGATGTGAGAGCAGTGGTGTGGGAGTCGAGGCGCTCAAGCTCTGCGCTGTTCTTGAGAGCGCTGTGGGTAGTGGTGCGTGCTCCTATATCTAGAGCGTCAGCAGACGGTCTCTCGCCGCGGTGATAGGGGGCGTAGTGTAGGGGCATGGAGAACTTGCCGTCCGAAGACGCATTGCTGCCGCCGCGACGGCGGCCAAGGGTAGATCTGCCAAAGCCGTGGCCGTCCATGGTGACAAGCACGCACGGCGACTGCTCTGGCAGCGAGGGGACGGGGGATGCGGAAAGGAGGCGAGGCGAGGCGAGTGGAGATGGAAGAGAAGTTGTTGTTGTTGTTGATGAAGGTGGGTGGAAGGAGAGTGTTTGTAGGTAGGTGTATTGAAAGCGAAAGCTCACCTTGTCAACGCGCAGCGTGGGGTCACGAGGACTTGTCTGAATGCTAGTTGAGCATCTTCCTCTCGTCGTAGCCGTTGTGCACATGGAGGGAGATCATGGTATTATTCTTCCTCGATGGCGGGATCCAAGTCAAGGACAGGACGTCTTCCTCCCGCGCACCCGGCACGACCAGGTCGATATATCTCATTTACTGGGTACTTTTCATTCTTCAGTCCGGCCTGCGGTCCTCGCGATGATATCTGTCCAGTTGGTGGGCCGGTGCAGCGGTGTCCCATCAGTCAGTCCCATAGTACGCTCGTCTCCCGAGAGATGTGAAGTCGCGAAAGACGGAGAAGGATGCGGCTGAGCCCCGCTAGCGCCGGGCCAGCCCGTGATTAGCGTCTCTAGCGTCGCCGCCAATAGCCGCCCGCCTACCCTCGGTTCGGGCCACTCACCCGGCTGCACTTCCTGTCATCAACGGAAGGAACGATCTGCTGTCATCTCATCTCTTCACGATTTGCCTCAATTGTTCTCGTGCCGCTTGCCAGCAGACACCGTCGGCAGATGCCGCATGGAAGGAAGAGAAGGACCGGACGGCGAGATGGCAAGACGGAGAGTAGCTTGAGATAAAAGCCTTCCCAGTTGTGTTCTGATGCATGCCACTCCGATCTCGAATCCTCTTCGACTTCAGCCTATTCGTCTTCTCTCGGGCCACGGTACGAGAAATTCCACTCCGCGCCGTAAGGTCCCTCCACTCCGTCCTTCTCCACTGCACTTCCTCGCCACTGCATCTCCCCGCATCTTGTGGCGCAGTGTGGGGTCTCCATCACACATTGTGCATCATACCTTACTGTGCATATTGCCCGCAGTCATCTCGCGTGCGTGGTGGAAGCTGATTCGCGAAAATTACATGGAAAACGCTGGAATCATGGACTATGCCTGCACGGCCCGAGATGCTGATCGGCTACAGCTGTACTGAAGCAGCGATTCTTTCGTGGACGAGCTCGAATCCGCTGCACGAAAATGGAGACGCGTCTTCGGGACATTGGCGTTCCATGCACCGACGGGATGAAGGACACCGAAGGCGAAGGCGAAAGGGTGGTCGATCAGGCGTTCATGTAGCCCTCTTGTCGCCGCTTCCTGAACTTCGGGTGTTGTTGCAGCAGTCTTTGGAAGGAGTTCGTTGTGCTTCACAATGCTTCTGCTTCTCCAGGCCTTTGGCGTCGCTGCCATGGCGGCCGGCGTATCTGCGGTCAATCTCACCGTCAAGAACAGCGGAGGAAATGCCACTTCCCCGTACCAGTATGGAATCATGTTCGAGGACATTAACAATTCCGGCGATGGCGGCGTGTACGCCGAATTGATCCAGAACAGGGCTTTTCAGGGAGATGGCGTCAGTCGACGAACACAACAGATGTGTTGGAAAGGAAATGCTAAGAGCTTGAATAGATCTTCCCAAGCAATCTCTCCTTCTGGTCTCCTGTCGGCGATACATCGCTAAGCCTTCAGAATCTCTCCAAGCCGCTCTCCGCTGCTTTGCCGACTTCGATGCGAGTCGGCGGGATTGGTGAGCTTGGCTTCTCCAATGCTGGCTTTTGGGGCTTTCCCGTGAGTATCGGCAGCATGAACATGGAGATGGCGCTGCAGTGCATACTGAGTCTTCTCGCCTAGGTTGTGTCTTCGTGGACATATAAGGGCTCGTTCTGGGTTCATGGTGGCTACAATGGCGATATCAAGGTGGACTTGCACTCGTCATTGCAGAACCATTCGTAAGTGAGATATCGCTCACTTGAAGTAGTCGCGCTACTGACCATCTGCCGTGTAGGTGGGCACAAGCTGCGGTCCGAGTAGCTTCCAAATCAGACTCATGGACCCAGTTCAACTACACCCTCCGACCGACCGCCGACGCTCCCAACTCGAACAACACGTTGACCTTCACATACAACTCCCGGGGCAACACAACGCTGGACTTCAATCTGCTTAGCCTGTTCCCGCCAACCTACAAGAACAGAGAAAACGGTCTCCGTATCGATCTCATGGAAGCTATGGCAAGTCTCAAGCCTTCTTTCTTCCGTGCACCGGGAGGCAACAATGTCGAAGGCCTGCAGTCACCCTACTGGTGGAACTGGACCGAGACGATTGGACCCATCAAGGATCGTCGGGGATATCCTGGTACTTGGTCCTATGAGAACACGAATGGTCTAGGCTTGCTGGAATACGCTCTCTGGGCCAGAGATCTGGACATGGAACTGTTGCTCGCTGTCTGGAGTGGTTTTTGGCTGGATGGAGAGGCCTTGACGGAAGAAGAGCTGCAGCCGTATGTTCAATCTGCTTTGGATGAGATTGAGTTTTTGAGAGGCGATGTTTCGACGACTTGGGGCGCTGTGCGTGCGAGTCTGGGATATCCAGAACCCTTCTCGGTCAAGGTACGGGCAAGAAGAATCATCTTCTCGAACAGAGCTGACCTTCGCAGTTCGTAGAAGTTGGCAACGAGGACAGCTTGAACGGCGGCGGCCCAACATACCGCTCCTACAGATTCAATACTTTCTACGATGCGATCGCCAAAGCATACCCAGATATCACCATCATCGCCAGCTTCTACGACGTTGACGGTGCAACTCCTCCTTTCAATGCCTCTGGCGGTATGTCTCTCATTCTTCCTGCAACCTCCACCTTCCCTCACTAACCCCGCTCTCTCAAGACTTCCACGAATACGCCCTTCCCAGCGAAATGGTCAGCCAATTCGGCTACTTCGACAACTACACCTCCGCGCACCCGATCCTCATCGGCGAATACGCCGTCGTGCAGTACGACCAACCCAACCAGACAGCCGTCAGCTGGGCCGCCGGCGCCCCCCGAGCCTTCTCCCCCTTCTGGTCCGGCACCGTCGCCGAAGCCATCTTCCTCCTCGGCGCCGAGCGCAATTCCCACAAACTCATCGGCGCCGCCTACGCACCCCTATTTCAGAATCTGAACCGCTGGGAGTGGATCCCCGACCTCATCCAGTACGACGCCTTCCCGGGACACACGACCCTGACGACAAGCTACCGCATGATCGAGCTGTTTTCTGGAACGCGGATCACGGAGACTCTACCCCTGGTCGGCGCGGCTTTCGATCCGGCGTATTACGTTGCCGGCCGGAATGACGTTACGGGTTCGTATATCTTGAAAGCTGCGGTCTATAACAGCACTGACGCCGTTCCTTTTCGCGCGACGTTTGAGGGCGTCGCGGCGGGTGCGAAGGGGGTGTTGACTTTTCTCACCGCGCCGAGGAATTCCAGTAACCCGATCGGGGGCAATGTCGTGCAGACGCACGTGGAAGAGGTCCGCGCAGGTGGGAATGGGACTTTCAGTTTCGAATTGCCGGAGTTTTCGATTGCGGTTTTGGAGATTGCTGCTGGATCTGGATCTGGATCTGGAGCGGAGGGATATGGGAAGGATAAGAGAAGGGATACCGAGACGAGAGGATGGAAGGGTTCCGAGGATTGGAGGAGGGAGTGGAGATGAGCGATGATGAGGGCGTGTGCTTGAGTGCCAAGTAGCATGGCATAATTTGAGAAGCATGATCCAGCGTCGCCCGAAATATTGCTTGCAGCTTGTCTGCGGATGCGTGGCTGGTAGAGACGCAGCAAGCCAGACATGGCTCGTGGCCATTTTGCAAACGAACGAAAGATCGAGTGCCTGATTTGAGAGTATGCAGTGGTCATTGGCTTTGCAGATCCTATTGACTTCTTTATCATGTTCCTCTGCAAGACTGATGGGTCTGTCGTACTATTTCTCATAATTGTTATTCTCTTGTTGGTCCGGTGCAGTGTGGCCCCGCTCGTAGACGCATCATTCCGAGAGTACAGGGGCTTCAGACTCGCAATACCTCAAGTCTTTCAAACACACTTTCTTTCTATCTTCGTTGCTCTCACTACCTCAGCTCGGAGTTGCTGTTGACGATACCTTAGTTTAGGCCCACTAGACCTTCTTTCCCTGAGCAAGCAGATCGCTGACCTTCGGCGGCAAGACCATCTGGCTCCGATCATTCCTCCTGAAGAATTCCACGTGCAGATTTGCCGCCTTCTCCGGGACATCCTCTTGCACGAAGTGTCCCGCTTCCGGGATTACAGTCAATTGGAATTTTCCTTGCATCTGCCCGATCATCAATTCGCGATCCAGACGATCCGTCCCGGCGAGGATGAGCATCTTTGCGCCGCGGCCAAGGAGGAATTTCGACGACATTCCTTGAAACCACTCTTGCCACCACGAAGAAGTGCTCTGAAGGTTTGTGCGCCAGATGTACTTTCCGTTTCCTGTCGGAGAGGGGACGAGCAGAGAGGGAACCGAGGCTTCCGCGCTGCGCTGGTCACGGATGGTGCGAGTTCGGATGTGCCAGGATACGGCTTCTTCCAGGGAGGAAAAGATGGAGGGCCGAGAGGCAAGGTAGGTCCTCATGTGGGAGAGAGCCTCGATTGCGGAGCCTTCTACAACGTCTATCACGGAATAGCCAATTAAGGCGGGGCCGAAGGATTTGAAATGGGTAGCGGAGAGTGTGGTCATGATAGCACCGCCCAGGCTGTGACCGATCAAGACGGTGGGCGGCATTGCAGGCCAGGATTGCGATGTCTTGGTCAGGTGAATCATGGCGAGCGCGTCTGTGGTGAGACTTGCCAGACTGTAGTCCACTATTTCTTCGGCAGTAGAGATGTCCCTCACGACGGAGCCATGGCCGCGAGCTTCGAGGGAGAGTATGCCCGCGTCTGGAAGCCTTTTACGTATTTCTTGGGCAAAGACTGCGAACGACATGCCTGATGCTCCAGCTCCATGATGGCATATGAAGAGAGGTCCTTTACTGGGATTTGTTGGTGGGGTCAGGTAGACGTGATAGACAGCCTTCTGGAATTCGTTCTCCTGGTCGAGATGCAGTTCCTGGTCGAAATAATTGGTCCAATGCGTAGGCGGAGCTTGTTGCTCTCGTGAAGACGGCCTTATCGTCTCGACTGTGGCGGCGGATGAAGCAGATGAGTCTGAGGATGGGTAGTCGTCGGTTTCTGCGGTGCCTGGCTGGACCGGTAGTGGAGTGGGCCTTGGCCGAAGAGTGTCTGTCGTGGGAGGTGAGTGGCCATCGACGCTCTGCCGGAAGAGGTCAGACATGACGGAGAAGGTTGCGAGCGATGTTGAGGGAGGCGATCGTTCCCAGTTCGACGACGAGTGGGCATCGGTATGCTGCAGTGGTCCTATCGTATTGGCAATGGGGTGGAGATTGCGTTCACATGTCAGGGCAAGCACATTGCCTGTGTGAGAAACAAGACGACCTCCTCCGGTGTAGTTTGAAGCTTTCGCCTGTGGTGAGGTCGTTGGTGCGGCAAAGTGCTATCTCCTGTTGTTCGTTGGGAGTCGCTCCATCTAGAATGCTGCCTCAGGCAGAAACAGATCTCGCTTCATCGCGGATCCCTGCTCGTGGCCTATAACGGACCTGCCGATCTCACTGCCATCTTCTGCATCCACACACATTCACTTCTTATGCATCCATTTCTTATGCATGCGTCCATTCCTGCCGCGAATTCTTTGAATCCTCCACTGTTGACAGCATTATAGAACATTGTGACCGGGACAATAATACCTTTGTTTGGCGGCGGTGCAACTCTTGGCGAGACAGCTGATCTCAGCCACTCGAACCGCGAAGCCCTGCAGCTGCGCCCCTCGCTCCTCCACTCCTACCCAACTTCACCTGTGCATGATACCTCTGCCTGACTTGCTCTTTCTCCGAACATACACTCTACTTCTAACCACGCAGCGCTAGGCACGACTTGATATGCCGTTTGGACTCAAGAAAGGCGAGAAGGGCGGCGACCTCGAAAAGCAGAAGTCGTCGCTCTTCGGCAGCGGCAGCCGCTCCAAGGCGTCTAAATCCGCTTCTCCAGCGCCCGCTTCCAACAACCCCTACGCTGTCCCACCACCGGGGAACGACCCATATGCCAATCGCGGCAACGCAAACCCGTATGCCTCGCAGGCGCCTCCCCAGAATGATCCGTACATGCGAAGTCAGAGCAGCCTCACACAACCTCCAACAAGCTCGTTCGGAAGCCTCACCTTGAACGAGAGTAGGAAAGAGCAGCCACCTGGCTATGCCAGTGGAGGATACGGTGCCGGCAATGGACCTGCGCCAAATCGACAGGAGAAGAGTCCTGTACCAACCGGGGGATATGGTGGTGCGCCATCACGATTCCAGAGCCAAGGCAATTCGTACGGCCAAACTGGTGGTTATGGGAGCGATCCATACGGCACTGGTAACTCTGGCCCGTCGAGATACGGTGCTGGTGGATATGGCGGACTAGCAAGGACAAACAGCAACGAGACAATGGGCACAGATGCTGGCAGAAATGCCCTCTTCGGCGATGCTGCGGATAGAGCCGCGAACAGACCGCCGCAGGATTTGCAACAACCGGGCGAAGATACAAGCTACAGCAATACGGGAGGCTACGACTCGACTGAAATGCCCGGTGGGTACGGTGCGGGCCCTGCCAGAGAGCTCACCGCCGAGGAGCAGGAAGAAGAGGACGTGAATGCCGCAAAGCAGGAGATCAGATTCATCAAGCAGCAAGACGTATCCTCCACCCGAAACGCTCGTCGTGTCGCTGAGCAGGCGGAGCAGACGGGTCGCGAAACGCTTGCCAGACTCGGAGCACAGGGAGAGCGAATCCACAACACCGAGCGTAACCTGGACATGGCTTCCAACCAGAACCGCCTGGCTGAGGAGAAGGCCCGCGAATTGAAGACCTTGAACCGGTCGATGTTTGCGGTCCACGTCGCAAACCCATTTACGGCGAAGAAGCGTGAAGAGGCCGCCAACGCCATTGCGTTGGAGAAACACCAACGCGAGCGTGACCAACGTGACACTACGAGAGCAAACGCCTATGAGTCAGAAGCGAGGAAACAGCAGCAGCAGAGAGATCTCAACGGCAACGTCATCCGCCAGAATAATCAGAGAAGCCTTGCGGATCGTGCCAAGTATCAATTCGAGGCGGACAGCGAAGACGACGAGATGGAGAATGAGATTGACGACAACTTGTACGTTGATTCGAAGGTGTCGAGGAGCTTGATCGCTAACAGTCATACAGGGATGCCATCCACCGTGGCGCGCGAACGCTCAACCAACTTGGCAAGGCCATGGGAAGTGAGATTGACAGCCAGAACAAGCACATCGATCGTATCATCAACAAGACGGACAAGGTGGACGACCAGATCGCAGTTAACAGGGCGCGTTTGGACCGCATTAGATAAGAGGCCAGGCTGCATGCTAGGTATGTTCATCGGCGTTGGGCTGCTGCACAAAAAATGGCGTTCTGGGAAGGCTTGCTGCATGGCCGGTAAGACGCAAAATGGTCATGTGGATGCCTGATGCTACGACGTGAGCTAGCTGGCAGTGCATAAGGACAGAGGTGTTTAGGAACCAATCTAGATGGGCATGAGCCTGAAACGGGAGCGGTTCAGATGTCAATTCGACCACGTTTCCCGCTCCCAAGATTTACAGGGTCCGAGCTGAAGTGGGGAGCGGAGTGAATGGTGAACTCTCCTGTGCTTGTTCCCTGTTCATCGCGTTTGAACACCAAACCACGTTCTAACCCGCGTCCTTATCTCTGCCTATATCGACTCGAGCAGTCCCTCTGTAGAAGTGAGAGTAGGTGAAGACAGCAGAGACGCCGATCGGCAAAGACTCGGTGTATCGCAAAGTAGTCCGCAGCGACGCTACGTCACATTTGGGCAGGAACGACGGTTTTCGACGTCGAGGTATCCTGATCTTCAAGGCAATGTGACGGCCTCTTTGCAGCCTTTGACCTTGCTATAACGACACCGCTTCCACCAAGCTAGGAACGGTTTCGACTGTGCGACAACCACCTGGCCACTTCACCTCCTCACTCTGACCTCTGAGATACCTCACGATTCCTCGCTCTCGCCCTCGGACACAGCTTGCTACCAATGAGCTGAATCGCGGCTCTGGCAGCCTGATCGCCTCCACCCAAACAACAACATGCCGCCGCGATACTTCAAGAACGACGCGCCGTCGGCGCGGCGAGGTAAAGGACTCCAGATCCGCAGTCTCGTGCGAGAGGAGCTGCTAATCGTGCGAATCAGATCCCCGTCGTCAACTCGAAGCGTCCCTCACACGACTCGTCAACGAATACCCGCCAGCCGAGTGCAAGCCTGGCGGCGGCCTGTTCAAAGGGCCTGTGAGCGTCGCATACGTCTTTCTCGTCCTCCAACAGATGTACCCCGACCTCGTCATCGAAGGACATGCCCTGGGAACATGGAGTGCTGCATACCTGAAGCAAGCACAGGATAACATCGCGACCTATCCTGGCCCGCAGATCGGAAAGTGTGGAATCACAGATGATATCTTGAGTTTACTGGCGATCGGAGCGGCTTCGAGTAAAGATGCGGAAATGGCTGCGAATCTTTGCGATTATTCGGCCGAAGCGATTGATCCCGAAACCGAGAATGAGCTGCTGTTTGGACGGGCTGGATACCTCTACCTCCTACGGCTTGTGAAGGCGAGTTTCATGGACGATGCGAAGACTTTGCAGCTCATCACGGACACGCAGGATGATGTGATCGACGCCATTCTGGATTCGCCGCGACCGTGGAAATGGCGAGGGAAGACGTACATTGGAGCTGTGCATGGACTCATCGGCATCATCACGCAGATTGTCCTGACGAATCCGCAGAAGTATGCGGAGAAGATGGAGACGGATCTGGCGGTGTTGCTGACGTATCAGTTCGAGACGGGCAATTTCCCCAGCAGCGTACCGGTGGAGAAGGACCGTCTGGTGCAGGTCTGCCATGGCGCTCCAGGAGTCGTCATCTCGTTACTCAGCATCAAGGAGCATTTCCCGAATCTGACGGGTCGAATCGAGAAAGCGATTGCGAGGGGTAGGGAGTGCGTGTTGGAGCGCGGATTGCTCACTAAGGAGCCGTGTCTCTGCCATGGCATCTCTGGAAACGCGCTTGCTCTGGAGACGAAGGAGTTTGAGCATTTCCTCACCTACACGACTGGGCACGAGATGAAGTCGATGGAGAAGGACGGCATGCTGGAAAAGTCGTCTGCTCCAGAGAGTCTCTGGTTCGGCGAGGCCGGGCGCGCGTGGACGTGGGCTGTGGCGGATCAGGAGCTGCCGAAGAGAATTCTGGGCTACAACGATTTGTGAAGAATGTCGATGCTCAAGTACGACGATGAAAAAGCACACACTACGACGACAGCCACCGAATGGTGTACCAGACGGACAACCTCCCCGGCTTCACTCGAACGAAGACATGACAGGTCAAGGGGATAGATCTCAATTCGATGATGTGATGAAAGGTTAACGAAAGACGACGAGAGGAGTGCATAGCATCACTGGCGTGCGTAAGGGAGGAGCTGCGTGACGATCGAGCAAGGGCACTCAGCTTCCCCGTAGGCCGCAGCAAAGGCTGGCATCTGGTTGTTTTAATGGACTCCGACTCCGGTTAGGTAGCAAGGCAAATTACGACAGAAGCTTTTCACATGCAAACGGGTAGAGACTGCTTGTGCTCGCTTGCCCGTGGTTCCAGGCTTGGCTTGCTTGGGTGTACACGGTACCTAAGCTATCCCGACCGACTCCGAACCTTGAGGTTGCGATGGGCCCGTCTACCAGTCGCAGCTGCCGCAGTCACGAACAGTCAAGAGGAACTGCTTACCTTACCTCTTCCTTACCTTACCTCTTCCTTGCATTCCAGACAGACGGGCTATATCGCCGAAGTAGCGCCTCGTGATTGGTTAACTGCGATCCACCGTCAGGACGCCTTCCGAATGTTCTCGTTAATTACATGTACTGTACCTAGTATCTGTATCTTGCCCCCCTTCACGCGCCTTCTCTCTCCCTCATCTGGCAGTGTCTGCTCTCGTCGGATTTCATCCCAACCAATGCACCTGTAATCGACGCACGTGTCCGGTCCACCGGCCAGACCGCCTTTTCCCACACTGACAGGGGTTTCAATCTATCGGATGCATTGAAAGCCAACCATCCAACAACCATCCAACCATCATACTTCTCTTCTTCTACTACTGCTAATAATACTTTGCTACTACAACAACAATAACAACACACATTTTCTCTGAAGCCTGCGACGAACATCACCACAAGAAGCGGCGAGATGGCCTCTCCACCCTCATCGGGCGCTTCGACCGTGGCTTCGACTCCCAGCATCACGGTGACGCCGGACGAAAGTGACGAGTCGCACCCAGTCGATCTGGAACTGCCCGCGGCTTTCCTGGATAGGACCCGATCGCTCACGTTCGACTTGCCACACGGAGAAGACACAAAGGTATACGCGAGCGTGCGCCCAGCACCGGAGAGATCTTGTGATTCCGACGCGACTCTCCACGGGGCCGAGGCGCCTGCCTCACACCGAGATTCGGTTTCCGCGATGGACGAGGAGGTGACTCCCAAAGCGCTGCCGCAAGACCAACAAGACCCACAGCGGAAAAAGCCCGAGATCAAGCGCTCGCCGTCGAATTCGTTCAGGATTCTGTCGGATCTCGGCAAGAATCTCTCCAGCAGCAATCTCTTCCACCGCAAGACGGGCCAGACTGGCGGCGCGAAGAAGGCTACGCCGGAGCAGAGCGGCGCAGCGACACCGCGGACGCCCGAGATCCGCGAACTCTTCGCGTCGACCCGGACGCCCGACCTCTGGGCCGTCAACCGCGCCTTGGTGTCGCTCGGGGAAGAGGGAAAAGCAGAAGACGAAGCCTGGCGCATCAAACTCACCAGCCTGCAGACGGAACTGGAAGCCCGAAGGCTGGACAGCCGACGCCTGCTCACGCAGGCCATGAAGCAGCGCGATCAGGGCAACCACGAAGTCTGCCGCGCCCTCTGCCTCAACCTCGTCCAGGGCGAATTCTCCGCCGAAGTCGACACCAAAGTCTACGCGTACAACATCCTCTCCACCCAGGCTTCCCCCGGCCAGGCCCTCTCTTTCCTCCAGGACGCCTATCACCTCGTCCGGGAGCATGAGCATCCACGTCCCGATGCGAAGAAATTGCTCGGCATCATTGCGGTTCTCAAGGAAGGCGCCGTCGCGAGGGAGGGCAATAAGAAGATGTTCAAGGGGAATGGGGAGAGGGATTGGGAGTTTGAAGCTTTTGGTCTGCCCGAGTTGGAGACTGCTGCTGCTACGGTTCCGAAGGCTGCTGCTGCTCCGGTTACGCCGAAGCAGTTGTTGAAGGTTCCGGTGCAGGAGTTGCCCAAGGCGTTGGGAGGTGGCGCGATGACTCCTAGGACGGAGAAGATTTTCAAGTGGGCTGCTGTGCGGGAGAAGGAGGCTGTGGTGAGGGAGGCTGCTAAAGTCGAACTGGACCAGCAGCAGCAGAGATAGATCAGTCTGGCTGGAAAACGGGGGCGGAGACGGAGACGGAGACTGGGATGGCCCGGTGTATCAGGATTTGGATGATGCTTTACTTAGCGAGGCGTCTTGGAGCGGTCTTTTCGATTCGATTCTTCTGGGACGGATGGCGCGCCTGAGCCTGGTGCTTGCGCAATGCATGGAGATTCGAGACACCACGACCACGACCACGACCCCGATGGCGCGTTATAGAACGGGGCAAACAGTACGCTCCTTGGTTTTCCTCTCTCTCGAGATTATGTATCATAATGATCCAGAAGCCAGAAATCGAGGGCGGAGCTGGAATCAGTTACGGGCAAAATCATCATGTTTAATCTCTGCGTCTTCTCTTATTCCTCCTCACCACTTTCTCCTGCACCACTTCCAGGACTTTCCTCTCCTCCTCATCTTCCCAGTCCCGCTTGATGGCTTTCTCCAATACCTTCTCCTTCTTCACAACAACAACGACATCCCTCCCCTCCTCCTCCTCCTTCTTCACCTTCACCTCCGTCTTTACTTCTTCTTCCCCCTCCTTCTTCGCGACCAACCTCTCACTGAAAGCCCTCAAATTCGCCGTAAACAGCACGCTCTGCGCCCACCCGGCTTCCACGCCCCAGAGCCCGCGGAACTTCTCCCCGAGCGCTTCATACACGCCCCTGGTTAGTGAGGCATGCTTCCCCTTGCCGAATCTATAGTCTCGCTGGGCGATCTGCCAGACGTGCGTGTCAATGGGCACCGCCTCGCCCCAGCCGAGGCCCATGAGGCAGACGCAGTCGGCGACTTTGGGGCCTACGCCTTGCAGGGCGAGGAGGGCGGTGTGCGCTGTTCGGTAGCCCGCTCTGCCGGCTGGGGTGAAAGGGCCGGCGGAGGCGGAGGCGGAGGGTTGATTGGATTCCGGGTTCCGGAGGGTGTCGAGGTAGTCGGCGGGTTGGGAAGCGATGATGCAGGCTGTCTGGTAGATGTACTTCGCTCTGTATCCGAAGCCCAGCGCTCGGAGGTGGGCTTCGACGCCTTCCTTGGCGAGGGCTCGGGCGTCGGGGAAATCGTAATATGCCTCTGCGTCTGCGTCCTCCCCCTCCTCGCTGGTGGTGGTGGTGGTGGTGGGATTTCCTTCCTTGTCCAAAAATCCAATCAGCGGACCATAGTGCCTGCACAGTTTCTGCACCATCTGCGAAATTCTCGCAATGTTGTTATTGGAGCTACAGATGAAGCCCACGAGCGCTTCCCAGGCGTCCTGTTTCAGGATGCGGATGCCCGTGAATTTCGGGGCTTTGCGAGCGAAATTCGAATCCGAGGCCGACCAGTGCTGGTAGAGTTCGGTGAGATTCGGAGTGAGGTTGAAGTAATGCCTGATGAGTTCCAGAGTCTCCTCTTCTTCGTCTTCTTTCGTCGGGTCCGGTGTGGAAGATGGGGGCGTCGGAGGGGCCTGGGAGATGGATGAGGCGGGCGGGAAGGAGCGGTAGTAGAGGTGATCCGGGTCCTGGTGCAGGGAGAGGATGCGGTTGTGGAGGGCCATGGACCAGATGCCCGAGTCGGATTTGCGCCATCTGGATGGTGTTAGATCGCACGACGTGGGTGAAGGGGGTGAAGGTGGGGAAAGTGGGATACCTGAAGGATTGTCCGCAGCGGAGAGTGGTGTTGATGCAGAGCTCGGAGAGACTGATGGGCAGCTTGTGCCATTCCGCGAGATGGAGCGCTGCCATTGTCTTGCTGGTGTAGTTGGAGTCGGGATGTGGAAATGTGAAAGGAGACAGAAGCAATTTCATGGAAAGTCGCGAAACGCGACGCGCCGGCGCGTGGCGACTAGAGTTCAAGGGTCCAGCAGGGGTCTCGACGTGAGTGAATGATTGGACGCGGATAATATGAAGCTAACGGGTGGCCGCCGATGTGGATCTCCTGGTTGTTTGTCCCTTACGACACCGCAATGCGTTGACATTTCTGCTATATCCAAATCTCCTCTTCCATCTCCATTCCTTATGCGTTCATGCCATGCGAATGATGCTCTTCACGTATCAATCAGACAGTAGTGCTACTCCACAGTAACGAATCCAATCACATCACCACCACCAGAGCGTTGTGCGCTCGCTCTTCAATGGATGCGGAACGAAACATCTCATCCACCCTAGATCCTCCTCTCCGCCAAGTCCTACTCGAAATCCATCTTCACCTCTCCCGCTTCCTTCCCAAAGTGCGGATCATCGGCATCCTCTGCACTCCAAGGGTTGTGGTCCGGACTCATCGTCTGACCCTTTCCATTCCCGTGCACCGGTGTGGTATTGATACTCCTCAGTGGAGGTCTCGAGCCTGACGGAGACGTCAGATCAGTCGCACTCGATCCAAATCGCGCCGGCTTGGCCGCATCCCAGCCATATTCCGAGGCCTGAGAAGGACTGGCTTTGCGACCATCGCCTTCAAAGGAAAGACTTATGTCTTCGTCGCCGGCTGGCGATCTCAATTCGTGCTCGTTGACGTGAGAGCCGTTGGACAGCGGTGCCGAGACGTGTCGCATAGGGGCCGTTCGACCACCGCGTGTTTTCGTATGCCTGAATTCCGCCCTCGAGCTATCGTCAGAAGAGCAGCCGGCTCCGTTGGCCTTGTTATTGTCTTGCGGTAATGTCACTCTGAGCGCGGGTAATGTGCTGTGGATCTCCTTGACAGTCAAATGCTTCTTGATTTCCTCCACATCGCCGGGATTCTGCAATGCCAGAGACAGCGCTTCCCGCCGGATAGCATCAACATCGAACATGACATTTGCGTTCTCTTCCGCATGCTTCTCACTCTCCTTGTCGTCACCCTCCAGCACTTTCTGACTCCTCTCATCATACGTCTCCCAATCCTTCTTCTGCGTTGCCTTCTTCCGCGAGAAGAAGGCCTTGAATCCCTTCTTCTCCGGTTGCTCGTCCAGCTTCTTGCGCGCTTCCTCGATCTCATCCAGCAGTTCCCGCTGTCGCTTTTTGTGATTCTCCGGATCTGGGTCCTCAATTTCTGTATACTCCAGACTCTCAACCTCCCAGCCTACTTTGTCCAGCAGAGTCGGCATCATTCCGCGATAGGCCATGTGTCCAGGTACGTCTTCGGTCACGTCAATGTTCTCGATCCCGGGCACGTTAACACCAGAGAGACCCGCGATGCGCATGATGCCTCCACTGGTAGCGCGGAAGAGATAGCCCAGGATCCAGTCATTGGTCGCGTAGCCATTCACAAACCGCCCAGAGACAACACTCCGCGCGCGGATATATTCGTCCTTCTTCGCGACCACGGGAGAGCCAAACATGTACACATTCTGCACCAGACCGACGGCACCGCGGCGAGAGAGCTCTTTCAAACAGGAGTAGATGACGCGAGAGCCGAGGGAAAATCCAACGAGCGTGATGGGGCGCATGCCCAGGTTTCTGTCGATGATGGAGTCGGCCAGAATCAGGCCTGTTGCATCTCCACGAGAGAGTGCAGTAGTCCACGGATTGTCAATCAGGTAGGAGATCTTCGCCAGCACTATTGGCGTCGAAAGACCAGCCATCAAAGTCGACAGTACTGTAGCTCCTAAGATCTGCTGGATCGTTTGGGTCAAGGCTTCGGTTCCCAGGATCTGGATCGTCTGACCGGTACTCTGAAGCATCTCGGGTTCCCAGTTCACAGCGTAGATGTCGCCCATGACAGGGTTAATGGTACTAAAAGGTAAACGCACGTCGTCGACTTTGCCAGTCATCCAGCCTGCGACAGTGACAATGAGATTCGTCCGCTTGTTATTGAATAGCGGTTTGTACTCGTACGTCTTGACGGCGCCTGTCCGCCTGTCGGAAGTAGTCAGTCCGATCTTACTTCCAATGAGCGTTCCTCCCGTGCCGATCAAGGCCGCAGCGCCAGTACCGCCAAGGAAAGTACCAGTGCCAGACACACCGATGGCAGTGAAGCCCGCCGCCAACCCAGCTCCAATCACAGGCGCAAGGAGGCCGGCACTAAGTCCAATCACGAGGCCTCCTCCGACTGTGCAGAGACCCATGACCGCTAGCCGCTTATTCCGAGCCTGCTTCTTGCGCGCCTCGAGGTGCTCGTCCTCATTCCAATTCTCCTTCTCAGCCTGCTCTTGCATCTCGAGAGCATCCGTGACGCGCTTCTCAAAGCGACAGACTTCTTGCCACTCCACTGATAGCGCCGAGCCGACTCGCTCAAGCAACGTGCGCGAGCGTGCATCGTACGTACTATCTGCTATCAATAGCAGAAACAGATCGCAGAGCACAGACCATCGTATGTCGATGTCGATGTTCTTTGCGCCTTCAAGCTCGTCCGGGTTCTGGATCGTCAATTCGTCTGCGGTGTGCTGTTCGTAAGCAGGCGGCGGCGTCTCTATGCCAGACGGAGTGGGTGGGTCGGAGGGCGGTGCCGGCGTGGAAGGTTTCGAAGGAGGCGCGGAAGACAATCGCTTCTCAGCAACACTTGTCGGACGCGGAGAGGCCAAGGAGGGCCTTGCGGAAGAAGCCTGCGAGCTGCTCTCAGCACTTGCGTTGGGGTTCTTCACCCGCGCATTTGCCATGAGCGCAGGCGTCAAGTCCGACGGCAAGACGCCATGCTCAGCAAGCTGCTCCACCATGATCTGCTCTTTGGCGTCGATCTCCATGTGTGTGTACAAGCGCAACATGACCTTTTGGCCCCATTTCTGAAGAGCCTCAGTCGCAAAGTCCATTGCTTTTCTCGTGTTCTTCGTCCTCTCCAGTTCGCTCATGTCCTTCTCCATGGCGGCCACGGCTAATCTCACCACGCCCACATATGCGATACGCTGGCCCTCGGTGAGAAGCTCTTTAGTAGTCTGCATTTGTGACAGTACATCGCGACCTTCCTCGTCATCGTCATCCAGCATGTTTCTAGCGTACTGGTCCTTGAACAGGTAGGCCGTGTTGTCGTCCATGCTAGTCGCAGACTGAGCATCCTCATCCATCTGTACGCGAGTATACCCTTTACCTGCGCCGCCCAGCGTGGCGTATGCCACAGTCTGATCCTCCGCCTCGTCGAACTCTTTCGCGACTACCTTCCCCCAGTCATCGTAGATCCTGTGGGTGGCATAGGCAGGCATCTCCTGCCATTGGTCCTCTTCATCATCCTTCTCCTCTATCTTCTCGGGCATGACTGTCTGCTGGTGAGAGAACTCGGAGACGGTGTTGGCAGCAGGCTGCTGCTTGTGTTTCGCATTGGGACTTGTGGCCGACAGGCTCCTGATCGACACCGGACTTGAGGAAGCTCTGTGTCTTTCCGCAGGCGCACCATTGTCCGTACTCTGTCGCGGAGTTCTTGAATGTTCATTCTGTCTGCTCTGCGCCGTCTCCGTGTGCTCCCTTGCATCATCCTTCGATTGCGAAGCCTCAACATGTCCTTCTGTCCTCTCCGCTTCTTTCACCTCACCTTCAGTCTCCTCGACAACCTGCTTCCTTATCTCTCCGGGACAATCCTGCTCATTGAGACTGTACTCTCTCCTTCTCGGCGGCCTCGGGGCCAATCCAAACTCATCGGCAGCAGCGGGTTCGGGCTTCGGCTCGTCGACCTTTCGCTTCTCCAACTGAGTAGTATGTACACGCTCTAGCACCTTCGGCGAAGCATCCCCATTGTCAGCCCCAGAGTCGCGATCATGGGCTTCATGACTAGTAGCAGTATCACCGGGCATGATGGTGGGGTTCAATGCGATCCTGCGATCTCATTCCACGCCCAATGCGCGGTCAAGGGATTCCCGGTAGCAACGTTCATGCCCGCGTAGAAATGATTGTCCCCTCCCGGCGATAGGCTTTGCAGTCTAAGACATTCGGTGTGTAATGTTGCGCAGCGTGGCGGAGTTGGCGGGGAAGGAGGAGAAAGCACAAAGGGGAATCGTGAGGGTGTGGAATGGTGGGCGCAGAATGAAGCCTGTCGTTTCTTGTTCTCGGTCCGGACGATTGTCGCGCAGTAGTGCATGGTTCCTTCTCCACATCTCAACCTAAACAACGCGCAACCACACAACGGCCATCAAAAGCTTGGCATGTCACCCTTAGATCGCGAGGCATGTGCCTTGACGGTGAGTGAATGAGTACATTTTGCCAGTGGAGGCCCATAATAAAGGTAAACGATCATGGCCTGTCATGGACTCGATCAGGAGAGACAATACATCCTCAACTTCCCTGAACCCAGAGCCTTGCACGTTTCAAGGACAATGTGAAAATCCTGGATAAAGTATTCATTGCTTACATCATCAAATCCATCCAAAAAAATATCCCAAACTTCAACTTGCCATCACACTTCACCTTCGACCGCAACATCCCAATAATCTTCTAGGAGCTCTTCGCTCCGCACACCTGGCCCCAAGATGCGCGGCAAACGCCAAAAGCAATACCGCAAGCTCATGCACAAATACCAACTCACCTTTGCCTTCCGCGAACCCTACCAAGTCCTCCTCGACGCGCAAATCATCATCGACGCCGCCCGCTGCAAAATGCAACTCGGCCACCTCCTCCAACAAACTCTCCACGGCGCCATAAAACCCATGATCACCACCTGCAGCATCCGGCACCTATACCAGATGCCCCCCTCACCGGAGAAGGAAGCGTGGATCGCAGTCGCCAAGTCCGCGGAGCGGAGGCGCTGCGGGCACCACGAATTGGAAGCACCGCTGACGGAATTGGAATGCGTAGAATCGGTGGTGGACCCAAAGGGGAACGGGACGAATAAGTTCCGGTACGTGGTTGCGAGTCAGGATGTGGAAATCCGGAGGAAGATGAGAGGGGTGGTGGGCGTGCCGTTGGTGTATATCTCGCGCAGCGTGATGATTCTGGAGCCCATGGCGGAGAAGTCGGAGCGGGTGAAGGAGGGGGAGGAAAAGGCCAAGATTAAGGCCGGGTTGAAATTCAGACGAGGGGCGGAGAAGAGGAAGAGAGACGATGAAGAGGATGATGATGGAGAAGAAGAGAGTGGGAAGGCTGGAGAGGCTCGGGATCGGGATGTGGAAGAGCCCGCGAAGAAGAAAGTCAAGGCCAAGGGGCCCAAGGGGCCTAATCCGCTGAGTGTGAAGAAGGCAAAGAAGGAAGAGCCTACAAGTAAGAACAAGCAAGGCGACGAAAGAGCTGCGACCCGTAGGGCCACGAAGGCAGATTCGCAGGCCGCAGACAGAGGCGAACTGGCTGCTACAGCGAACGATGAGAGTGGTCACGGCGTCACAGACGAGACTCGCAAGCGGAAGAGGAAGAGAAAGCCCAAGGATGCCACTGCCGGCGCAGAAGCGACCTCAGTTGCAGATGGGGAAGATTGATACCGTACGAAAGCCATTGTACATTATTGCGTCGTTGCTTCCGCATGAGATACCCCCCGCTGTACTTACTGCCTTTTTTGCATTTGACCACATTACCTTACGTCTTGGAACTCCAAAGTGGAATATGTGTTGTTGAAGTGAGATCATTCATTCCCCATTTCCCCCAGAAGAGAAACTAATTTTACACAAATGACAACGAGAACGAGAACATACAACAAAAGAAAAGAAAACCACACACACCAATTCGCTGACAAGCGTGAGTATCTCTCCCATCCCATCCATCCATCCATCCAACATTCAACAGAAAACATATATCTCCCCAAGCGCCCAAACCTGCTCGAACCCAGATCAAATTGCTGCTGCTGCTTGCTTTTTGGTTGTCGCGACATTGTTATACATTACTTGCCCGTCGTCGCCGAGGCAATCGCATCCTTGGACTCCTGCGCTCCGTCGGCGACACCTCCCACGTCTTTCTTCTTGCCTGACATGAAGGGTATGCCTGCGGTCGATCCTCCATCTAAAGCGAAGAAGCGAAAACAAGTTAGAATTCGCCTTTCTTTTTTTGGCTGGCTGGGTGAGTGGAGGTGACGCGGCACGATGCGTTTCCCCTTTCCCTTTGGTGCATGTGTGCTTGTGCTTGTGCAATTGTTTTTGTGCTTGTTTCTTATTCTTGTGCTCGTGGTAGAAAGGATGCGGTGAGGTGTGCGGATGTCGCGTCAGAAGGTGTGTGCTGCAGGTGATGTTACTTACTTCCACCCAAGAAACCACCCACGATAGGCAGCGAGGAGAGCTTGCTGCCGCCGGCGCCCTTCTTCTTCTTCTTCTTGTCGTCGTCGTCGGTTAGACCAAACGAGGCGAGGAGTTTGTTGATGCCCAGCCCACCGAGCAGGCCGTTGACCAGGCCGCCGAGACCCAGGCCATTGAGGAGCTGGCCGACGAGACCGAGCACGCCAGACAGCAGGAGACCGACAGCAGCCAGGATCTGGAACAGAGGCTGCGTCATGAGGCCCCACAGAGGGTTGAGCTTCTTCTTCGCGTGAGGCATGTTGTTCAGCTTCTTCTTGGCGTCATCGATGGTGGTGACGACGGTGGTGGTGAGCTCCTTGAGCGTCTCCGCGAGGCGGAATTCCTCTGGCGTGGCCTCACCAGTGCCAGCGCGACCCTTGGCTTGGGCGGCGATGCGGCCATCGGGGTCGAGACCTCGCAGGGAGCCATTGCATTCTTGCAGAATGCGTCCACCCTCCTCGATCAGAGGCTTGACGTTGTTGACTAGCTCTTCCTCGTCCAATTCATCCTTCGGTGTGGCGTCGGCCTTGTCCATGTAGTCTTTGATCTGCTTGCAGATGGGCTGCATGCGCTCCAGCGTCTGCGAGGCGATGGCGCCCATCTTCTCGGCGACCTCGCGCTCCTCTTCACGCTTGCGGGCCTCTTCGAGTTCCTCCTCGGTGGGACCCTCGTACTCGTCTTCGTCGATGTTCTCGATGAGAGTGACCTCACCGATCTTGTTGCCCTCGACGTCGACGACATTTCCGGCGTCGTCGATTTCCTGTCCCACGCAGTGTCCGAGGTCACCCATAGTGAGCTTGCCCATGAGGTCTCCGTTCTCATCGCGGACTTCGCCCTCCCTGTTGACGCGCTTGCCGGACATGGGGTTGACGCGCCTCTCCTTCTCTTCAGGCTCCCATCTCTCAGCCTTGCCGATGGTATTTCCGTTCTTGTCGTTGATGTCTCCGTCCTCGTCCACAGTATGACCGAGCAGTTTCTTGATGTCGCCCTCGATGACGCGACCGACAATGTCGCCCGCAGCGGTAGTCACAGTGCCGTCTTTGTTGATCTGAAGGCCGTCGAAGCCGGCAAAAGGTCCCTCTGGGCCACCAACGCCCTGAGCGAGCTCGCAGCGGCCGATTACATTGCCGGCATCGTCCCAGATCTGACCTTGGCCATCAACCTTCTTGCCGATCATGATGTTCGGGTCGCCCTCAGCAACCTGTCCGATGATCTTGCCACTGCCATCGACAGCGTATCCGGCCTTGTTGATGGTTGTACCCATGAGTTGAGACAGATCAACTTCTGGTACTTCCTCTTCTTCCCATGGCTCGGCGTGACCCTTGACATTACCATACTTGTCGATGATATCACCATCCTCATCGACAGCGAGGCCGACCAGTCTCTTCGAGTCACCATCCACCAACTGGCCGACGCGGTTGCCATCTTCATCCTCGATGAATCCGTCCTTGACGACTCGCAGTCCTTCGAGCCCTGCGAATGGTCCCTCTGGACGAGCAACTCTCTCGTTCTCAGGCAGGATCTCACAGCGACCCACAACCTTGCCGGTATCGCCGTAGATGTACCCGTTTTCGTCGCACTTCCTGCCAGCCAGCTCAGACGCGCTTCCTTCGACAAGCCGTCCGAAAGGAATGCCCTTTTCGTCGACCACGTATCCCTGCTTGTTGAGGTATTTCCCGTCCAGAGGGCTATTGTCGACCTCCTCCTCTTCCGGCAGCGGTTCGGCGTGGCCTTTGGTGTTTCCGAATTTGTCAATGATATCACCATCATCATCGACCTTCATGCCCACCAAGCGCTTAGCATGGCCCTCGGTGATTTCACCTACCACATTGCCATTCTCATCCTCGACTTTGCCCTCCTTGACGACGTGGAGGCCTTCGAGTCCTGCGAATGGTCCTTCCGGTTTGGCGACACGCTCCTCTTCCGGGATGGGCTCGCACTTACCAACAGGCTTACCGCGGTCGTTGTAGATGAAGCCTTGCTCGTCACACTGTCGTCCTGCGAGCTCGTTGGGGTTACCCTCGACCATGCGACCGAATGGAATACCATTGGCGTCCACGACGAATCCTTGCTTGTTGAGGGTCAATCCATCGAGGATGGTGTAGTCGATGGCTTCTTCTTCGGGGAGAGGCTCTGCATGGCCCTTGACGTTGCCGAACTTATCGACAATGTCGCCGTCTTCGTCCACGTGCATGCCGAGAAGCTTCTTAGCATCTCCCTCAACAATCTGGCCAACGACATTGTCGTTCTCATCGGCCACCTTGCCCGCGTCAATGACGTGCAATCCGTCGAGGCCGGCAAAAGGTCCTTCAGACTTCGCCACACGCTCTTCCTCTGGGAGTGGTTCGCACCGTCCGACAATCTTGCCTGTGTCGTTGTAGATGTAGCCACTCTCGTCAGTCTTGCGGCCGGCGAGCTCGGTAGCATTGCCCTCCACGAGCTTGCCAAATGGTATTCCGTTCTCATCAACAACAAAGCCAGACTTGTTCAGCGTTAAGCCTTCCAAAATGGTGTAGTCCATAGGCTCTTCCTCAGGGAGAGGCTCGGCGTGACCTTTCACATTGCCGTACTTGTCGACAATGTCTCCGTCCTCGTCCACAGACAAGCCAACGAGGCGCTTGGGATTGCCTTCGGTTATCTCGCCGACGACGTTTCCGTCCTCATCAGCAATCTTACCGCCCTCGATAACACGGAGGTCGTCCAAGCCGGCGAAGGGACCCTCAGGCTTAGCCTCGCGCTCTTCCTCCGGAATGAGTTCGATGCGACCGACCACCTGGCCTTTGTCATTCCAGAACTGTCCTTCAGCATCCAGTTCGCGGCCAGTCAAGTCCTTGGCATTGCCCTCGACCAAGCGAGCGACAGGGATGCCTTCATCGCCAATGACCAGACCGGCTTTCGTGACAGTCTTGCCTTGCAGGAAAGAGAGATCGGCGGGCTCTTCCTCTGCCTGCTCTTCCTCTTCTGGGACGTAGCGCTCGGCATGGCCAACAACAGAGCCCTTCTTGTCGATGACATCGCCGTCCTCATCAACCTCACGGCCAAGCAATTTGGCGGCCTCGCCCTCGGTCAGGTATCCAACGGTGTTTCCGTTCTCATCTTGTACCCAGCCGTCTTCGACGACATGCAGTCCTTCGAGACCAGCGAAAGGAGCTTCCTCCTCGGCAGGCTCTTGAGGGAGAGTGACGGCGCGGCCGATGACATGGCCCTTGTTGTCCCAGAACTGGCCCTCTGCATCGCAAGTGGTACCAGCTTTGGACAGCTTCTTCGCGTCACCCTCAGTGAGCTCGCCGACAACATTGCCCTCGTCGTCGAGGAGCTTTCCGGACTTGTTGACAGTGAGTCCCTCAAGGATAGAGAGAGGAGGCAGTTCTGGCTCGCCCTCTCCTTCCTCTTCCTCACCTTCACCCTCTGCAGCTTCCTCTTCTTGGGCTTCTTCTTCTTCTTCGCCGCCCTCGACAGGCAGAGTGCGCACGGTGCCGAGAACATTGCCGTCAGCGTCGATGATCTCGCCTTTGCTGTTGATCTTCTTGCCAGCGCACTGAGACAGGTCACCGCTGGTAAGCTCGCCAATTGGCTCGCCGTCCTCATTGAGGACTTGACCCTTCTTGTTGACCTTCAGGCCATCCAAGATCGAGAGCTCCGGAGTCGTTGTCTTCTGTTCGACTTCCTGCGGCAAAGTGCGCACGTGGCCGATGACATTCCCGTCTTTGTCCAGTACCTCACCGATGGCATTGAGCTTCTTGCCTGCGCATTGCGACAATTCGCCAGCAGTGAGCTCACCAATGGGCTCGCCATCCTCGTTAAGGACTTGTCCCTTCTTGTTGACCTTCAGACCTTCCAAAATTGAAAGGTCTGGCTCTTCCATTAGAGGCTCAGCCTCCTCTTCCGCCTCCTCTTCCGCCTCTTGCTCTGCTTCGCCAAGCTCTTCAAGCAGTTCTTTGGTGGCGTTCTCAGCAGCCTCGCCGGGTACGACGCGAACGTGCCCGACGATCTCGCCTTGCTTGTTCAGGACCTCGCCCTTGTCATTGCAGTGGGCTCCGGCGCATTGCGAGAGTTCGCCGTCGGCAAGCTCTCCAATCTCTTCGCCATCGTCATCCAGAATCTTGCCCTTCTTGTTGACGCGCTTGCCGTTGAGGATTCGGAAGTCGAGTACAGTCTGCTGGGCGGCTTGCAGCTTCTCAGCAGCACCTTCGGCGAGCTCAGTCTTGCCAAGGACGTTTCCGTCCTCGTCAAGGACATTGCCTTCTTCGTCGATCTTGAGCGTGTTCGGGTCGATCTCGCCGTCAGCAATCTTCTGCTTGAGGTCCTCGTCCTCAACATTGCCTAGGACATTGCCCTCTTCATCAAGGATATCTCCGGCTTCGTTGAGCTCCTTACCCTCGAGAGCTTCAATGCCAGGGAGCTGATCCTCGATCTCTTCTGGCACACCGTCGGCAGCTTCCTCGGCGTCGTCGGCTACACCATCGACTTCATCTTCAGCACCCTCGACGGCGTCCTCAGCTTGCTGCTGAGCTTGGCGTGGCTCATAGATGCCTTGTTCAACGAGCTCCTCCGCATCGTCGTGAACCTCGGCGTAGCCAACGACGTTTCCGTCGTCATCAACAAACTCGCCTTGGTCGTTGAGAACGGCATTCTGGAGCTCTTGTGGGTCGCCATCAACAACGCGACCAACAGTGTTTCCATCAGCATCGTAGATGATTCCATCGATTTGACAGGTGAGGCCCTCCAGAATGGAAAGAGGCGGCAGGTTGCCGTACTCGTCGACTTCGTCTTCAACGCCATCGACAGCGCCTTCGGCTTGGCCTTCGTACTGGCTGAGGAACTCCTCAGCTCCTTCAGGTAGCTCTTCGCCTTGCTGTTGAGCTTCTTCAAGCTGTCGCTTGACCTCGTCTGGCAGGAGCTCGACACGACCTACAAGATCTCCGTCGTCGTCAATAATTTCGCCATCGTCGCCAATGGGGTACCCAGCGAGGTCTTCTGCATCGCCTTCCGCGAGCTTGCCGATGGGGTTGCCCTCCTTGTCCGTCACTAGGCCATCTTCTTGGACTTCGAGGCCTTTGAGAACGGAAAGGTCGACAGGGAGGCCTTCTGGGACTTGAATTTCGGGATGCTCCTGGCCAGTCTGCTCTTCAGCTTCGTGCTTGACGCCATCGGCCGCCTCTTCGGCGTCTCCAGTAGCTTCAGCAGTCTGGTCCTTGACGCCATCGGTCGCCTCTTCGGTACCTTCGGTACCTTCGGTAGCTTGAGCAGTCTGGTCACCAGCATCGCCAGCAACTTTCTGCGCTTCGTCAACGCCCTCCTCCGCGGTCTCCTTGGCGTCTTCCGCAGTCTCCTCTGCGCCCTTCTTGGCATCATCAGCTGCGCCTTCGGGATCCTCGGTGGCTTTACCAGCGGTGTCCGCTGCTTCGCCAGCGGCCTGCTTTGCGCCGCCAAGCGCTCCCTCCTCCTCGTTACCTTCTTCCTGGTCCTCGTCGTTGTCGTCGGTTGATTGGGCCGTCTCGCCCGCCTTTTCTGTCGCATCATCTGCAACATCCTCTGCTTCGTCGCCAGCTTCTTCGGCGGTCTGCTTGGCTTCCTGAGTTGCGCCACCAACCGTGTCGTCTTCATCGTCATCAATTGGTTCGGGCGCGGCTTGCCCAAGACCTTCCTGGGCCTCCTGCCCAGTCTGGCTAACCTTGCTCATGGGCCCTTCATCGCCGTCGTCATCGTCATCGTCCTTCATCTCAACACTGCTCTGCGCTTGCTGAGCCTTGTCTTGAGCATCGTCGGCAGCGCTCTCGGACTGATCCTGGGCCTCGTCGCCAGCTTCTTGTGCTTTCTGGCCTACACTTGGGCGCGATGGAACTTTTGGGGATCCTGTCGCCGGCTTCGATGCCTGCGATGCCTTTGGTGTCGATGGCGCAGGTCGGCTGGCAGACGCTGCTGATCCGGGCTTCTGTGGCGTCTTGCCTTGGTTTCTTGAGATCTTGGTCGGGGTCTTGGGTGTGCCTGTCTGCTTTCCGGCTGCCGGAGATGGGGCCATGTCTGCTGGATCGCTGGTGTTCGTCACTGGGGTGATACTTCGTGAAGCGTGTCGTCGTGAGCGCGATGAAGAAGATGGGGATGATCTCGTGGGTGTAGGGGGAAAGGAATAGTACGCGTACTGATTAGAGTTGCTGGTCATGCAAGTGTTGCAAGACGTCTATTGGGGAAAGAGGGAAAGGGGAATTCGGGGGAAATGTGGCTCAGTTCCTGGGCCATACAATTGATATATCATGCAGGCAATACGGGGGGAGCACAGATCAGTTGAACGTTCCGTGGGCACACAACTACCAGGGGCTCCAGCCGCCGTAGCGAGCAGCGTGGAATGACGTAGAAAAGAAGCCTTGAACAGGCATTGCAGGGGTGAGCTTCGGTAGCTCGCGCCTCTTCGCGCCTCTTGTGGCCCAGTGGACGAGCACGAGGCTGGTTACAAACAGGTTTGCATCCTCGATGGCCGTCACTCTGACTGATCGACAAGCTCGTCAAATCACGGAACGCGGCCGGTGACATCACGCGTTTGGGGATGGACTCCAGCCCGGGACAGGGCATGAGGTCACAAACTCACCAGCCTCTTGCTGGGTGTGTCTTGCGTGGCATGCAGAGAGCGATTGGCGGTCTTCCAAGATGTGGAAGGCTGGACAGTGCACGAAACCCTGGCCAACTTTCCGGGAAGATCCCAGTCGCATGCGTCGGGTGGATCGTCGATGGCGTCGCGGGTCTGCACTGCTGCGAACCCACTGCGTTGAGCCACCGCTGGTGAACGGGGACATTATTTATCTGGTCGCGATCGCGCTACGTTGCAGTGCGCGCGGCTGCAGTCCGATTGTTGCGCGTGGTGCAGGGGAAAATGGTGGTGCGCGGCCATGAGGTGAAGTCGCGATAGATGTGAACTTTAGAGCTGGCGCAAGACCAGCGCAACGTCCCAGCACCAGGACTCGTGGCCGATCGGCAAGTCGAGGCGGGCAGATCTCGTCAGGCCTTGGCTGTGCTAGTACTACTAGCTGTGCTTAGCTGTGCTTAGCTGTGCTAGGAGGAGGAGTTCGACACGCTGGCAAGCAAGATGGGGCTGGTCTTCTTTGCGGCTGGGCCAGATGAGATGAGATGACGCCTCAGCACAGCACAGCCCGTGCAATCGTGCATGACAACCGCCCGTCCAGCGTCCAGCGTTTCACCTCCTGCAGCTGCACCAGCCAGCAGTGTGGATGATGTCGGATGATGCAACGCGTTGTGTGACCAACAAGTTGAGTTGCCGACTGCTGCACAATCATCAAATGTGAAGTGACATCAACAACCCGCACGTCTCCTGAATTTCCGCGTGTGCGCTCTCCAATGCCTAGGTAGTATTGTGGTATAATGACGATGCGCGCTTCCCGGAGAAGGATGGCTATGATGGGGGCCTCTCATCCCATCTCGAGACTCCAGTCCTGATGAGAAGCGCTCCAGTTCCATCCAGTCCAGCAGCCGCCGCCGAAATATACATGTAGGTAGTCATGACGCTTCATGATGCCGTCCAGTCCAGTCCAGTCCAGTCCAGTCCAGTCCTCGCCACCGCCCGGCGAATCGCAGGTCGAATACATGTATTCATCCCCCGAATCCATGTCGCACGCGTCGCGGTCGAGACGACAAGTGTCTGGTGTCTGGTGTCGAAGACTCGAGGTGTGCGCGAAGAGTTCCAGTTTCGACTCCCGCCGCCGAATCATCGGCGAAAAAATGTCAAGCCACAACTCGTGATGCCACCACGCCCCGACCAACAGCTGTGGCGGAGTGTGGAGGGAGCACGACGTCGCACTTGCCTATTCGAGCGAATTGCGACTCGTCCTGCGCGTCGACGACATCCAGGCAGCCCCCCGTCGAGATGCCACAGTTATGGTTCCTTCATGTGGAAGATGAGTCGCCATCCAGTATCCATACGACAGCATCTCCGCCCCGGCCGGCTCATGGCATAATTCTTGCACGGCATCCTGCCACGAGGCGGGAGGGATATCGCTTCGGTGAACGAACGACCTGTCACCCCTGAGAGGACGGGAGAGCACGATGCAGAGCTGTGGAGCAGTGCTGTGGAGCAAGATCAGACTGACAGACCGAGTGGCTGGACACGAAAAGGCGACCGACTCTCAAGGGATTGGGATGAAACGAGCAGTTTGAGCAGGGAACAGGCCTCGAGCTGGGAGAGCAAGCACACCAGCGCTAGATGCCGTTGCCTACAGACTGTCTCTGGATGGTATCAGAACGGTCGCGAAATCGAACAACCAAAATCCACCAGGATCACCAGGGATCACCAAAGCCAGATCTGAACTCGAACCGGAGCCTAAAGCTCACGATCGAGTACGCCTCGCCGGCCTATCCTTCCTGTCTGTCCTCCTCTCCCACTTCCTCAGGAATCTTCTGTTTCTCCGCCATCGACGGCCGTTTCATACCCTCTACCAACGATTTCCGCCCTGCCTTCTCCCCGCCACCTCTCACGCCCTCCTGCTGCTGCTGCTGCTGCTGCTGCTGCTGCTGCTCCTCCTCCTCCATCAACCCCATCTTCTTCATCAACCGATAACTCGTCCTCCGTTTCATCCTCTCCTCCTCTTCCTTCTTCAACACCTGCCTCTCCTTCTCCGCGCTCTGACTCTTATCCTTCTCCGCTTCCTCCCTCTTCTTCTTCTCTTCGGGATTCCACATCTCCACAAAGCCCCGCTTAGCATCTTTCCCTCGTTTCTTCACTTTCATATACCCTTCCAGGCCTAGAATCACAGCGTACGATCGCGATATGTTGAGCCGGCTGAGGTCGGCATTGGCTGCTTTGAGGGATTTGACAAATTCCCGGAAGTTGCGCACTGGTGGCGCGTAGTGTCCTGACAAGGGCGAGAGCTTGCGGATCTGGCCGCGTTTGATTTTGATAAGGCCGGCGGCGCTTACACGTGCGCCTTTGAGGAATGAGGAATGCTGAAAGGCCCCGGATTGTTTGATGCCTACGTAGAGGCGAAACGAAGTGTCCGCGACGAAGATCCAGGTATTCGATTTGGTCGTCTTGCGTAGAAGGTGGTTCATGAGCGTATCGACGCCAAGGTGGTTCAGCTTGTTCACACCCTTCGCATCGTGGAGCTCCTCATTAGCATACGCCGTTGATTTCTGATGGCTTCCTGTACTGATCGTCGTGGATAGCGAAGATGAGTCCGAGGCGTCATCTCTGGTGGGCGGCGGCTTCTCGCCCGTCGTGACCTCGCGCCATGTCGGCGTGTCATCGGACTTGTAGACAATGCCCTCAATACTGTCCCGAAAGTCTGGGGATGTAGTGATCGGCTTGCGATTCTTGTCCCACACGAATCGACCTTGATCATCGATGCGCACCAAATAGTGCCTCCTCTCCTCCCGCGACAAATACCTCACACATTCTGTATCCAGCCGTTTCCTGGGTCGATCTTCCAAATCCAATTCTTTCCCATCTCCATAATCCAGCCAGTAGAAGAAATTCTCCGTAGTATCTGACTTCTTCCACTCCTGGTGGTATCGCCTAAGGTTGCTGCCGTATCTGTGCTTCTGGTCGACCATCTCCAAGAAGTATTCCAGACCCATAGTCTTGGCATATTTCTCCCGTTGCCGTTTCTCCTGCTTCTTTCGCTCGATCTGGGACGCAGTATCCGCTTCGCTCTCGCTGGTATCATCGCTCCCCGCTCTCTTCGCAATGCTGCTCGCGTGAGCCCATCGTTCTCGCACGCGGGATGACCGCGCCGCGGGCTTCGAGCCCGGTTCGATCTTCGAGAGTGGTCGTGTCAAATTATGATACTCGGCTGCAACTCAGGTGTCAGTACTCCCCCTCCAACCACACATCATCATGTCGCGCTCACCATCCTTGACAGCCTAACAATCTGATCAGCCCGCTGCGCATGCCAGTCCCGACAAACTGGGAAGACAGCGCATACCTCAAGCCACCTGGTACTAGGATCCAGTCCGTAGCCCTTCAGAGCCCTTCTCTCCCTGTGTCCTCGATAATTCCTCTGAATGACAGTCGCAGCACTGTCACGCGCCTCACTCTCGGCGTCTAGCTTGGTCTGTACCTCCCGAAGTCGTCGATCGCGAATCTCCTTGGCGCGTTCTTCTTGTTTGCGCTCAATCTCTCGCAACACCTCAGCAGACGGCAAGCCTACGGGTTCCTTCTTCTCTTCCTTCGCATCGTCCATATCACCGACAAGATTGCCCCGTCAGCTTTGCGAGTCGAGGGTGGCTTATGTCGCACGATAACGCCGACTTGGCAGAGCGTTGTTCCGGTCTACAGATGGCGGGGCAAGATTCTGCGCCTCTATTGGTTGGAACATCGAAGTTCCAGCAATGGATTAGCCCGCCACTACCTACCTAGTAGTAATTCGGGCGCTGGCGGGGGTCCCCACTAGTACGAATCAGATCCAGTCACGTGATCTCGACATAGTATCCACGGGGAGCAAGCAGGTGCCGACGTCACCGCTGTGCCGCTCGAAATAATGATGAGAATGGATTTGCACTGCAACAGAGAATCTTTTTCTGCTTCTTTCTACTGTGAAGACCGCGTCAGCCTTTTTGCCTTTCAGTTTGACTGGCCTGCTGAACAACCATTGTGCCGAAACAGAATTACACTTACCGCAGAGACAAAGTAGATAGGCGCATGATCGAGGGCGTCAATCTTCATGTGAAAGGCCAATAGCGATTATCAAAACCTGGACAAACAATTCTGGAGTGATCGAGGGACACAAAACACTCAGCTCTGGGGGTGATTGATTGCCGCTGTCAGAACTGACATCGGGAACGCGAGCAGAAGGTCGATGCAGCAATTACCATGCCACGGAATAGGATACATGTACAGGCTTATGCCATCATAAGGTGCCAACATAGGTTAAGGCGAGCATAAAGCATCCAAAGCTATCCACCGAAGAAGCACAATCATCCCATCAAATCATTTCATCTCCATTCTTGGCTCGAACTCCGATGGAATTCCTGGCTCATGCTCTCAAACTCCATGTCCCATTGATCGACTTCGGCGAACTTCTTCTTGGCATCTTCAATCTCTTTGCTTTGAACGGCCTCTTGCATGGACATGGAGATTTCTGGAAGCGTGCTCTCTTCTTCATCTTCGCCGGCGGATTGGTAGTCGTCATTTTCCTTGTCTGAAATAGTGGGAGCGCGGCCGTAGGTTCTGAGCCCTTTCTTGTTTCTTGGCGCAGCTGAAGATTTACGAGCGGCCGCTGCAGTGGCGGTCTTCTTCTTCGTAGTCGTGTCAGATTTCTTCGAGCGACCTGGCTTTCCACCTGTGGTTCTCGATGTTTTGGAGGATTTGGGCTTCGAAGGTTGTCGCAGATCTTCCCCAAGTTCGTCCTCATCTTCTTCAAGGTGGCTTGCGTCTAGAGGTGTATCCTCGTCAGAATCCGCCTCCATGTCATAGGCTGACTTGCGCTCTCTCGGTCGAAGAGGCTGTCTTCTTCTAGGTAGAAGCGATTGAAGCATTGACGTCGCTACATGTTGCTGCTTCTGTTTCCTCTTAGGCTTCGATTTGAGTGGCCCGGGCGAGACTTGGGTGTTTGGGTCTGCAAAGATGTCAGTTGACTGGGGCGCATCCATCACAGCTGGGCTGCTGCTTATGGGTTCAGCCATCGTCCCGTTTGGCTCGTCCAGGGCAGCCTTGTATGCAACCCCTGTCGGAGTCCGATCTTCTTCATCTTCTCTCTCAGTCGAGGGAACAACGAAGCTGTCCTCGACCTGTGGCGCCCGGACTGATTGTCTGACTGAGGAGGGCTCTGTGGGCGGCGTGGAGGAAGGCGAGTTTGCTACTTGGATGTCGGAGGTTTCGACCCGTTGTGGAGTCTCAGCTCTTGCCGACGAGGTTGGCACTGCAGCGGGTTTCGGTGTTACGACAATATTATCACTATCATCAGCGTCCTCCGCAGGCCTTGGTTTCTTCGCATGGGGCGCGTTCACTGCGCCTGACGACACGTCCACGCTATCGGATTTGCGCTTTCTGGATTCTATCTTTGCTTTCGCCTCCGCAGCTTTGACCCTAGCTGACGCTGACTGCTTCGTGCTCGCGGATGACAGTCTCGTAGTCTTTGATGCATTCAAGGGTGTTCCTTCGGCTTCGGGATCGAAGTCATCTTCCTCATCGGTGCTTAAATCCAGGTCAAACGTACTCGGGTCCTCCGCGGCTGTATCGAACACAGCTGTATTCGCAACTGAGGGCTGTGCGCTTGCGGCCCTCTGCTGGACCATCTGCAGCATACTTGGTTGTCGCGGTCGGCGCTTGAAGTTCTTCAAAGCCATCATACTGGACTCTACGGTTGGTGTGTTCTGCACCTTCATAGCCGATCCCGCAAGAGCCATTGATGTTCGTTTTCCCTTGGTAGTACTCAGTTTGCCCGGCGGTGGTGGTGAGGGTGAGATGGAGAATTCCGATCGCTCAACGGGCTCTTTCGATTTGCGCGACCCTGATGGCTTGGTAGCTGTGCGGTCCGACGAAGGCAGCACGATGTCAGATGTTGCAGGCGCAGGCTCTATCGTCTGCTTTGTGTGCTTTTCGCGCGCCGTTGCCTCCATGCGCTTCTTCAGTCCCTCCAGCACCTGTGCTTGCTTCTCGCTTTGTACAATCTTCTTGACAATCCGCTGTGGGCGCCTATTCGGCTTCGCTACTGGCGCAGGTGCGATATCGCTCTTTGTAAGCTCATTCGTAGTGATAGCTGTTTCGTTGGGTGCGGAGACCGGCGCATCACTTGTCGCAGGACCCAGTCCTCCAGCCATCACGAACTCTTCCGCATTTTGCTGTACTTTTCTCGGCCTTCCTCGCTTCGGCTTCACGTCCTTGACCAAGCCCTCGGTATTGCCATCGTTCTCGTAGACGGGAATTTTTGCGCTCGAGGTGTTCGTCTTCTCTTTCAGCGCTGCACGACGTGTTGGTGCCTCAGTCGTAGGCTGCTGCGCTGTCGTCGCATTGCGTAGCCGAGCCATGTCTCCAGAGTTCCGTCTCACTCCCTCCCTAGAACATGTCTTGCGATGTGAGATAGTTGTGTCAGTCGTGGTGCTTGAGTCTGCGATGTGGTGAGTCTGGTGACGTGCTTGACGCGTGCAAGAGTGCAAGACCGCGCCAGACCAAAACAAACGCCAGGCGCCAAGCCTCTGATCCCCGCACGAGATGAGCGCGTTGCACGTGACCCACCCACTCAACACCTCGCTGCGACCTTTTCACTACTTCACCTGCCACACACATCACAACTTTCAACATTGCATTCTGAACCAAGACGCTCGACGCTGTTAGGCGATTCGTTCATTGGTCTGCTCGAGGGCCAACAGCGAATGAACAGCTTTGCCATCTGCACACGAAGGGCATTTGGCTTTGGAACATTCACCATTTCAAGCGCCCGTCATCGGGTTGCATCTTTTCGGGCCACAGTGCATTGGAGAAACTTCTCTGCCATGGCGATCAGACCAGCTCCAGAATCAGTTGCCCGGGAAGCGGCAGCAAACATTCACCCCGTTCGAGACCCCAACACCCTGTCCAACTACAATGCATGGAGAACGAAGCATACAACCGCAGACTTCGATATTGACTTTGATGCTCAGTGTCTGACCGGCACTGTTCATCTCACTCTTGATCGACTGGCCAAGAATGAGAGCAAGATCGTGCTCGATACCAGGTAGGCTCTCTCCGCTGCTGATGTGATGGTCATACCTCTTAACAATCACTTCTAGTTTCCTCGAGATTGTCGGCGTCGACATTGAAGGCGAAGCAGCGAAATGGGAGTTGGCGACCCAGCGGATGGAGCCCTACGGCAGCCCTTTGACCATTCAAGTGGCGGAGGGAATGATCGATCCAGCTGCCGCAAGCATCAAGCTAAGCATTGGTGTCCAGACCACCAAGGACTGTACGGCATTGCAATGGCTTGCGCCGGCACAGACGAGCAACAAGAAACACCCATACATGTTTTCACAGTGTCAGGCGATACATGCTCGCTCACTGCTCCCTTGCCAAGATACTCCAGATGTGAAGTCCACCTATCAGTTCAACATCCGTAGTCCACTACCGGTGTTGGCGTCTGGCCTGCCCACTGGCGCGAAGGATTTCCTGCATGGCAAGGACGGCAAACCAGGGACACTTCTTTACACCTTCAATCAATCGATCCCAATGCCGTCATATCTCTTTGCACTAGCAAGCGGTGACCTTGCATCTGCTTCAATCGGTCCTCGATCGACAGTTTGGACTGGCCCTGAAGAGCTGCAAGCAAGTCAGTGGGAATTTGAACATGATACTGAGAAGTACATCGAGACTGCAGAGAAGATCGTCTATCCGTATGAATGGACGACCTACAATGTTTTGGTTCTCCCACCATCCTTTCCCTATGGCGGAATGGAGAATCCCGTGTACACATATGCAACTCCAACATTGGTATCTGGCGATAGACAAAACGTTGACGTTATTGCGCACGAACTAGCTCATTCCTGGTCCGGCAATCTTGTCAGCAACGCGAGCTGGGAACACTTCTGGCTTAATGAAGGTTGGACCGTCTATCTCGAACGCCGAATCCAAGCAGACATCCACGGTGGTGACACGTATCGTGACTTCTCTGCCATTATCGGTTGGAAAGCGCTGTCAGACAGCATCGCACAATTTGGCGAAGACCACGATTTCACCAAGCTCATCCCGGACCTCAAGGGCAGAGACCCGGACGATGCCTTCTCAAGCATCCCTTACGAGAAAGGGTCGACCTTCCTCTATCACCTTGAGAAACTTGTTGGTAGGGTAAAATGGGACAAATTCATCCCACACTACTTCACGACCTTCAAGCGCCGCTCTGTCGACAGCTACGAGTTCAAAGCCACACTGCTCTCGTTCTTCGAATCTGATGCAGAGGCATCCAAGAAATTGAATGATCTTGATTGGGACGAGTGGTTCTACAAGCCCGGTTTCCCACCCAAGCCAAACTTCGACACCACTCTTGCCGATATGTGCTACGACCTTGCTGAAAAATGGGAAGCCTTGAATCACGGCAATGCAGAGTTCACACCCACCAAGCAAGACATCGAAAGCTTCACCGCAAATCAGAACGTTGTGTTCCTCGAGAAAGTCCAGACATTCGATAAGCCGCTTTCGCCGAAGCTGGTAGACGAGATGGGCGAGCAGTATGGATTTGCAAAGAGCAAGAATGTTGAACTCGTCAGCCGATACTTTGTTATTGGACTAAAGGCTCGTGCGGAGAGTGTATACAAGCCCACCGCCAAGCTCCTGGGTGAAGTTGGCAGGATGAAATTCGTGAGACCGCTTTTCAGGGAGTTGATGAAGTGCGACATGGCATTGGCCAAGGAGACGTTTGAGAAGAATCGGGATTTCTACCATCCGATATGTAGGGCTATGATGGAGAAGATGCTGGAAAACCATGAGAAGGCATGAACAGTGTGTAGCAAGGCAATGACCGTCTTGAAATTGGGAGCGAGAACCAAAGCGTCAGAAGTCTGTACTACAACGCCCTGTTGAATTCTATCATCTTCGCTGTTCATCTATGCATGGCAGGCTACGACTCCCACCCGAGCGCTCCGCCATTCTTATTCGCCTCAACCACCTTACCATTGACATGAGCGGATTTCTTCAATCCCTCGTCATCGACGTTGTGCCCTTCAATCTCAATCCTTGCGCCGTCCTTCAACACATCATCAACGGTATGCCCGGCGACTTCCACCTCTCCGCTTTCAATACCCGCCGCGAAAGCAAGGCGTTTGGGCAGGAGATATTTCACATCGACAAAGCGGAGGATGCAGGTCATGATGATGCAGAGGATCCAGATGGCGATGCAGGATTGCCAGGCGTATTCATCTTGTAGAATGCGGCATTAGATGTTTGAGGGAAAAGAGAAAAAAAGGGGGAGGAGAGAGACGTTGCTTACAATACGGTGCCTGACTTGCAGGCCATACGAGGACTTGACTCCAAGCTGAGATAGCGTAGTAACAGGCGATCGCGACGCCTACCGTCAGGGAGCGGACTTCGGGATCTTGGGGTATACTGCATATATCGTGTGAGTGAGCGATTATGGTGTTTGTGGAAGGGACTTGCTTACAGGTCTGAGAGCCAGGCCATGATGAGCGGTGCGGTTCCGAGGGTCATGTATGAGATGAAGTAGGAAGCATACTGGTACAAGTCAGTTTCAGTAAACATGAGAACTTCTAGAGCAGGATACGTACCGCTGCGGATAGTGGTACAGCAGAGGGATGGCTGGTCCAAATGCTCATGATTATACAAGGAACCAGGCCGATAACGCCTAGGATGTGTTAGACAAAATCGTGAGGGCCGGCGAAAGTGCTGCGGACTCACCCTGCGCTACAATAAAAACCCAGCGAGTCTGAAACATGTCGGATAAAATGGCCCATATCCAGACTGTCGAGAGTTAGCCACCTTTGCTTCTAGGATCACCAGAGCCAAATTCTTACCAAATACAACATTGATTGCACCTCCTCCAACGGGAATGATGTTGACTTCCTCCGTGGACCTGGGAGAACGTTAGTGAGATTTAACCCTGGAGCAAGCTCGTCTTACCATCTGTCAGACCCATCGGCCTTCTTCTGCGCTTTCAAGAACAAGCTAAAATAGACATAGCCGTACGTAGCAAGAACAATGCCATCGTAGAGCACCGTGACGAAGTACACCACCCAAGAAGAAAAGCATCGCTTCGCTGCAGCCCAAGTGATTTTCTTTGGCTCTGCCCTCTTGTTCCTGATCAGTCTTGAGATAGCGAGTTCTTGGTCATTGCGGCTGAACCAGAAAGCTTGCGGATTTCTCTTGTTGGGATAGTCCGGGATCATAAAGATTCCAAAGACACCCCAGACCACGGTAATGATGGCGTTGACGACGAAAAGCCTTTCTCTATCGTCAGAACATGCCCTATCGTTGACTGCATGTCATAAACTCACCACCTCCATCCAGCAAGTCCTGAATGCCCGTCCATAGTGCCCATAATAGCAGCCTGCAACGCCCCAGACAGCATGTTTCCGATCGCCTGACAGGAATGGTAGAACCCCATCCTCTTGGCCAGTTCCGTGGGAGTATACCAATGCATGAAGAGCGTCATCATACCAGGCCATGCGCTCGACTCAAATGCCCCCAGAAAGACCCGAATAATGTACACTTGCTTCGCTGAAGTTGCCATAGCCATCAATCCAGTCATGACGCCCCAGGCGATCTCCAGACCCGGTAGCCACCACGAAGGCCGAACGTATGTCATTATCACCTGCGAAGGGACGAGCATGATGCAGTATGCAACATTGAAAGCCGTAGTGAAGTAGTTGAGTTCGTTCCCATGGAGGTTGAGATCCTCTTGCATCCCAGAGACGTAGGCATTGTTGATGTTCTGTTGATCCAGGTATTTGATCACCTGGGAAATGCAGCCAAAAGTCAGGAGAAAGATATCGAGTCGTAAAACGAAGGCTCGCTCTTCTTCGGTTCGCTCTGGAGATGGAGCCGGGAATGCCGGACGTTTGCTGAAGAGCCTCATGGTGCCGTACTCAGAGGGCGACTCGTTGGGGAGCAGAGAGGACGAAGGTCCTGGAAGTTGAGGTGTAGTGGCATTATTTTCGGGTGCACGCATATCAGCTGCCAACGCTGCTCACCCGATAGCGGATGCGTGCCAGCCATATAGCAGTGGTACTAGACTAGCAAGGTAGTTGGAGGCATTATCCGGGTCTTGGCAATACACTGGGGTGGTGGTAGGGAAGGTGGCGGCGATAGGCCGTGTACAACCCTGAAGACAAGCCGCAAGAACGCCGCTCGGCCAACTCAATCTGGTAAGACGACACTCGAGCTATGCCCGACGTCGCCTCACCTGATCTCGAGACGAGATCTATACCATCGACCCAAGCTATCTTCAGCAAGTATTCGAGACTCGAAGTGCACCTTGTTTGGCATCTGTATCACTGATCAAGCTCTGCCAGAACCAACTTCGCTACCATGGCCCCTCACGCCACAGATGATACAGTAACAAGCCCTTCGCTAGAAAGCACTTCACTAGAGCGACCGAAAGAACCCGTCACGATAAATCATGGCGGATACAGGTCTCTTCCAGTCGCCAATCCGTGCCTGTCCTACTGGCATCGCACAACCAGAGCTTTCCCATACCTCAACCACAACCAAGACTCTCCCGTTCCATCGCAAGCCAAATATCTCATCATTGGATCCGGCCTCGCGGGAACATTGACAGCCTGGTCTCTCATCGAACGCGGCATACCCGGAAACGAGATCCTCGTTCTGGAAGCCAGAGAAGCAGTTTCAGGTGCTTCGGGCCGTAACGCAGGCCACTGCCGCCCCGACGCATTCCGAGGGTTCGCTGCATACGCTCGCGTTCATGGCGAAGAACAAGCCAAGAAGATCGTCGAGAATGAAAAACTGGTTTTCGAGCAAGTGGATGCTTTCGTCAAGGAGCACCAGGTACCATGCGATTTGAATTCGACGACGACGTTTGATGTTTGCTTGACGGAAGAGTTCGCGGCGTACGAGAAGGACAGTTTGGAGAAGTATAGGACTGCTGGAGGCGACGTGTCGCACGTTAAGTTCTTTGAGGGCGAAGAAGCGAAGAGCAGAACTAAGGTCGATGGCGCGATCGCGGCGTATGAGTGGCCTGCTGGATCGGTCCATCCGGCTAAACTTACGCAGTGGATGCTGAGCAGGCTTCTTGACAAGGGCGTGCAATTGTTTACGCACTGCCCTGCGACCGAGATCTCGAAGCATCACCCAGGAAGCGATGGTCTGAGATGGAACATCGCCACACCAAGAGGAATCGTTGCAGCGGAGAACGTGGTGCATTGCACAAACGCGTACTGCGCCCATCTCCTACCCGAACTGGCCAAATTCGTTACGCCGAACAGAGCTCAAGCACACTCTTTTGTGCCCTCGGCCTCATTGTCCGGCGAGAAAGCGCTTAGCAGCACAATGTCGCTGCGTTATAGCCTTCGACAGTTCTTCTCGTTCATCCAGAGGCTTGGCGACGGCACTGTTGTGTTTGGCACGTCGCGGGAAAACGACACCTGGAGCGACGACACCAAGAACTCGATCGTAACATTCGATGATACGGCCTATAATGAAGAAGTAGCATCGACCGCCGAGCAAGCATTTGAGAGTTTGTTCGATGGCGGGAGTAAGATCAAGAGGCACGGCGAGGGTGCAGACAACTACTGGTCGGGTATTATCGCTATGACTCCAGATTCCGTGCCCATGGTAGGACCATTGCAGGGCAAAGAAGGGCAATACATTTGTGCTGGCTTCAACGGACACGGAATGGCTCGAATCTGGACATGCGCCCCTGGCGTGGTGAAGCTCATGCTCGGAGAATCGTGGTCGGCAACTGGACTGCCGGAATGCTTTCAGTACGGTACCGCGCGGCTAGGCAGAGCTGCAAAGCACAATATCAAAGGCGTGTGGTAGGTAAGACTCACTGAAATCCATGTTGTTCCTCAGATATCGCTCAGTGGTTCACTGCATCAGTTTCTGCCCTCAGCAGCTTCTCTGACTGACGCAGACCGACGGCTTCTATTTCAGAAACGTTCTGGACCCCTCATCCCCAATCAGCGAACAGGACGTCAGTCGCTCGTCGTTTAATCGAGCATGATCGTCGTGGAGCCCCGCAGCCCCAGAATATGCACTCCAGGTGTTCGAAAACCTGTACGTCGCATGAAGTGAGCTCGCGATGGCGCTGTCATTCCCAATCGCAAAACTCGCAACGCATTGCCTCCCATAATGCCCTCCTCGGTCTTATCTCAGTAGCCTGTTTCGTCCTGGCACCACTCCTCGAATCCGGTCGGCTGGTGCTTGTGACCTTGCCCTACATCGCAGAAACCGACTTTCAGCACAAAGACCTTGCATAACACTTGGTATTGCTAAAATTTACCCAGATGCCACTTTCTGTAGATCGCAGTTGACAACCACCCATGCGCATTGACTTGGCCATATTTGGCTGCTGGGTATCAAGCTCGTCGTCCAGGGTGAACATTACATTGGCATGGCTTTGCATGATAGTCGGGATCGCAGCACGACTTGTCGTACAGATCGAGATGTTACATCACAATGATCGAAATGAACTCCTTTATTGGCGAGGCGGTCGAAGTGGGGTGTACATACAATGCCTGCACCGTAGGTAGATATTGAAGTAGCCTTGCAACGAGGGTCAGCGTTTCTAGCTCATGGTCATCTAGACGGGCTGACCTATAGCGTGGTTCTCATCCATCATGGAGATGATGTTTGGGAGAAGCGCCACCATTGTGCTCACCGTGCCCAAGCAATGCTGCCAAAATCGTGAGGGTGACAAGAAGACACGAGAGCATATCGCTTTGGAGGCATTGATCACCTCATTTTTAGGTCCTTAGCCAAGCCAGCTGGCGCGACGTGCTGGTTGCCCACGTCTCCACGCGTCACCGCACTACTCCCTATCACGCAGAAGCTGCAGGTTGAGGAATTTGTTGATCAAGTCTCGGCTAGTCTGCGTTGAGAAGGTGGATGCTGGCCAACTAAGCAGGGCGTTGGCGTTGAAAACCAAGCGATTGCCATTTCCAAGCATGCCACTGGTGCTTGATCAGAGACACTCAATGGAGACGACGCATCTGACGATTCTGGCGTATCGCGGAAAGCTCTACCAAGTTTGAATCAGCGAGCACCCATACAGCTTAGCACCTTCACACCGGCTTGAATAGTGTGTTCAGTATGTGAACATTCCAACAGGCGTTCCTGGAGTCAGGAGTACTTCGCCTTGCTCTTGAAGAAGGGCCTTGGAAACCTTTGGGTCCCTTGCTGCCGTGACTCTCTGTTTGATAGAAGTCTTCCTTTACGTGATGTGATGGCGCTTTTGGTAGGCGGTCATGTCAGTATGTGTCCGCAGAAGATACGCCGTGCAAGAGTCATGAGTGAATGTGAGTGAGGTGAAAGTTGAGTGCTAGGAACAGGACTAGCGCCCGTCGGTCGTCGGCCCGCATATGGTCAGAGCTTCCCAGCCATCTTGCTGACCTCTCGAGCACAACAAATCTCTCCTTTGCGACAACTCCTCCAAGCCGCGATACCTTCATCCGTCACCCCCAAGTGGATCAAATCGTGGTCGCATCACATTCATTTACCTTTCGGTCGACTCGTCGAACTCCTCGGCTGATTGCTAGCTTCTACAGAACTGCGCGCAGCTCGATTCACATTCCATTTCGACCCGTAGCACTGCCGCACCGCTATGGCCAATCCAGAGACCGAGGTTGTCATTCCTGAGGATGAGACCGCAGCGGACGAAGAGATGGGCGAAGTAGAGGAGAATGGCGGCGATGGGACGGCACCGGGCGGACTTGAGGACATTGAGCCAGTTGTGCCCACGCGCACCACCTTCTTAGAGTGAGCGCCATCCCATTACAGCCCTTGAAGTGGAGCTGAAACACCTGACGCTGGTTCGTGTAGTTACTTGCGCTCGCCGATTGTCGAGCTGGCTGTTGGTCGGGGTGAAGATTCAGCAGTCCTCTCTGCGCACCAAGCGCTTCTCACGGCTGCTCCATTCTTTCAGCAGGAATGCGCCAAATTCGGAGCCAACTCACGCCGCCGTATCGACCTCTCGAGCGAAGACATAGCAGCAACATCATCCGTACTCGAGTATCTCTACAAGGGCGACTATTTCCCCACGCTCTCCGGCAACACCACACTAGAGTACGACCCAACTGTCCCACAGCCAGACAACGAGGGTGTTGGTCTTTTGCGCCACGCTAGAGTCTACAACTTGGCAACGCGGTGGGCTCTGCCGGCTCTGGCGGGCCTTGCGCACAGGAAGATCCACCTCACATCCTCTACTGCCAAGGGCGAGATCGCGTACGCACGCTTCGTCTACAAGGAGACCAGCCCCGACGACGAGAACATCCGGAAGCCAGTCGCAAACTTCTGGGCCACACGATCGCATGTTCTACGTCACGAAGCCGAGCAAGAGTTCAAGCGCATGTGTCTCGAATTTCCACAGTTCGGTTTCGACGTTCTTACCTTGGTACTCGATCAGCAAGAGAAGCGCAGCCAGCGTCAAGCAGAGGCCGGCAGCAGTGGTGGTGCGGGTCGGAAGCGACAGAGGGTACTTTAAACTTTACATGACAAGCCGGAAGCTGTATGCTGACCATTTGTGTGTAGCAGGTTCTCTAATTCGCGGCAGTCCGCAATCTGTAGCATTACATCTGTGTCTTGGCGCAGCTCACGGCAGAGCAGCTCGTGGCTGTATCGACAGTCTTTGGGAAATGAATTTATATTGGAATGCTCCATCCATGGCTCGATCGGACTTCTGCCTCCAGGACCTCAAGAATTTCGAACATTCTTTTTCCATGTCATTGCCAAGCTCGATCCAACGCATCACGGACGCTGATAGTGTAGGAACTGGATTTGTCTTCGCATCTCGAGACTCGCGCCAACGACAATGTTCAAAAGCAAAGGCTCTCTCCCGGGTACGTGCCTCGAACCTCACGGTCTCTATTCGAATGAAGAAACGATCATGAGTTAATCCTCGCCATGGGAACGAGCACCTCCAGAGACCAAGTACTGCTTCCTCAGACTAAATTTCGGCTGCATGAATATCAACGAGTCAAAAAATTCCCAAAATCAGCCACCAGCCAGAGAGCAGGATTTTAAATGGTGGCTATGAGCGCTTTTCGAAGCTTCTTTGTGGACCTCGATTACTCACCGGGTGCACTTTGGATTTCACATCAAGCAAGCGGACGAATATAAAAATCATAAGATGTAATCCAGCTGTGCTCTCCTGACCTTGCTTTCTATATGAGGACGGGAGCTGGCTGCCCACCTCTTTCTTCTTCCTTCCCTTCGCCTTGGCGCATGTTCAAGAGGTCAACGGCGAGACTTTCTTGACACTGCCATTCCAAAATCCAAAGTTTTGATCACAGCTGTTGGCTAAGTAAAATCTTGGATGCTAGTTCTGGCACTTAGAAAGGTCATCTCTGGCGCGCCGCAGGCAATGAAATATTTGGTCTCTTGATTCAAGACATCTGGAATAAATTTGGTCTGAGATCCGGTTATCCCTAACTTGGCATCGACGCTGATCGCTTGAACAATATCGTGTCAATTCCGAGGATAAATCTGGTTTCTTGGCAACTGCGATTTAAATCATACAGAATTCTGCGGTTGACGATACTGCGATACTCCAATATCCCAAAATCCGGTACTTCTCTCTGCATTATGACTGCTCTTAGCCATATGCGTGGCCGTGTCGGCGGAATGCACCGTCATCGGAACGGCGAGCGTCTTTTTGCTTGCTCAACGATATCTCTCTACAATTCACAAGGTTCTTTGGTGGCTCGCTTCACTGATACCAAGCACCTCGGTCAATATGTCAAGAATGACGTCCACATGCTAGGGGAACATATCTGCGGGCACTTTTCGCCAGGGGAGGTTTTTCATCCCTCCAATTTCTATCAATGCGAGGAACGCTGTTCCGGGGTCAAACGTCGCCCAACAAGCGTGAAAGGGATAAGAATCGAAGACTTTTGGAAGGAGCATACGCTTTGTCTGCCTTTAAAGGCCGGATATCCACATTTCCTCAAGATGATCGATGGGATGGATGAGGATGCCGTGAGATCGCGGATCCGGAATTTATCAATCGTGAGGAATGCCAATCAAGCCAAGAACATGGCGTACGACCCATTGGTTATTGAACAGCTTGCTCGGCTTCCCAAGCTTGAAAGTTGCGAGTTACCATTTGAAGTAGCATACCACATGGCGGCGAGCCCATCTCCGAGAGTCCTTGTGCTCCATCAGTGGAACATGAAGGCGTCTACGCTATGGACCTTGGAGACAGGAGACGTTGTAAGAATACGGTATTCTTTGAACAATCCTGCGGCACGGAGTTCAACGGGGCACAGCTGGATAAAGACACTGGTAAATAAATGGGACGGCTGTGAACCAGAGCGGGAATGTGGCAACATGCCAAGGGAGAAGCCGTTTCGTGTAGACCCATGTATCGGCTCAGCTGAGTGGGACAAGAAATACTTGCTGGTGCAGCTCGCGATCGCGCGCCGCGAGGGACACTTCGTGCAGCCTGCGAAACTAGGCTGGCAAGCTTTTGGAGAGAGGTACGATGAGCATTGCGCTGTGCGGATCGACTGCAGCATCTTCGTGACCCAAGGCCGTTTGGGTTCGTTCAGAAAAAGAGACGACCGAGGGGCCCACATTGTCGATCGTCTAGATGCTGGAGCAGAGAAAAGAGATACCCTAGGCGGCGATGAGGACAGGGGGATCCCTCTTTGTATGTGCGAAAATAAAGCCTCTAACGAAGACCAAGCGCCGCCAGAACCAGAACGTCAAAGCTCGACAGAAGAATCGACGCCAGAAGCCAGCGATGATGAGCATCATAGTTCTCAGGATGAAGCGGTTGGACCAAGTGCGCCGATGTTGCCAACACCAACGGCCGGCAAGTCATCCAACACCAGGCTCGAGCCTTCACTGGAGGCCAACACCCAAGTTTCAGTAGATCAAGTGCGTGAGCCAAGATATCATCAGCCCACGCTTCGTTCGTCTCGAACGGTTCGAAGCTCATTCATTTCGCGAAACGAGCTCCCGAGATCAGAGTACAACACACTGCTTGCGGTCGCGAGGAGCAACGACCTGAACGAGACGAACGACTCCGTAGCAGACTTGAAATTTGAAAGTCTTATGCACGCCCTGAGTGGCGTTGAGGATTCGCCAGCTGTTGCACCACATCTATACCGGCGATGGTCCAGTTCGCAGGAGAAACCCGAGCGCTACATCTGTCCGAAGAACTGGCGAGATTGTCACTGAGATGGCGCGTATGCTGTCGTTACGGAAGATATCATAATGTGGACAAAAGGTGTAACATTTTCGCAAGGATGCGGGTTCTTGGGAGCTGCTCAAGCTCAACGAGGCTCTGGATATTTAGCGCTAACGGCGTGCAACGTGCTAGTGAATGTTCCTCGACAGAGCTTCTTCGAACACCCCGATATTACCTGCCGACATGCGATATTACAAAGGAGCCCGTTCGGCATGAGTGCTAGCGTTCCCCTACTTGGCCTAGGGCTTCAATTTCGCTCTGCTTGCAGGATATAAGGGGACATTGGACGGTTCAAAGGCTATTTCTCGCGTGGAACTGCTCTTTTGGAGATCTATGTGTGATCAATATGACACTTAGCATTCTTGGAAGTAAACAGACTGTACTGCACCATTGGGATATCTATATCGAGCATTAAATTTCACATTTTTGATGGACATCGGGCAATGCCGAACCTCCAGCGGAGAGTCTGTTCATCAAGTGACAGACCCCTCACTCCCTACAAAACCTTCCCCAAAGCCTATATTTGACCTCACCTCTCCACCCCACTCCACTCCCCCACATCAAACCCCTTCCTCATCAGCACCTAATGTCTTCGACTCACCGAACCGGCGTCTCAGCCCGCGGCGCAGCTCGAGAAAATACCCTCACAGCCCCAACATCAGGCCTCGCGCCGGGTCACGTACAAGCCAATCTGATCGTCCTCCCCTCCAAGCCATCTCACTACGCCCAGGACTTCCGGCGATTATGTCTACGAAACCCAGTAGCTCTGCCGCTGATCGCAGAGGGCGGATACGATAGTCTCAAGAGCCATCTGCCGAATCTGGAACACGACGAAATCATCCGGACCACGCCCGGGTTTGATCTGAGGCGAGACGTGCCGAAGTACACGGTCTACCGAGATGGGAAAGTCGTCGGAGAAGAAGTGGTGCAAGATATCAGGGCGGAATGGCAAGACCATGTGGCTTTTCTGACGGGAAGCTCGTTTACTTTCGTTACGGATCTGGCGAAGGCAGGGCTTGCTCCGCGCCAGCCTTCTGCACCGCTGTATGTGGCGACGAAGAAGCACCTGTACCCTTCGGGCATCTTCTACGACTCCCCGACTGTGGTCTCCATGCGAGCCTACTCTGCTGCGGAGATCGGTAGAGTGCGAGAGATTACTGCTCCCTTTGTAGCCACTCATGGAGAACCGATTGATTGGGGCTGGGGAGCAGTAGACCGTCTCGGGATAGAAGACATCAATACTCCGGCATACGGGGACGCACCTTTGACGAAGGATGGCAAACCATTCGGAGATGCAGCATGGACGAGCGAGGTTGTGCCAGTATTCTGGGCTAGTGGTGTCACGGCACTGGAGGCGGTGAAGAAGGCTGAATTGGAAGGGACAGTGATGGTGAATAAGCCAGATTACATGTTACTGCTGGACTGTCAAGTTGGTGACGTGAAGAAGTGAGTCTCTTCGCGCAGTCAGCCGCAAAAGCCTGAGTGGTCTACATTTCACACAGCATCCCTGTCCGCAAAATCGTCGATATGTCCGTGCTTCCCCGTCGGGATCGCCCGTGGTATCACATCTTCAGCCGTTTCGTCGGTGAATCTGAGATCTTCTTCCAGAGAGACAGTGTCCTTGATCTTCCAGACCATCACGGGTGCCGCAATGATAAGGCTTGCCGCGAGTAGCGCCCAACAAGAAGCAAACAAGTTCATGTATGGAACGTCGAGGGCATCAAGGCGCCAGACAATGGCAGCTCCTGCGGACTGAATACCTTTGTAGAATCCAGCAAAGTTGGCGAGCTTTCGACCGTTGTTTGTCAAAGCTCCCATGAACCTGATGAAAGTCAACATGAGGCGAGGTGTGCATTTGGAGGTGGGGCTTACCAGTAGACGCAAGTCTGCCACGCTGCATCATAGAACCCGTAGAAGATGTACAAGAACATCGGTCCAACATAACCGTCGTCGTTCCAGTCGCCGCCACCACCGACGTGACCATTCTTATCGATATCATTTCGAGTGTAGCCTCTTTGAAAGACATAACCTCCGCCCCAGACACCGAATGTCAGGGCCAGAAGTGCAAACCAAGCGATGATGGCACGAGACGTACGTCGAAGCTTCGTCGAATCCAGACCATAACCAAAGATAATCGCTCCAAAGATTTGGGCTAGCCAGTAGAGAACGTCGTTCAAAGCCCTGGTGCGTACATTGAAGTATAGATTGACATCGTTGAATTGATAGGTGTAGAACCAGTTGGAGGCAAAGAACATGGGGAATAGGCATAGGATATATGGGTCCGTGAAGAGGGTCTCCCATAGGCCCATTAGCTCGGACTTCCAGGTAGGATTCTTCATAAGGATAATGCGGGACCCGTCGGTTCGCACGACTTGTCTGGCGTCCACGAGAATCCAAGCTAAGCATGCGCCAGCAAAGGTGAGGACGAGAAAGCCGATGTAGGTTCCCACATTTACTCCGCCGGTACTTGACCCATGTATGTTTTGTGCGAGGGGAACCTGGACGTGGTCAGCTTCTTGCCTCCCCTCCTCTCTATGTGTCGCAGCTCATGCTCCATACCAAGCTTCCAATGACACCTCCAAGGTTGAAGATAGCCCAAAATGCAGAAATGTATCGACCCTTCGCGGCTTCAGGAGGATAGGACATCATAATCTGTCCTTGTGCGCTCCAAAGCACGCCTGCACAGGCGCCCAGCAGGGCACCGGAGAAGATAACGTATCCTGTGTTCTTCGTGTACCAATAGCAGATGTACGAAGAGACATAGATCGAATATCCTATGCCGCCAAAGCACAGAGCGGGTTTCACACCAAGCGCATCTAGGGCTATGTCAGCAGATATCGGAGGAAGAGAGGAGGAATAATTGTAGCTGTACTGACTCGTTACACTTCCTGCAAAGAATCCAACCACCGCAAAGGTCGCGTAGAGAGCACTGTTGCCATTCGCGCTGATGTAGACATTGTCGCTGACTTGACCGGCGCCGCCAAGGCCATTAAGGGCGTTGAACATGCCTAGACTTTGTCAATAGCGGCCATGATTTTTCCAAGAATGCAGCGAACGCCCCACGACGTATACGTTCTATACGTTGCCTGAACGGACTCACCAGGGCAGAGAAAGCACACGAATGCCACAATCGTGAGCTGAACCTGAGGAGAGGCATAGTGAGGCAGATTGCGAAAGATCGGCTTGTGTTTCCAGCCGTGTGGGAGGGCTGCTGCTTCGGGAGCAGAGTGAGGCTCTGAATGATATTCAGTCGTCGAGACGTGCTTCTCATGAGGATCCATTGTTATGAGTGATATGCTCTCGGGGTCTGCTCGGAAGTGATATCTCGACATCCGGGGTGCGGAAGAGGAGCAAGAAGAATGCGTTGCACACGAAGGCATCAGGCCTCCCTTAAAGCAAGTCAGGGATTGTCTGGCTGGCTCCAAATCCCGCCTCTGCCGATCGGCGGGCTGGGCATTGAGTACTGCAGTCCTCCTGCGCCGCCTTGCACGAGACATGCTCTGACAGTTTCCATAAATGTAGCTCGTGCATGTGCTTCAGCCGTGCAAGGCTCGACAGTTCCCTTGTGGATCTGCAAGCTCCAGAGTTGCGGTCTCCTAGCGCAACAGCATTACTACACTCTGAAGAGACGCTTGAGGACTCGCGGAGAGAAGCCTTGACTTGATACAGAATCCAGTTGTGAGTAACTTGTTCATCCTTCTTCAGGGAAAGAGAGAGGGAATCGCTCGCGAAACCAATTGTCACTGCAAGGCTGTGATTCCCGCAGGACGTTGAGATCCATGACTATTTCCCGTAGGTTGAACATCCCGGAAGTCGTCCGCGTGAAACGTGGAAGTTACGCTGTGCACGGTCATCATATGTTGAGTGATGCATGGTCGAGACTTTGTACTTCCGCGAGGGCGTACACACAGCCTTGCATGGAGTAACGTTGAATCGCTTTCCGATTGGGCCAGATTGCGGCAGCAAGCCACGGCGCTCCTTTTCCTCGCGAAACAAATGGCTCAAGACAGCTGTCTGCGTCGCGTGCCAGACTTTCTTTCTCGGCGGCCTCATAATAATATGGCGTCTTCACCAGTGGTACAGCCTCACAGCGTCTTGCATTCTGACGTGTATCAGCTCGCCTGCCGATAAGACTTATAGAAGACCATGAGCGCCTCGTATGCGCGCAGTCGTGTGCTGTATGTTGGATTCGTGTGGACGCCTAAGTAGACGGTGAAGTTGATGTTGTGTCGAGAAACACGGCCGAAGCCTGCGACGAGTGGATAAATTTGTATATCACGATCTTGGCACTCCGTACTAGGCCACGTTGAGCTTAGTGGATTAAACTCTCACTTCCCAGTCTTGCATACAGCAACATTACAGACCAAGGACAAAACACTCATTGTTCTCTCGGCATGGAGCACTTTCGGTCGCCGCGACGAATTTCAGAGCTTGGACTCATACACTGGGCCTTCATGGCGTTTCCAGGCGAGCGCTGTGGCTGCCTACGCCCCCTTGAAATGCAGAGCCTTGTGGCTCTCTGTCACATGCTGAGATAGACTCCCTCTCACTTGCGGGGCCTCGTTATACCGCATGGTGGCGTGGCACCAACGTTGCTATTCGCAGAGCTTCACGGAACGAAGGTTGGAAGGAAGAGCACAGTCTGACGTGACAAGACTACGCATGTCTGCTACTGAGCCTCTTGGTCCGTAGCCGACCCGCTCAGCTCGATCTGGGCTCGATCAGCCTGGCTCGAGGCTTGAGAGGATGTGCAAGGTTTGACCGACGGTATACTCTCGACCGCCTCTTGTCGTGCAGTCCGACTGCGTACCCTGCACCCTTGTTGTGCTGCCGATTTGCCTACTCTCTTCGTTACCTAGCACCCCCCAGCACTTTCTGTCGGCACATCACAGTCTACTACGACTCCTCTAAGAACCAAGATCACCATTCCAGTACTTGGTCCTATCGTTAATCTTTCGATCAGAGGTGCCGCTAACGTTGCGTAAGCGTGCATGGCTAACTATATCAAGGCGAATGGCCTGCCATGACTACGCTCGCGACGGTTGTAGATCTCCAGAGCGTACACTCGTTAGCAAACAAGCTCTACTGCCGATGTATGCCAGAACTTCTCCGCTTCCACTTACTATCGCAAGCGCTGACGTTGCTCCAGGTCAAGAGCAGTTGAGTGGGTCCAAAGCGATAGCTCGAAGCCTGAGAAGACTCCGCAACAAGTTGGAAGAGGCCGAAGAGGTTCTTGACGAGGCTCCGACCCAGCATGAAGATGTTCGTGTGCTGCAAGCCGCGGGTGAAAGCAAGAATGTCCTGAACATACTTGATCTCGCGTTGCAGCACCATCGCAGTGCGACCACAAGAGAGACCCAAGACGAAGGCTTTGTGTCGGACTTCCTTACACTGATTGAATCAGTCACGAGCAAGCTCTCAGACTCTCTCGCTGCTTTGGAAGGGCAAAAAGGCACTGCGGGACTGTTGGAGGCGTCACATGCTCACCCGACATCATCTCCCATCTTTCGGTCGCCCTCTGCGTCCACTGCAAGTGATGACCCCCGAAGAAACGTGAGCACGGCATCTACGCCGTTCTCATTCCGTCGCGGCCAGTTGAGCATGATCTCCGACAACACGAGCCTAAGCAGCGGGACTCAGGAATTGACAAAGGAGAAAGCCATAACACCAGCGCCGTGTGGGACAGTTAAAGCGAATGGCTACAGGAGCTCACAGTCTATGCCGGGTGTCATGGAACAGCACAAATCCGCATTTGTCGACCCGATGTCCCACAACATTGACCAGGCGACGTCGATGATTCTGCAGCACGAAGCTGTACACGTCGCATCTCGATATCGGGTAGTGAACCCCGATCCTACAATAGATACTGATAATGCCGATCAGCAATATCCAGCGACCGATTATGGTGGCCTACAGCAGATGAGCTCGACTTCTGCGCGAGTTGCATTGCCAACAAGGATTCCAGACACCACTACTTTTACCTCAGGACGTGTTCAAATTACATCAATAAACGATCAGCAAACCAGGGGGAGGGAGAAGAAGTCAAGATCACCCCGGTCCAAATCGCCAGTGCCTGATAACACTGGTGAGAGTGAGAACATGATGCCACAGAGACGCACAGCCAGTACGCCTCTCCAACCTACTCTGAGCATCGGGGGATTGGAAGTCGTCACGCATGATCTCAAAAGATACGTGCAACCGAAAGCCAACCCAAACGTCGAGCCCACCATGGCGCCGAAGGCCGAACTTGCTGGTCTTGGCATTCACGACTCACAAGAGGTCCCAAGATTCTATGCAGGCACAGGTATTTGACGCTGTCTCGAACTCACGAGCGTGAATGGCACTGATTGTCTACGCAGATCACAAATCCGAACACGAGCGTATCGCATCCATTGTCAAGCTTTGGAACGACTGTCGCTGGATTGATGCAGGAGAGCAGATCGCGAGCCACTTGGACAGACAGCTTGAACGTGGCGACCAAAGCCTGGCTCGAAGATTGCGACATTTAACGGGCGTTCTTGCAAGTCTTCAAGGGCAGTGGCATCGAGCACTGGTCATCTTCGTTTCTGTGTTGAACGCACCCATCACAGAGCCTTCTCAGTTGGACGCTGGCGACTGCGCTGCTGCATACTGGCTGGGTGACACCTATGCGTTGCTCGATCGAAGGGTCGAGGCATTGCTCGCATACTCGATAGCCGAGCGTAGTCCTCTCTTCCAGGATTCGACAAAGCATCGCTTGCATCAGTGCATACGAACTGACCAGGATGCATGTCGAGCAGCAAAGGGGGTCCCCGACACCAAGCTATGGGAACAAGAAAGGCTCAGTAGGAATTTTGACGCTGGAGACTCGATTCTCAACCCCCAGATCATCACCGGAGGTGCAGCAAAGGCTTTCCTCAGCTACGTCCGCTCGCAACCGGAACAGGCGTCTGCGAAGCAGTCCACCCTGGATCCTAACGATGGCAGAGCCTTCTCGCTCTGGAAATTCGGCCTCGACGCTGTCCCTTGGCAAGAAATGCAGAGGCTCCAAATCGACCCGGTGTGTTTTACTCCATCCGGTCCATGGCCCTTGGAATTCGACCCACAATTCGCGATGGCGAACGTCTCCAACGGTAGACTACTCTCTCACTCTTGCGACCTGCTGCAACTCGTGACTTCGAACCACAAAATCGCCAAAGCAGGCGGTTTCCGCAAGAAAACGCTCGACTGCTTCACGCATCCCGACCTGTCCTGGCTCATCCAAACCATCAGACAATGTCTCCGATGGCTCGGAGTCGAATGGTCGGAATCGAGCGATGCGCAGACGACTTTCTTCGCGGCTCGCTACGCCTCTGCAGAAGACCGCGTGGCGACCATCCACTACTTTTCCCTCCATCTCTTCCGCCTGTCCTTCCGCTCGGGCTACGGCGTCGATCTCTGTCCCGGCGGCATTGCGAGCGCGAGAATCCTCCGACGGCAGGCGAATTTCGACAAGGGCGTTCACTTGCACGAGACGAAGAGGCTTCGGAAGATGGTGAGGGAATTTTTGGACACGGCAGCTGGGAAGCTGGAAGATGAGGCTTTCAGAAGTACCGCGTTGCCTGTCATGAGTATCAACGGCGTGACGGGATTGCACCGGAGGCCGACAAATGCGCAGATGACAGCAGTACCTTCTTCATCGGCTGGCTCTATTAAGTCAGCTTCTTCGTCCAGATCTTCTAGGCCGGCAAGTTTGCTTTCGAGGGTGAGGGGTGTGGGAAGTGGAGGGTACTAGATGGAATTGTTTGTTTCATTTCCCATCCTTCATCATCTCAATCGTCTTGAAAATTCGAGGTAGATTCATTACTATCATCTTCATACATTCGTGAAGCAAGTCATCCAAAATTCAATCATCATCCTCATTCCTTTCATTTCTAAGGAAGACCCATAAACAGCTCCAACATAGCCGGGTAATTGGGTGTACCCAAGCCGGTGACGGGATCCCATCCTGTCGCTACCGAGAAACCGTTACTGTTACATCCGGGATTGTCGCCCGTCGTGATATCGTGTAAGACCTGCGGGTTCTGGTACAGAGTTGGGTTGACGAATCCGACCGGGTTCTTTCCAGATTTCAATCGCTCGTCATTGATACGGGTAAGGATGGAAGCAAAGACTGGCGAAGAAGCTGATGTTCCGCCGATGAGGGTAGGCGCTCCTTGATTGATGATGACAACGTTGTCTCCTACCGCTGAGACATCGGGGTAGCCTCGTCCAGAAGCGTTGTACACTCCTTGCCCAGTGTTAGGGCCGGTGTAGGATTGGTACGGGGGCTTGTGCGCGGTCAAGTAGGTGTTGACAGCACTCTGCTGATAAGCTGGCTGGGCGTAGATGTTGGAGAAACCTCCGCCGGAAGCGAATCTTGTGACGGCGGTTTCCTGGTCTTGCTTGGCAGAGCCGGTAAGGAGAGTGGCACCGACAGCGGTGATATAAGGGCACGTGGCTGGAAAGTCTGGCGAGAAGACGTTCCCGACATTGCTGCCGTCTGTAGCATTCAAGCAGCCATTTGCGTTGTCGTCGCCCGCAGGTCCGCCGACACCACTGTCACCAGAAGAAATGAAGATGGATACGCCGTTCATGCCGAGCTTCATGAATTCGGCGCATTGACGCATCTGATATGAGGCTGGAAGGTCGAACTCTTGCCCACCGTAGGAGACGCTGATAACGTTGGTTGGAGAGTAGACTCCGCACTGCTTGGGCTGCATGAAACCGCCAGGCACGTCGTGTGGGTATGGAGGGTCGAGAGTCTCTGCGGATGCATTGCAGTAAGAGCCATCAAGGGCATCAAGGAAGTTGTTCAAGAAACCTGCATAGGTGTAGTTTGCCTCGTAGACTGGGTCGTCGGTCTGGAAGAGGACAGACTTCTGCGGGTAGATAATGGGATAGGAGATCTGGAAGTCAAGGTCGCTCTCAGGTCCAGCGTTCGTTACATTGGCACCATTGGGTGCGCCATCAATGCCCTCAAAAGTTGGGCGAGTACCCTGAGGAATACGTGGCGCTAGCAGAGCAAAGAACTCGTCGAGATCCTGTCCTGAGTAGTAGTCACCGAGATCCTCGAAAATACCGAGCTCGTTGCCAGGCTGGGCTGTAGTGGCCTGCGTGAAATTGTACATTGCTCGGATGCAGTTTGGAGTAATGGCAACGTCGCACAGTCCAAGAGCGAGGTCTCCCAACAGATTCTCAGCAGTGTCGACAATCTGTTCTATGGGCAGTGGCAAACTCTCCAGGAGTGGAGGCTGTGGTCTGACGCCCGAACCAATGCCAAACGTTCGCTTCTCGATCTCCATTGGAGGCGGTCGAGTTGTGCGAGTAGCGTAGAGCTTGATACCTGGGGTGATGTAGTCGACGTGGTCTTTGACGTCCTCGTGGACGTGGTACTCGTCGCAACCGATAGTGGCCTTCCCAGAAGGCGCATGCTCGAAGAAATGGTACTTGGTCTGCAAGAGAGCCTCTGCCTCTGCGGTACTTAGGTCCATTTGCATCCACTGCTTGTTGGCCGACTGAGAGATGCGATGCGCCTCGACGCCAGCCTTCTCAAGCCAGGAGCGGACAGCATCAACACTGTCCTTGGATGGGGCGAACATGTCGTGGATCTCTTCCATGCTCCAATGCTTGCCATAGTTCTTCGACGCCGGGTCGGAGCTGTGTTACTCATCAGCAATCGCTTGTAGGGGCTTCTCGACACGATACATACACGTCCATGAGGAGATCATGTCCCTTGTCCAGATTGGTCTGTGTCATGCCAATTCGCACGGGAAGCTTGACATCGCTGTGAACGCGGTCGCGCTTGGTCCACTGCGCTGAAGAGGTATCCCGCCTCTCGTGAAGGACATGTCGTTGAACGTTGTTGGTCGGCGCGGCGACAGCAACAGCAGCAAGAGCCGCAAAGGCGGCCAAAGAAGAGAAATGCATCTTGAGCACGCTGAACCAGTCAAGCAACACCTACTGCAAGCGGAAAGCAGTAATACCTGCGGCAAGGCTATGCTATATACCACCTGAAAGGTGGCTCTGCTCGTGTCCATGCACATCACCGGAACGGCGTCGTCCTTGGGCCCTGGAGATCGTGTGCGGACCTTGTCGAAATCAAGCAGGTCGTGTGCCTGTCTCCGAACTTTAAGCTCTGGCAAAGCAACAGCACACAGTGTCGGGCAAAGATCGACGCCGAGAAAGACGCACAGGACGCATGTGCAAACCCAGATAGATAAAGTGTGTGGAGGGCGTCCCTTGAATCCTGCCAGGAGAGTGGTTGGCATTTGTCCGGCTTTGCGTTGAGTGGACGAAGCCAAATGAGGCGCTTGCCGGGAGAGGAAGGCAGGCGGCCATGTCGCATCTTCTTAGCTTGTGATAAATGGCTGTGTGTGGTGCGTTGCAGCGCAGATGTCAAAAGTGCCCAGATAAGCACATGTAGTGAATTCTGCACGCCGAGACCCACCACACACTGCTGTATCCTGCCGAGGGCGGCGTCACCGAAGCCGTTCGTGCAGACCGTTCGCTGCAACGTCAGCCTTCTATAGAGCGACATCACGCGGTCGAATAGAAATACAATCCCAGTCTTTCTTCGCCATGCATCACTTGAGCCATCATGTGTTTGGCCTGTCGTTCAATACGCAGTCATGTGCGATGGATGGAGAGATCGACATGCGCCTGCGCAGCCCCGCCGTTCATCGCCCGCCATCGTCATGTCTTTCCCGGGAGCCGCTCAAACTATCTTAGCTTCTCAGCCATCGCAGCGTATCAACGTATCTCTCCACATACATCTTCTTCGGCAGGGTCCTCTTCGCGCCGCTGATAGTAGATCATCTGGGATCATCTCTTCGGGCCATCCCAAATGAGCAGACGACCGAATCAGATTACCTTATCGTCCTGCCGCATCCACCACGGACTCTAGCCTGTGGCGTTGTGGTGTTGTGGTGTCGTCGAGGTTGTAGCATGGCGTCGGTCGTGGCCGAAGCGTTGCGCGACCACGAGAGGTTCCGATAAGCTTGTTGGCAACCTAAATTTGCCGTTCAGTGTGCTCCACCAGCGCCATGGCTTCTTTGCCCGTTCTTCTAATTCTCTTCTTGTCCGTAGTGTGTGCCATGGAGAGACATGGTTTCGGAAGAGATGTCCGGCCGTCGTCCTATTTTCCGGGAGCTTGCCATGCTACCACCATCTGTTTGAACTGTTCGCACGCTCGCATGTCCCGAGACTCTCGACGTAAGTTGCAACAGAAAGCAGACAGGGGTGCTATCGATGAAGTGAAGTCGCAAGGCGGAGAATCTAAATTTGCCTGAGTCGCATGGCTCGTGATACTGTGCCTCAGCAGCATGCGGAGTCCGTGCGAAGCACTACGAGTCCCTACTCCGACATGCGATGATTCTGGTACGCTGATCTGTGCACAGAAGAGGTGTTCTTCGCATCGGGATCTCAACTCAAACGATCTCACCCCACGAGGCTCGTTGCAATTGTCGGCACCCATCACTGATTTTCTTGCAGAATGTCTCGGCAACGATTTGAATGTCGCTTTCTCCTTCGTCCTCGCTTTTCCACCGCAAGCAGAACGTTTCGACGGCGTCTGCCAGTTCGATCAACATTTTCCTCGCCAACGGAGGTTCCCGAAATTCTTCGTGAATGATCATCTGACAGGTTTTGAATACAGTCATCGACATTGAATCGATCCGAGTCCGCGGTAAAAAAAATTTCTAAGGTGTGGTGTGTAATGTCTTCACTATACTGAACAGACCTGCACTGGTGTAGAGACAAATTTCTTTCGCAGCAGCACGGTGGCGCATCGGCAGTCTTACCCCGAATCAGTCGTCAGGCGAACAACGGAGATGGAAAGCATAGCTGCCATATGCCGAAGATGAGGCTCCCTTGTGAATACGACGGCATGTTCCCACGTATCGAAGGTGAATGGCAGAGCTGGTTTGCACCCGCGCTGGTTCAGTCTTAAGATTGGGCCCCTCGGTATTGCGAACTTTGTGGAAGTCGTCGAGAGGCTTCAGACAATCGTAGTGCTAGTCCAATACAGTGCGTGACAGACGGCTGCGCGTAGAATAAGGCCCATATTCCGCATCAGAGCGTAAGGGCGTGCATCTCTTTTGCCCGGCCTTCGCGACGGCCTTCTTTTCGTGCACCTAGGCCGCGAGACTCTTCCAGTTGGCTAGATAGCTGATCCTCAGCCAAGGTGGTCAGCCATAGTTTACGTGCCGTGTACGTTTCATGCCACAATCTCGGCTCATCACGTATAGAGTATGTCCGCTGGATGCCTGCGTAGAGTCTTTTTCGTGAACTGTGAGAGCCGCTTCTCGGGATCGTATACGCACTTCCAACAGGTTCGATTCACGGAGTGAATGGCTCCGCTGCCAACCACGTATTCGTATCTGAGCATACGCAGCTCCGCCGTATTTTTGAACAGTAGTGATGCATCCTGCAAGTTCATGTCGTCGAGTTCATCTTCTGCGGCATGAGGTTGCATCGTGGTTCGCGTCGTTGCTATCAATTGGAGTGTCCGAATGAGACTGACATCATGATTGCTCTCCCAGCTGAAATGCTAGGAGGTGCTTTGTACTGTACTGTGGATGCGAAGGCAAAAGCTCCCAGTTGTACGCACGCGGAAGGAAATCACGCGTTGGGACTTCGTTGCCTCAGGCAAGACGGCACAAGAGCGGGAAGGAAGCCTGTTTGGACGACTTCTCCCGTCACCGTCGACTTACCAACCACGAACTTACTTATCGCCTATTGCATTTGGCCACTTCCATTCGGTTCGGAGCCGCTTCTCCCCTGAGGATACATACAAAATGGCTTCAATACGCCGAGGACGTGGACAAGGCTGCCGCACCTTCATGTATTGCCACCTACATGTGGCATATACGAATATGATGACACGAACTAGCCGATTAACGCAAGCGACAGTAGAATTTTGACGGCACTTGCTCCGAATCAAATTCAGATTTGACGCAGAATGGTGGCAATGACCTCTGCAGTTGAATGTCAGGCGTTTCGGTCCTGCTGACTGACCCCGACAGATACTCCCCACGAAATGTTCCGCGTACCTGGGGCGAAGGCCAAAAGGACCGACAGAAACAGCCTAGCCTGGACTTGAGGTGTTTTCTGGGTTGCTGTCATACTCCAGTGTCTCTTTCCTTGGAATCCGACGAACTATCGTTCCAGCATGGGCTTACAAGTCGGTATGAACCTTCAGAAGTTCCTCGACATTCTTTTCGAAGAAGCGTGGATTCCTCTCAATGATCTCGAAAATGATGCCGAAATCGCAGATCTGGGTATCGACCGCATCTTAGCACGCGCCTTCAGTGATCAAATCGCCCGGGCGACATGCTTGTCTCTGCCAGTCGACCAATTCCAAAGCGTCGACACCGTGCAAAACTTCATTGACCGCCTGAAGAAAGTCGGCGCTGCACACAAAGGCGATAAGGGTGTCAAAGCTGTTGAGGTCTCGCCCAATTCCAACGCTCACAAGCCACAAACTGGAAAGCGGGCCTTTAGCACCGAAAGCAACGAAAAACTGGCGAGCAAACAAGTGCGTTTAATCTTGCGACTTAAGGGTAATCCCGTGACGACATCGAAGAAGGTTTTCCTCATGCCCGACGGCTCTGGCTCTGCCATGGCCTAGGCGCGCTTTGCCTCGATCGGGAAAGACTGCGTGTTATACGGTCTAAACAGCCCATATCCCGGCGCGGGCCCCAGCCAAGTCTCCATTCCTGGGCTCGCCTCTCTTTGGATCCAAAAAATTGTCGAAATACATTCTAGTGGTCCGTACGTGCTCGATGGGTGGTATGCCGGGAGGTACTATGGCACAGAGGTAGCACACCCGCTGTTGGACCGGGGGACGTCTTAGAGGGTCTTATTAAAATCCTTGTCGACAGCAACACACGCTTCGCATGAAGTTTTCCACTTCCTCGCCAACTAAAATATTGTGGGCAAATTTTCCACAGGCAAGCAGCCATGGCTAAAGGACCATTTTGCTGGGTCAATGGCAGCGTTTGGGAAGCGTTGTCCCGCTTCAGTGATTGGAGTGCGTTGAGTCTACATCATCGATGCACAGGATGGAGTCCTCAAGAGCTAAGCGGAGGCAGCTAAGAGCGGTCTTGACTCATCAGTCACGGTGACAAGAAGGTTGCTGTGGCGGAAAGAGACAGACCCCGGTAGTGGATGAGACAAGCAAATTCCCCAAGCTCAGCTAAGACGGTCGAGAACGGGCGGAAACCATTTCATCTTGGCTCATCCGCCATATGTTGATACCTTGGGCTCATTGCTGCGAGGTGTCGAAAATCGTGACGCTGATCGGCCTGACCACTGCTCGCTTTTGCCTCGAAGTAATGCGTGCGCCGGGTGTGGGTCAGGAGTCGAATTCTTCGCCTCATTTGCAGAGGATTCCATCCTACAACACGCGCGAGATACACGAGTTCGTCAGAACCTTTTTTGTGGGGGTATGAAAACGAAAGGCGGATGACCTGTAACAAGGAAATTGTCTGTCCAGACTTTTCTTGACGGTAGAGCTCGAGTCTCAGGCCTGAGACAACTCTCAAGGCGGGCCAGCGCGTCCTAGCGCGTTGATTAAGGTAGCACTTCATAGTCGACGCCCACACCACTGTATCAACCTATCTCGGTCTTGTAATCGTAGTGTATCTTTCCCGCCCCGACGGCTGCTACCGCTGACTGTGCGCTTTCGGATTCGCCGCGAATCTTGTCCTTGTCAAGGCTCTTGGGAAGACATTCTGGTTCTTGCTAGAAGATCTGGGAAGACCACGGACTCCCGAAATGTTAAAATGGACACTGTACGCAGCTTACATCAGTCTGCAGAGCATTCTGAAGCGCGCTGACACCGGCTTGTACGGGCCGCGAGCAAGCTGCTCCCAGCGCGGGCTCCATTATCCACCTCACTGTGGAAGCGCACTGGCGATTGTGGGAACACCCTAGGACAAAGACGTTGTCTTCGCGCCGCGGCCGCTCATACACCGGAAAGACAGGAAGGGTATGTGCAGTGAATATACGCAAACTCGATGAATCCCCGGTGGAAGTTCAGCCTTCCCATCGACAACCACGACGCCCATGCAGATCAGCATCGGCGCGCGGCGCAGTGCTTGCGACCTATTTCACCAGCTCAAGACGTTCCGGGAAAATGCCATGCGAAAACTGTCGGCTCGCCCGCTCCGGCGATCTGTTTTTCTGCAGTCCGAAATTCCGGCTTGGAGGACCCAGGAATCGGCATCTCAATGCTTCTCAATGCTATCTCAGTCCGTATCTCTCGTGAGCTCTCGCGGCGACAAGTTTGTGTCCATCTGTGATACAGACTGAGCCAAATCTTTCGTGGGGTGTCGTGGTGGTCCGAGCGAGGCCTTATCGCCATGGCAACAGAGCCTGCCATGGGGCGGCAAGCGGCACCGTACCGTCTCCCCTTGTGCCTGGGCGTGTACTCTTCCCCGACCCGTATTTCCACTTCACCCTAACAATATCCAATCGCAACACCTGATCACACGCGCCGACGGACACCTTCACACAAGAGAAAGAAAAGCCTTCGAGAGCAAACAAGGAGTGAAGTGAGAGCCAAAAATGGTACGTCTTCCCCGCTCCGCACCGCCCACAGGATACGTACCTCTCGACCCTGAGACACACGCGCAACATCCACAACACCGACCGCGACAGCCTCACGATCCCATAACCACACCGATTCCCGCGAGAAAGAGAAGACGCACACATACTGACGCGAATATGGGCGACAAGCAGGCGCAGAGCACCAATTTCAAGGAGGCCTTCTCCCTCTTCGACAAGCGCGGCAACGGCCGTGTCCAACTCGACTCCCTCGGCGACCTCCTGCGCGCATGCGGCCAGAACCCGACTCTCGCTGAGATCAAGGACCTCGAGAACCAAGTGGGCGGAGACTGTAAGTCGTACAACACCACACCAGCCTTCATATCTCCGTCACTAATGTGTGCTGCGCAACGACAGTCGACTTCGACTCCTTCACCCGCGTCCTCAACCGACCCGGCGGTTTCCGCGACCCAGGCGAGCCCGAAGAATACTGCCGCGGTTTCCAAGTCTTCGATAAGGATCTCACGGGCTTCATCGGCGTGGGCCAGTTCCGGTATATCCTCACGAACTTGGGCGAGAAGATGAGCGATGACGAGGTGGATGAGCTGCTGAAGGCCGTGGACACGAGTAGCGGAGAGCTGAACTACATGGGTGAGTACGCGCGAAACACAGGCTGCATACGGAGTGCTGACGGATGATCCACTGTAGATATGGTGAAGATGATCCTCGCGAATTGAGTGCTCTGCGGCACTTTTGTCTTGCGATTTCTGGCGTTGGGGAATCGTGTTTATGACCGCATTCAAAGCGTAGATGGCGTTTAGGAAGGACGTGGAAGTACAGACGGACACCAGCGAACGAGGCTCTGGAAGTTGGAAGACGATATGCGAATTGAAGACGATATGTGAATTGAAGATGAGCCTTTCGTAACACACACTAGCCATGCACTTGCACGACTGAAGCCTCGCGCATATCAATCCTGGCAATTAAGTGCGAGGCCTTTCAGTACCCATCCTGCTCGGCTTTCTGTCTACCCTCCGTGTGTGCGTTGCTTTATATACCAGCAGGAACTTCCAACAGGACTGGAACGACGTTCGCGAATCGCCCAACACAACATTCTCCATTCCAACCATCTATAAGAGTTCTAGTGCTTACTAACCCCTTCATCCCCATCTCCAAAACCGAGTCGGACGCTTTCACTCCTGCGGTGCTCCAGAAAGGGAGCGCTTGTTACCAAGTTCGTCGGTTACGGCTTGGGTAAACCAGGGGTACACGAAGTAGTCGATGACGGGCCACAAGGATCTCTTCAGATGTCCCTCCCGTCCAGTGACCACATCCGATCCCTTCTCCACAACAGCCTCGACGCCAGGAGCCGCGCGAGCGCCAATGGGGTGCTTCTCGACGTAACAGGGCTGGTCTGGACAGCGCTTGAGCGAGAACGCCCGCCAAAAGCCACACTCGCCAATGCAATAAGCTACACCCGGCTCTCTCCGCTTCCAGGGGACCGTGTAGCCGTCCATCTGGTCGCTTCCGGCGTAGGAGTCCTCGAGCAGCCAGTCGGAACAGACGGGTTCGACGTAGTGCTGGCGTTCTCTGATATCCCAGAGGTCGTCGGCGCAGTTGCCGTGGTGCATGGTCACGGTGGCGATGTTGTAGGTCTGCCAGGAAGAAGAGGTGGACATTCAGTAAAAAACGGACTCGGAGGAGACTCACGCGGAGGACGAGACGGCGAACGTACCTGGTGTCCGTATCCCTTTCCCTTTTTCCATTTCGCACACTCCGGCTTGAAATGCTGGTGGTATCTATACCACAACGGTGGCTTTGGTGCCTCGTCTAGTTTCTTGACTTTCCACTTCTGGCATACTTTGTCTTTGACTTCGAGCTTTTCAATGTTTGATGTGCCCGGATGAGCCGTATAAGTGTTGAAAATGCTGTCGCCTGGGTGTTCGTCTTCTTCGTCGTTGTCCATGAGGTCTGCAGGGTCGGTGAGGCCGTCAGTATAGCCTGAGGAGCCGTCGCCGCGCTTAGTGATCCTCTCGTCGCGTGGATCTCCATGGCACCAGGGGATGACAGTATCGCGTTGGAAACGGACAGTCCACTTGTGACAAGTTCCCGAAACGAGTTGCTGGGAGACGATGCGGTAGGGCTAGGAAGGGGGTCAACTTCGTCGATTATGCTTTGTGCTCGGAACGCCTTACCTGGGGGTGTTCTCTGGTAATGTTCCACTGCGTGCACTGCGGTTCATACACGCCTCCATGTCCAAAGACATCCCAGGTAGCGCATGCTTTGCCGTTTTCAGTCTCCAGCTCATCGACATCGACGTTTTGCACGGCCGGTTTATCAGCATTGGGCGATTGACCGGCCTCGAGGGCTACTCTTGGTTCCAAAGCGTCGTTGGTGTAGGGGGTCTCCTCGAGCGGCACGTATTTACCGGCAGTGTTCAGGACCACATCGCATTTAGCACCGACATAATCTAGCATCATGTAGGTGGTCCAAATAGAACAAGTGCCGCGGAGTACTTGAGCGCCAATAATGGCGTAGTTCTGAGGACCCCAATCTTAGTCTACATCGATTGATCTGCGGTAAGTGAAACACTTACGCCCTTGTGATCCGAATGCTCGTCCCATTGAGCGCAGTATGGCACGGCAACGCCGTCTCCTCTCTGCTTTGCCCTCCACTCCTGACAGCTACGACCATCACCTTTGACTGTGGCGACCTGACCGACTTTTACAACCTTTGTGTCGTGGACACCGGTGGGCTCAGGTCCAAAGATTCTCGTCACGATGGATGAGGAGGCAGCAGGAGGAGCTTCAGCTGGGGCTGCATTGGCACCGAAGAAAGCTGCCGCGGCAATGATAGAGGTAGCAATGAGCTTCATTACGCCTTTGATTCAAAAAGGGAAGAGGTCCTGAAGGTAGGCAGAATTGGAGGACAGCCCGACATCATCGGTTTTAAAGCGCCAGAGCAGCTGAATAGCATGGTGGAGTGAGTCGGGGTAATGCTCTCAATCGTTCCTGATATGGAGCTTGGGACCATGTGTCCCGAAGTCCTGGGTCTAAACGTCCAATGTACGTCGACATAAGCCTAACAATGTCAGCGTAGAGTTAACGCGAGCTTTCTTGATCAGTCGATTTGTCCCAAAGCACAATCGGCATTGCAGCACTCTGTCGCTGTTGTCCATGACTGCGCCGTGATCTTCTTCGCATCAATAGATGGGACTTGGTAGATGCTTTTGTTGACCAACACTCCTCCTTCTATGCCGTGTCTATAGCAAGCTCACAGGGCTCACAGGCTCACCGAGTCTTCTCCATCCTTCGCCATCTCCTCTCTCAACCAACGTGCCTCCTTCTCCATCTCTTCCATGCTCCTAGGCTTCCTCTCCTCATCCTTAGTCCACTCGCCTACTTGTCTCTTCTTCCCCTCTCCTTCCTTCTCGGCTTCCCGTTGATGTCTCCCAACATCCCCCTCCTCTCCCTCCAACCACTCATGAATCTTGTCGTCTCCACCGGGATCTCCCTTCGTCCTCGGAATGACATGGCAATGCACATGTGGCACGCTCTGACCCGCTGCCTCCCCATCTTGCACCGCTACGTTGAACGCATCGGCTTTGTAGACGCGCTTGAGAGTCTTTTGAATGCGTGTTACGGTGAGGAAGAGGTCGCTGATTTCGTCCTTGGTGAGGTCCGAGAGGTGCGGTTTGCTTCGTAATGGGGAGACGAGGATGTGGCCCGGTAGAAGAGGTTTGAGGTTCACCAGTGCGAATGAATGGGGTGTGGTGTGAAAGACCTACCGTTCTCCTTCAGTCACTGCCTTGCTGTCGTTACGATGGGCTGCATCGCCGTACTTGTGAAGTTACATTGAATGGGCCGAATTTGACGACTCGACCGGGGAATGGAGGCATCTTGTCTGGCCTTTGCCCACTCATTTGATCGACAGCGGATGCCGTAGAATGTTGTAGTTGAGGAAAGAAGTCGCTGTCGGACGAGTTGAAACGTCTCACTCCAACTCGGCGCTGACGTCAAAATCCCTGGCGACAATGACATCCCATCCCCCACCGAAATAAACGTTTAGAGGAGCATTTCTACCTTCATCATGCTCATTTTCCTCATCTAAGATGAGCACAGAAGATATGCAATCGGCCGCCGCAAAATTCTTCACCGCAAAACAATTCGCCGTCGCAGGCGCCTCATCATTCCCCTCCAAATTCGGCCATCGCATATTCGCCTGGTACCTCCAACATGATCTCCCAGCAATCCCTCTGAACCCAACCTGCTCAAGCGTACAAGTGCGACAGAAGGAATATGAGACCGTACCTTCGCCTTTCCAAGTTCCCAATCCAAAGGAAACGGGTTTGTCGGTGATTACTCCGCCACCTATCACTGGGAAATTGCTACAGGAAGCCAAAGAGGCTGGTATTATGGCTGTTTGGCTGCAGCCTGGCAGTTTCACCCAGAAGGAATTGGAGTATGCGCTTGAAGAGTTCCCAGGTGCTGCGGTTGGAGGATTTGCTGAAGGGACTGTTGGTGGTGAGGGATGGTGTGTGTTGGTTGATGGAGATCGGGCGATGGAGGCTGCTGGACGGGAAAGGACCAAATCGAAGCGGCAAGTTGAGAGAGGGGAGGAGAAACTTTGATTCTTTCTTTCCTGACGAATGCCAGTACAGTGAATCGCACATCTAAACGATCACTACGACCAAAGGTCGAAGGCGTGAGAAACCAGCCTCCACGGAATGCTGCGAAGAAACAGAAAACCAGTCGTGGAGAGCGTATCGACAGAGCAAGTCAAGCCCAAGGCACAGAGTGATTGATCATCAATGGCTTACCAATGGTTGCCTTAAAGGCGAGGGCGAGCTTTAGATAGAAAGCGAACGTGGATGGACTTGCCAGCGACTTTGTCGAGGAACGAACTCGTTGGATTGCTTCAGCTCAATAGAGTCAGGGGAGGGAGTCTGGGTAGACATATTAACTAGATACGAAATCTCGATACCTTGTCAGCTCCAGCTTTGCAGCACCGCGTGCCAGATCAATCGATAAAGATGCTCTAGTTTGCAACATAGTGGACATGAAAGATCTTTTCCTCTAAGTGAAAATCGTGAACAGCCTTAGTCATGGTCTCTTGATCGTAAGCTTCGTTCATCCCTGGCTGCATCCAGCTAGAGATATCAGCGTATATAATTAGTGTTTCTGACTCCTGACTCATTCAGTCAAAGCCTTCATAGCTCAGTGGTAGAGCGCGTCACTAGTATGACACCTCCGGGATCCAATCCTGCTATGACGAGGTCCTCTGTTCGATCCAGGGTGGAGGCAACATGAATTCATCGCGAGAGCGTCAACATCTTTTTGTCGTTATGGTGGTTGTGATGTTCATCAAAACTTTTGGTTCAATTTCGATTTTTTGAATCTTTCCGAAATGCCAAGCAGTTTTGTGGCCAAAAGCCATTCTGCGACCACACACATTCTCGACATCACAGAACTGCGGGGCTCTAGAGAGATCAAATGATCTATCTATCTTGCAACTCTTGAAACGCAAGTTTGGTGCTGTGGTGGTGAGCAGAAAGGGGTGGAAGATATGTGTTCTCCTTCGGCTTCGCCAAGACGCTAAGCCCCCACATCGGTATATCATATGCTGCTCCTTGGAGGTTCCTTGATATCGGTGAAGACGCCTACAGCATATGATTTCAAGCAGAAAATGAGACACGATAAGAAAGCAGATTCACCACAATCAGTCAGGATTCTCCCAAGACTCGAGCGCTCTGAGGCGGCTCCCACTTTCCATTCCTTCGATATACAGTCGCAATTCTACCGGAAGACAAAGACTCGCTTCCCCTCTTTCCTTTCCTTTCTTTTCAGAATAATGACCGCTCTGGTGGTATCATCGATTTGCTTCTGTCACTTCTCCAAAAAAAAAATTGAACCGGCCTGCCAACGCCTCGCTAAAGAAAACCACTCAACCTCCCCGTATCGCATTTCCGTTCGTGTCGTCAAAACTGACTCCGAGCTCCTCCCAAATGCACCAACTCCTTCAGCGAGCGCAAAGGGTATCGTCGCGTTGGCCACGTTCTCTTCGCAATTTGCTCGTATCACCTGAGAGCTCTCCGTGGCTCCCCGTCATGGAACCTCACCATATGCTCTCGCTTGCCCCGGGCGCAATGGCTCCTGGGCAAGATCCGATCACACAATCTGTAGGTCCGACTCGGAGCGTCGTCTCCCTCATGTTTCCGCTCATGGCATATCAGACCAAGTCTGTATCCGAATTGCTCTGTACAGTAGCTGCATTGAAGTGCGTCCATCGGTGACGTTGCGTCTCCCGGGAATTCCGGCCAACGACTTCCAGTGTGAAGTCGCAAACATCGCACTTTATATCTGGTTCCGCAGACTTACGAGCGTGCTCTTCCTCGTGTCCATCGAGGTGACCGGATCCTTGACTGGATCCTAGCCAGAATGGCGTTTGGTGCCTTTTCGACGGTCGTCATCCACCTAGGAAGACATATGGTTTTGCGAGCCATTCTCCTTCGGGCCTGGATGACTACCACTGCCTGACGCAGTGTTCTTTCCCAACTTCAGTGTGATCTTCTTCTTTGATGGCGGAGGTGCCATGCCTCCATTGCCAACCGCAGGCGGCGACATGCTAGTCAGACTTGTCAGACTGGTAAGAGCCGGAGGAGATTTGGACGACCCGTTGACGCCCACAGGACTCGCGCTTTCGGCCTTCGGGGTGTCTGCGGAAGGCGAGGCTGTGAATGAAGTATTCGCAATGGCATCTGGAGCCCCTCCAAATGATCGGAATCCGCCGACGTTCAGATTGACAGGCATGGGAGCACTAAAGCTGGAAGGCGGAGACCCTGAGCCACCACCACTTGGAGAGTTGAGCATGGAAGGATGGGCAAACGTGGATGGCTGCTGTGGCATATTCGGCGTTCCAGCGCGGGATTTCTGCATTGCTATGCTGGGTGATCGACCGGCCAGGCCACGTCCAGGTTGCGGAGGCGAACCCAAAATCTCCTGGGCACGCATGAAGCCGGTCTTGGAAAGCTTCGATAGCTTGAGAACGACTGTAGGTCCGGTCCGCGCTGCAAATGAGTTCTTCCTCGAAAGACCGCTTGGCGTGGAAGGTTTTGACAACTTTGGTACCTTTGCGCTGCCCTCACGGAGCAGTCCAGCACCACTAGCCCGCTTCTTGCCAGCTCCAAGGTTTAGCTTGAAACCCGATCTCTCTCCGGTGGGGGTGACTGCTACAGGCGCTGGTGGCGGCATACTCTTGTCGATAGCGCCATTGGCTGTCTGAATACGGAGCTTGAAACCCTCGTTTTGCTCCCTTTGCGCGTGCTGTTTGTCTCGTTGCCTGAGTTGCTTATGCGTCTCCTGTGCGAGTGGACCGCTGTAACGCAATCCATGTTCTTCGAGTAGTCTGTAGTCATCCCAAGCAAGGCCAGGGCTCTTGCTAGGCGCGATCCTATATGCACCGTGTTGATAGAAGCGCATTCTACAATTGCCCTCATGAACGCATCGGTATGGTCGAGGCAATTTCAAAATGACCGTGTGTGAAGTGATGGGCTCATACACCAGGGCTGCAATGTCGCAGAAGGCACCAATCTCGTCAAGAGCAATGTCTGGAGATGTAGCTGCGTACCAGAGCGATTGCTTGAAAGTGTCTTCATTTTGCAATGTCACCTTGAGTGCTGCCAGCGCACCTTCAGGCGTGAGCTTTCGCGTTGCTTCGATACGGCGCGTTTCGTTGGTAGCTTCCTGCTCCAGTACCAGACCATCAGTCGGTGCAGGTGCGGCTTCAACTTTCGCTACTTCATCTTCCCCGAGTGCAATATGGCCAAGCGCCTCGCCAAGCAGCCGAAGCATCCTATCACGGAAGTATGGGGAGCGGTCGTCAGCGAGTGAGTACAGCAGATGCTTCGTCATCGTCATCCTTCTCGTCAACCCAAGCTCATTCATGCACTTGAATGCCTGCAGGCGCACATTGTCCGCGGTGCTGACGCGCGTGTACTGGAAGAGCTCCTTCGTCTTGTTGCTAACGATATCGGCTTTCACAAGCTTTTGCAAGCATTCGATGGCCGTTGTTGAATAGATGTTGTGATAAGTTGACTCCCACTCGTCAATGCGTCGGTATCGTTCGATCTCGCTTACTGCGTTCTCTTCAAAATCCGCGTCTGGGTTGTAAGGCTCCTCGGGTTCCTCGGGCTCTTCTTCACCAAAATTGAATTGATATGTGGGCTCCGGCGGCTTGATCAAACGGTGCGAAATGACCAAAGAGTCCGCTAAACACTCCATCAGAGTGGCAATGTAGTGACAGTCAGAGTATAGATTGTCAGAATTCTCGTTGTATCGCAGCCTGTCGACGAAGAACTGTCTCACTTCCATCGGGACTTTGCCATCGGCATCCCGCAACTGCGACATGGCACGCGGAATGGCACACTGCATGATGAATGTAACCCGGTTTGTAAAGTCGTTTGGTCGCATGAGATCTCCTTCGCAGAACATCTCCTGGAAAGCCTTCCTCAAAAGTGACTGGCCAACGTCGAGTAGTTTGTCCTTGGCTAACATGGCGATGCCTTCTGCAGCCATCACTCGAATGCCATAGAAGTAGCGTTCATCCATCAAAGTCCGTACAAGGATAGACAGCGAGACGTGATGGGGATTTGCCGCGAGAAGGTATTTCATCGATTCGTACTGTGCCACAATGTCTCGATCCTGCTGCAGCTGGGAGACATACATGTACAGCGGCATGACGAAATGGATCTTGCCAATCCATTCGAAATCCGCGTCCATGCGAATCCATTCGTAGCTTTCTTGGCTCATTCTGTCCTCGTCTTCCTTGGACCAGTCCTCAAGGTTCCACTCTTTCATCTCCTCAGAAGAATCAAGAATGTCACCCAGACACACAAGGAAGTTCGGCTCCCCATCTTCGCCATTTGCATTCCCTTCGGCCATAGCACGCTCGCGCTGGCGTTTAGATCGCTTGAGACGCTTGTACTTCGTGTTGTAAGGAATCTCGAGCTTCGTCACCGGCTCTTTGATTTCGACAATGTGCTCGTAAGGCGTTCCATCCGCTTCGTGAATTCGAATCGTCATGGGTCCCGTGAAAACAGTCTGTGGCTCGGGTGCCCATACTTCTTGAACGTGCTCCTTCACTTCTCTCATGAAGTTGCTGGGCTCAAAGGGTGGCTTGGTTTGGCGCTCGAGCTGTCGCTGCGTGATGGTCATTTCTACAACCAACTTCTTCTTGTTGAAGCGCTGTTGGCATTGGAAGATGGGACAGCCTGCTCCAAACACCCATTGACGAAAGAACGATTCTAGCTTGTTGTGTCCAAGCTTCTCGCAAGTCCGCTGAAAATCGGACGTGGAGAGTTCTCCATTGTCCAAACTTCCTGTTGTTGCGTTCAAGAATATTTTATTGATAATGCGCGTCACTCCAGTCGACCCACTCGTCTTCATAAGTCGGCGGTCGAGGATCCCGAGGATCAGTGCGGACTTGAGATCGATAAAGTCTCGAATCGATTGGTCCAAGTGCATGAGATTTCCGAGTTGGTGCATCGAGGGTCTGTCGACATCCAACTCGTATACCTTCTCAGATGCTTGCCGCTGTTCCCAACGGTACTGGTTGTTCCCCGATAGCTTCTTCATGAAGACATCAGTCACGTATCCCGCGATACCTGCAATAGTCCATGAATCAGTGGGCTCCTTCGGGATGATATTGACACCGCTCCATTGCTCAGCAACCGCACGAACTAGGATACTCGTGTTCCTATGAATGGGCTCGATGATGCTTTCCGGAAACAGCAGACGTTTGCTGCAGATCGATAGCCCAGCAGCGGCTGTGGTGTCGTGTACGAGATCGTCGACGAAAAGCATCTGGTAGTTAGGATATGGATATCTGCCAAAGTTGACGCTTATGAAGTCCAACGCTTGGCACATCGGAAAGCATGTGTTGTCCAGCTCATCGGTCTGACCAGGCAAGCAATATGCGTCAACTTTGACCGCATTCGCACCAAGTTTGGATTCTTCCTCGTTGGCACGAGTTGCCGTGAGGTCTACATGCTCAAAAGGGCCGATTGCAAAGCCTATGTGCCGGGCAGCGATGGTGTTATCGAGGCTGAAGCTGACAGTATGCCGTGTGTCATCCTCGGTGTCTGCAACATCGTCGACTTGCTGACCAACACAAAGCACTGCAAGCTCGAGTGCGGCCTCGTCATCGCTCAGGACAGTCAGATATTCGACCGGCGTCCGAGCTTCTTGGGGCTTGGATTTGGCAGTCGCGTCAGTGCCGTTCACCATCTCTACGTCACCATCAGGCGCGATGTCAGCTTGGTGATCCGCAGGAACAGCGGCAGACGTTGGCTTCTTGAAAGCATCCCCGAGAGTGCGAGGACATCTGATGGCGATCTCCCAGCTGCAACGAGATGTTGCGTCGTCCAAGCACGGAAAAATGCTGGATGCAGCGCCTGGGAAAGGGTCAAGTTTGGTGTACATGTATGGAAAACGCTTGTCGCCATCCATGCATCCAACCCAGTGTATGCCATCCCTGAAGCTGGCAACCTCGAACTCGATCGTCAATTTCAGGGGCGCAAATTGGGGCATCTGCTGCTGCATCTTCTCAGCCACCGGCGTTTCTGCAATTGCCATCGCATCGTTCTCTTGCTTCTGCAGACTCGGAGTGCCATTATACAGAGGTAGCGAGGTGGCCGGATCGACGTGCAGTTCTTGGATCTTCAGCTTGGCGGGTAAGTTGATGGTGAGTTGGGGCGCGGGCGCTGGTCGTAACGAGTCTCCGATCCTCGACTTCAGCATGCCGTGTTGGTACACAGTAGACTTGGCAGACATCTGCGACCGCCGGTACGGCTCATCGTACTCCCAACTGGCTGCTATGCCTCCCGCATGGATCTGAGTGGGCTTGCATTGTCGGCAGTGCAGCTGTACCGAGCACAGGTCCTTGGCCAGAGGCTGAATGGTGATTTCAGCGCTTCCCTTCAGCGAGCGAGTCGGAAAGTCGATATCCAGATCCAGACGCTGCTTCAGCACATCGTACTGCCGGGGCGCCGGTCCTTGCTGTGTTTGTAGCTCCATCTCTCCTTCACCAAATGCTGGCAGATTGCCGGCGGGCACGCCTCCTCGGTGCGCTCGACACGCTTGTGGTCATCGGTTGTGTGCGCCTCCTGCGGATAGCAAATTGTCGGTTGATGCAAGGTGTCGCTGTCGCGTGACGACGCCGGTCGACTGGCGGAGCGCGCTCGATGGACGGTTCTCGAGATTGGTATTGATGGCGATTGCGGGTCGTATGAATATCGGAAAGTGGCGGTAGATGGCGATATCGAGATGTGGTGGTGGGCGGTTTGGCGCAAGAGTGGTGTGGTTGTAGTGGTGGAAGTTCAGTTCGAGAGGACGAGTCGCGACCCCAGTCGGAGTTCGGAGCTCCAAGTGCACGGACGATTCTTCTCGACGTCACATGCAAGCGCCAAGCCATCAATCACATTCACGTTTCCAGATTACTATAGTCTGTGTTCGTCTCACTTGCTCTCAAGTAGAGCTGACTCGGCAAGTTTGTGCGTAGCGAAGAACAGGATCAAAACTCCAAGCAGAGATTCCAGTCGACTTTCTGAAGAAAGACACGAAAGTGGCCTCAATGTACCTCTTGCTCTCTACGAGACTCTCCTTCTATGCCTGGTCCTATCTTTAAAATTCCGCAACCTCAAGCGTACTCCAGAAAGAACTTGATGCTTCTTCCATCCCTTCTATACACCGGAGAAATATTCCCCTTCAAGCCCCTCCAAGAATTCTGCCCAGCTCCCCTTTGAAATAACACCTTATCTCCCTCTCCGCCTCCAATCTCGTACTCCAAATGGCAATACGGCGCAAAGTCTGCTCCCGCAATAGCCAGCCCAAGCATATCGCCGGCTTCGACTGTGGCGTTGGACGACAGGGGTACTGTTGTGGTGTTGAAGACGTAACTCAATTGCGCAGCATTGAGACTGACAGTGCCGAGTTGTGTCCAAATGTATTCAGGGGAGACGAGGTCGGAATAAGAAGAGAATTTGAACGCGGTGAGGACGAGTGGAACTTCCTGGTTGCCGGAGGCAGCGATGTTGACGGAGACGGATTTGAGAGTCCCGCTGCGAGAGGCGCGCCATGTCTGGAAGAGGTCGTATTGGTCTGAATCACAGACAGCGGTGTACTATTTCTTGTCAGCCACATGATCCCACTCTACACCTTGATAGGAACGCACAGCGGCACTCAAAGGACTTCCATAGGTAACCTTCTGCACACTATCGGCCCCATTGCCCTTCGTAAACTGCACGTCAAACCTTGCTCCCGCCGAACAGTCCAGCTCTTCGACCGATCCATCCGCCCTGAATCGCAGCGGCTGAAAGATATGTCCTCCGAATCCAACCCTCGGGCCACCAGGAACAGAAGTTGAATGCCATACATAAGTCCTTCCGCCTCTACCGTCTTCCAACGGCAGCACGCCTTCGACCTGTCCATTGCAAGAATACCCCGAAATAATCTGCCTGTCCCACGGCCCTGTAATACTCTGGGAGCGGTATAAAAGACCAATAGACCCATTGCAATATCCGCAAGTATTCGAAGCGGAGATATACCACATTTGATTTTCCGGTCGGTAGAAAAGATCAGGGGATTCTGCTTCTTCATCAATGAGGTCAAAAGCTTGGCTGCGGACCGGATAGCTGGTGCGGGTAGTGTTCAGGAAATCCGGGGTCAATGCGGAGACGTGAAGTGTTTGAAATATAGGAGGCCAAACACTTCCAGCTCTTGGGTCCACAAAGCTCAACGCTGAGAAGACAAGATATGCTTTCTCCCCGTAGCTTTCGACCGTAAAGTCGGCCGGCTGCAAGCCGTCGAATTGAGGATCGATGAGCGCTATTCCCTTTGAGAATACGAACGGTCCAGTCGGACTTTTCGAAGCAGCAACGACATATCCCGGCGAACCAGCATTGGCCCAGAGAATGTATTGTTCGCTCGTAGGGTTGTAGACGATGTGTGGTCTTCCACAACCGCCAGAAGCTTCGCAAGGACTATTTTCCGAGTATGGATCAAAGAGAAAGCCTTCGTATGTCCAGTCCTTGAGGTTGTTGGAGGAATAGGATTTGATGCCGAACGCTACGCCAGTGGTAGAGAAACTGTTTCCGTAGAGGTAGTAAGATCCATTGAAGAAATTGACCTTGCTGCCATAGGCGTCGATTTGATTACCCAAAGTGTCGAATAAAAAGCGCTGAGTGTTGGTGAAAGTGATGTGGGAGGATGGAGAAGTATAGGATGGTGAAGGGTTGGGTACCGCAACAGCGCAGATTACTGGAAGGAACGGCAAGAACAGCATAGTGAACAACCGAGCTCGGCGGCAGTACGATGCCATGACTCCGGAAGAATGTATTGTCATTCGCATTATATACCTTCTCCAGAGGCTAGCACTCCTTCCTGCTTCCTTCAAAGCGAAGGCCTGGTTCGTCCATTGCAGCCGAGTATGTGCGGAGGAGACCGAGAAGCCCTAACTTGATGGCGGCAGCAGGCATGGTTGCACGAAGCGATGCCTTTGCGATATTGTGATGCAGCCTGAAGGGGATCTGGCTAGTGCACGTACTAGCTCTCGGAATCTGGAGTGCATGTCTCGCTTGCTTCGCAGCATGTGGAGGACGCGGGGGAATCGTGAGTAGCGCTGGTTCTGAGACGCCCTGGAGGCCCGGCAAATGAATCGGGTTTGATGGCTTCGGACTCCAGATGCATCATAGCTACGCATGGCAGAGACCACGTTAGGTCTTGCAGTGAGATGCTCCTCATGACCGACTCTGTGCCACGGTGGCGCTCAGTCATCCTGACAGGTAGTCTTGCATCTTACGAGTGTTTCGCGCGAGTGGAAAGCACGCCTTCAGCTCGGCCTTGCCCGGACAAGCGAAGCACATCACATGCTATCAGACCGCACGCTCATTACGCAGTGTCGGAATTGCTGTTCGTCTCCATAACTCGGCGCGCTATAGCGTGCGCAGTACTTTGGCCACGGCGTCTCGGGCCTCGTTGAGCTCCTTATCGGTTCCATCCTGGTGGGCGAGCTTCACGCTTCCGTGCAGGTCCAACAGATCTTTCGCACGCTTCAGATCTGGGTCATCCTCGTCATTGCCAGAATTCTGCGTAGTTCCATTGGTCTCTGATGGTTTGTCGGGTCTCGCAGAGACAAGAGCAAGGGCAGCAATGGGTTCCTACGCGTGTCAACAGCGGAATCGTAGAAGGAGTGGATGGAGCCAACGTACGCAAACTTGCAGAGACGTGAGGTCCGACAAGAACTCGGCGACTCTCATGATTGCGAGCGACGACAGACGTGAGGTTTACCAAGGGATTCGATGGAAAGTTGTGGAGAGATCATACCTTATAGTAGGGTGATAAGCTTCCGCGGATGAAGTTCGGCTGTTCTCTTGCAGCTCTACGAACTGGTTCGCAGCTTGCACCCAACGAGAGCAATCCAACAAACAAACACCCGTCTAACTACACCGTCTTGGCCTTCTTCCTCCGCGCTGCACACACTCACAGCGTCAATACCGCACGACATGTCGGCGGCGCTCAAGACCGGCGCTGATGCGCGGGCGATGCGTACGACCAAATTTCCACCCGAATTCAGCCAGCGAGTTGACATGACCAAGGTCCACCTGCCTGTCATTAAGAAGTGGGTGTCAGACGAGATCTCCAAGATCCTCAACACCGACGACGACGTGGTCACCGAGATGATCAACGGCATCCTCGAAGGCTCCAAGTTTGTGCGTTCCGCCGAGCTCACCACCTGCTCATGTTACCGACTACTGACATTGGTTTGCAGCCCAACATCAAGCAGCTCCAGAACGACATCACCGGCTTCCTCGACAAAGATGCGCCAACATTCTGTCTCGAGCTGTGGAAGTTATGCTTAAGCGCGCAGGCGAACCCGAACGGCATCCCCAAAGAACTACTCGAAGCGAAGAAGAATGAGCTGGCACAAGACAAGGTCCGTCTGCACACTGATCTGCACGGCTTTGCGGACATATGACTGACACATGGCGTAGGCTGCTGAAGAGAGAGCTCGTGAGGAGGCAATGAGGCGACAGGAAGAGGAGAGACAGCGCGATCGGGACCTAGCACGCATCCGTGATCGCGAGCGTGGTCAGCGTAGGAATGGCAGAGGCAGCTGGCGAGGTCGTGATCGTGACCGTGATCGTGACCGCGATCGTGAACGCGATCGCTCCTACGACCGTCGGCCCCCATCGAGGGAATACTCCAGATCCAGATCCCCTCCAAGACGTCGGGACAATCGGCGTGGAACAGACAGCTACGTTCCCGGAGGCCGTGGTCGCCGAGATGAGTACGCTGCTCGACGCCGGCGCTCACCATCACACGGCAGATCTCGCTCGCCTTCGCGCTCGCGCACCCCGCCACGCCGCAGACGCCGCAACACCTCGTCCGAGCCCTCCAAATCTCCTCGGCGACGCAGAAGCTCTCCGGGAGACCGTGACCTGATTTCACGGACCGACCGCGGCAAGGACAATGCACGGCTCAGCCGTGAGGCTTCATCTCAAAGTGAGGAGGTGGGTAATGAAGAATGAGAACGTCCCCAATAGATACCCTGTTGAAATGCACAAGCGATAGCCTACAGGAGCTTAGCTTTTACTATTGCTGTATATGTTCTATGATCATGGGCTAACCCTTTTGGTGAATAGCACATCTCCAACTGGCTTTCGCTCGCCCCAAGAAGGGAGCTTCTTCTAGGAGAGTATGAGCGCAAGCTCAGAGGTGAGGCGGGCCTCATCCGGCCAAGGTAGGTGGCATTTTCTTTTCTTCTCTCTCTCTCTCTTTTCTCCTCTGCAGCAGCAGCAGCAAGGGCAAGGACATGGGTCAGGCGACCGGACAGTCTGAACGGTAGGCCTTATTTCGAGGTAATGGCAGCACCTCAAGGTTTCGTTTCTCTCCCAGTGAGTCTATTTCCCCACGCCTATGCAAGCTCACTAAGCTCACCGACCTCGGCTGCCCAAGCTACTCCTCCTACGGCACACGACCATAGTGCTCTAGGAAGATGCATAGATTTCTTGAGATATCGTAGGTGCGCCTCCTATGCTCTTCAGCTCGGTCAAGTCTATACGTTCCGACTGTTCCCTTCGCCTCGCCCAGTGTAGTCGTCACAAGAGGGTAAAATGGTTCTCTGGAAAGCAGATCATCCTATCATCGACAGTGAGTACGCTGGCACGAGGGTCACGTCCAATAGCACAGCAACCTTCAATTCATACTGAGATACAAACAAAGTTCCCACAAATGTCACGACATACCAGTGGGCCTTTGAAAGCGAAGAACATTCACCCGTCATCCGCTCTCCTCGAAATCACGGTTTCTACGAGAATGCTTCTACCAAGGAACGACTTGCTTTCTCCCACGTCAAAGATCTTGCCACGCACCTGCATACCGCTCTCGCGAAGGACCATGGCTTCCAGCCCGGAGATACGATCAGCATTTTCGCGGGGAATTCGGTGTGGTACCCTGTGACGTTGTGGGCGTGCTCGAGGGGTGGCGGGAAGATCAATGGTGCGAGTCCGGATTATGGGGTGGAGGAGATTGTTCATGCGTTGAAAACTGCGGGGACGAAATTCGTATTCACGACCGAGGCGGGATTGGAGAGAGTGCAGGAGGCGGTGGAGAGGGTTGGGATGGGCAGGGAGATGGTGTTTTTGTTGGAAGGCGAGGGCAATGGGGAGGTCTTGAGTATCAAGAGGCTGGTTGAGAGGGGGCGCAAGTATCCTCCGGAGAAGAGTTGGAGGATACCGCCCGGGAAGAACAATAAGGAGGTATGTGGGTATTTGAATTTCAGTAGCGGGACTACAGGTGAGTTGGAAAAATCTTCCGTATTCCAAGCGCCATCGCAATCGCAAAGCCAACCAACTGACTTGGAGATTCTTTCCCCCATCATCAGGTCTTCCCAAAGCCGTCGAACTCTCCCACCACAACATCATCGCCCAATGCCACCAACTCCGCGCCTACCAAGCCTTCGATCCGGGCGAGAACTACCGCTGCCTGGCCATCACCCCGGTCTACCACATCTCCGGCCTCGTGCGCTACATCCACTACCCCCTCCTCCTCAACGGCAACTGCTACATGCTCCCCGCCTTCAACATGGACCTCTTCCTCACCTCCATCATCACCCACCGCATCCGCGAACTCATCCTCGTCCCACCCCTCGTCATCCGCCTCGTCCGCGACCCCGTCGTCGAGGAATACCTCCCGGATCTGCGCCGCATCGTCAAGCGCTGGAGTTCCGGCTCCGCGCCCACAAGCCCCGAAATCATCCACCTGCTGCATCAGAAATTCCCCCAGACGGGCTTCCGTCAGGGCTACGGCGCGACGGAATCCAGCGGTTGCATCACGTGTCACCCCCCGACGCACTACGATTACAAATTCGCCATGACGGGCGGGAAACTGGTCCCGAACACCACCGCCAAGATCCTCTCCCTCGAGTCGACATGTGCTACGCAGCCTTCGAGAGAAGAGCTGGGCAGCAACGAGATCGGCGAAATCTGCGCCCGCGGCCCGCAGATTGCCCTGGGCTATCGCAACAACCCGCCCGCCACGGCGGAGACCTTTGACCGGGACGGCTTCCTGCACACGGGCGATGTGGGCTATTTCGACGCGCGGGGACTGCTGCACATCGTCGACCGCATCAAGGAGATGATCAAAGTCCGCGGACAACAGGTCGCGCCCGCCGAGCTGGAAGATCTCCTGCTTTCGCACCCCGGTGTGGCGGATTGCGCGGTGATTCCGATTCCGGACGCGTATTCGGGGGAGAAGCCCAAGGCGTATGTGGTTCTGAAGGCGGGGGTGGGGGTGGGGAGAGGGAGGAGGGAGGAGGTGCTGCTGGGGAAGGAAATTTTGAGGTTTGTGAGGGAGAGGAAGGTGGGGTATAAGCGGTTGAAGGAGGTGGAATTCACGGATTTGATACCGAAGAGTGCGACGGGGAAGATTTTGAGGAGGGCTTTGAAGGGGGAGGAGGGGAGGGTGGGGAGGCAGAGGGGGTGGTTGTCAGGGAAGGGGTGGGAGAGGGAGAGGGAGAGGGGGAGAGGGAGAGGGAGAGGGCGAAGTTGTAGATTTTTCTTGAAGAGGTGTAGAGTGGTACCGTGGTTGAAGAATCAGATTTTGCTTTATTTTTCATTCGCTGTCCCAAAGGCTTCGTCTTTGTGTGCCGAGACGGGGGAATCACTCGACCTCGATGCACCATCAGACTCGGCCCGAAGGTCGCGAATGAATCCATGAGCCAAAGGTGAACACGCGAAGTATCTGGCATGGATCTAAGCGGCTGTCTGATGGGGCATCGTCGTCTTCCTCCTGCTTCAATCCTTCCTGCCAGCTCGTCTCTGCACAGAATCGTCAGCAACACGTCTTCAAGCCAACGAGGTCTGATGGAATTGACCGACTCCTCTGGTTCCCTACTATAGAAAATCATATAGCCTGCGATCCGGACATGATCGTATGAATTGATCGAGCTGAAGACAGCGAATTCAAGCCCTCAAAGCCTCGACATCCCGAACTCCATCTCCTCCCCTCACTCGCCCAAACCGCTCTTGAGATCCAGCCTCAAAAAGACAGTCCCCTCCAACGGCGTCGCGTAATACGGCTCGACCTCAACAAACCCCAGGGACTTATAGAGCCCGATGGCGGAGAGCATATGCGGCAGCGTATCGAGCAGCACGGCTTCATAGCCCAGCCGTCTGGCCTCCGCAACCACGGCATCCGCGAGTTTCCTGCCCACGCCCATCCCTCGGCCGGCTGGATCGACGTAGAGTCGCTTCATCTCAGCGATGCCGATTCCGATACCTCCAGGCTCTGTCAGGGGTCGCAGGCCGACACAGCCCACTGCCTCGTTGGTTGGTTGCAGACGAGCGAGGAACAGGGCACCGTTCGGGGGAGAATATTTCCCGGGCATGCGGGCCATTTCTGTGTCGAAGTCCTGGAAGGAGAGATCGAGGTTGAGCCAGCAAACGTAAGACTGGAAGAGAGAGATTGTCGCTGCGAGATCTTTCGGGGTTTGGACTGGGAGGATGGAAATGCCGGGATTCGATGGTGATGATGATGATGATGATGATGATGATGAGGCCATGGCGAAGGGTACGGTAATTATTAAAAGATGGCAAGTGGCAGAGATGTGGAATCTGCAAGGTCTTGTCTGATTTCTACATCGGATAAGGTAGATGTATCTCTGCTTGCACGTTATCTATAGAGATTGTACGTGAGGTGGGTCGAGAGACGATTTCGGTATCGGATTTCGAAAACCTCACCCTCTTTCAAGCATATATATATATATACATACATATACATATATATACGTATCATCTCTTCTCCATTTCAATTCAACGTAACGTACCATTGACTTCATCGACGCGACGGCTACAGACCAGGAAACTACGCCAGAGACTGTGGGGTCATGCAATATGATTGTTCTTGTCACAAGCACCGCAATCCGTCGAAATATCTCAAGCATTCCCAGGACCTTTGTCAGAGACCCGATCCTTCCGACTCGACCCAATCAGCCCGTCCACTTCTTCGAGATAGTACCGCGATCCTACCTTACACTCCCCTGCTGCCAATCCCCCAAAACAAAACATCAAACCTCGGGCCAAAACTCCTCCTCACACCACAGAACCTGCCTCCAAGCCATCTCACACTCCCTCCAGACCCAATCCCCCTCTTCCACACCCCATAGATTCCCCATCCGATTCACCAGACCCCGCAATTTCCGCACAAAAGCCTCGAATTCCCGACTGCTCCAGTTGGGAATGAAGACCCTCTGCATCACACCAGCAGTCCCGCTCCTTGCCCCTTCCCCTCCCTCTTTGGGAATCCGCGAAGCAGCAAACTTCCAACTCCTCAGGTAACACTCCTCCGTAGCCCACAACACCACCAAGCCCACGATAACCGGCTTCCCCTGCGCGACGCTCCCGGCGAAGAGATCGCGATAACACCTTGTCGGCCGCTCCACCTGCAACGCATCCCCGCAAATCTGCGCCGACCACCCTTCCTCCCGCGCCGTCGCTTCGAACAACCCCAGCTCGCGCCGGATGTTGACCAGCGCGTCGATGAGGACGTCGCAGACGCGCCATTCGACGCTGCGCTCGCGCGCTGGGCCCGTCGGGATGGAGATCTGGGCGAGCAGCGCGCCGATGAAGTTGGTGTAGGAGAGGGCGTAGAGGCGGTCTTGGGCGAGCCAGTGCTGGAGTTTGGCGGTGGGCAGGGTGGAAGTTGCGGCGGCGGAGAGGAAGGGGTGCGTTGTGGCGCGGGTGAGGGCTGCTTCGTCGAGGTGGAGGAGGTGGGAGGTCAGGGAGGGCATGGTCTTGCTTTTTCTGAAGCTTCCTCTTCAAGTCTTGCGGAGGGGACTCTGTGATTGTTGGGTCGTGTATAGTAAGGTAGAGAGAGAGAGATATATATAGAAGAGAGAGAAGGAGAGACAAGTTGATCGTTTGGACGTCTTCGATCCCAGAAACGCGTGGTGATGATGGATCCGGCTTTCACGGCTTGTTTTTTCGATGGTAGAAATGTCCCTGAGAAAGAATACTTAAGGTTTACATGCGAACAGGAAGAAGAGGTAGTATAGATAGATGTACAGAGTCAACGCGAAAGGAAATGAATGTACCGTAGCCGACGAAAACCAAAAAAAGCTTACCGCCCGTCCCTGATTGAAGGAGATGATGACGTTGGAAGAGTCAAGCCGCATGCAGTGCAAGTGGGGCTCACGAGGATTCAAGCCTGGTCCTCCATGGCCGGCGAATAAAATAGGAGGCTATCTTGGACACTGGAGGACGAGCACCCCTGGCCTGTCCTCCGCTATACATATTATCTGGCCAGTAATAAATCGCTTTGCTTTTCGTCCAGCAGACGCGTCTGTCCTCGCCATGGCCTAATGAGCGCTCGAAAATCTCACGGCCACCGGCAAGCCGTTCTCTTCGTCCTGTCATATCTTCACACTGCTGCGGATATCATTGCTGATGGGTACATCTTCCTCCTCACAGGCCAAATCCAGCCCCCTTGGGCTTGGGTCACACCGTGGCCATGCCGCCCGTGCGCCAGCCTCCCTGCGCACATATAAACATGTACGGAAAGCGTACATCGACGCTGCTCAAAACTCAACTCGCTTTTCCCAGCCACTGCTAGCTGCAGATCGTACGGGTAAAATGGAAGTGATCGCGCACAGTCATCCGAGGCTTCATTACCCGTACCCTCTCCCTGCACCGTTCAGGCCTCCGCTCAAGTCCGCGCCATTCGGGATGCCGAAGAATTCGAACCAGTCGCCAACATTGAGCGTCGTGGGTACGTGTGGACCACACGTACTGCTAGCAGAATTGCTCCACTGATCGTCCGGGCAAGACTGATTCCCCATGTGCATCTGACTCCATGGAGCGGGATCCTGGTGGTATGCCATCGGTGGCACAGCCTGTCTATCAGCCATCGGCATCTGCTGGTTGGCTTGCATCGGCTCAGGAGTCGACATGTTGGGCTGATGCGGCGCGGACTGTTGCTGATGCGGTGCGGGGGGAAGGGGAGGCGCTCGTAACGCCGGGTCGACCATCTGGTTTGGACTTTGATTGCTCAACGTATTCAGCGCGAACAGGGTGTTCGTCTCCGGAGGGAAGAGCTGGTCCGGTTGATAATTCTGCCACAGGTCTTCCGAGATCTTGGGCGAATACCGCGTGTGTAAGAAGAGGTCGGGCGGAGTCCCGGGGTATGAGAAGTTATGCAGGGGAGTCGTGGGTCTGGTATTTGCGCGCGAGTTGCCCATGAAGGCGTCGTTACCTTGCCGCAGAGTGGGAGGGCTGGTCGTGATTTGTGGAAGTTGCTGTGGTGCTGGAGCCTGTGACCCCGGCGGAAGCTCCCGTGTAGGTGAGGCAGCCGGCGACTGCGGCCGCGAGCGCTCGTAGGACATCTGCGGAGCAGGTGGGCCGTTGAAACCAAGTTCCATGTCGTCGAACTTCCGCTTCTGGGTTTCACTGGCCGTCTCCATCACGGGTGCCTCTTTGCTTGGGTTGCGGATGGCAGGGCTGCTGGTGCCGTGTTTGTTCTTCTGGTGTCGTTTTCCTGCCGCTTTCTGTAATCGCTCCTCGAGCATCTTATTGCCAAGAATGGACTCGAACAACGTGTGCACCATCTTGGCCACGAGCCACACCCTGGAGACATCCTTGAGCGCGTTCATGCAGGTGGTCAGCCGCTGCTGTGTAGCCGACACAATCGACTGATTAGATGAGCGCATCTGGTAGACGTGCATAATCAACGCGGAGAACAAGCTGTAGACACTGCATGCGCGGTCAGTAACGCCACGCGACCGATCCTGCTGTGAGGTATGGGAACCTACATGAATGCAGGCGTGTAACGCAGCTGGTCGTGCGCCTGCAACGCCTCAATGATGGAAGTAATCATCGCCGCAGCTTGGTAGGCTATTGACTTCGACGGGTATGCTGTCTCCTCCGGGAAGCCATTGTTGTGTCGCATTTCTGATCCTGCCGGAGGCATGTGCGCTCGGTGAAGGAGACACAGGGTAGTACTGTAACATGTCAACGTTCGGGACTGGGGCCTCCAGCCTGCGCTACTCACTAGTAATTTGCATGGAGCAATGCAGACCAGAAATGGTGTCGCTGCGGCTCCCATCTCACCTCGGGCGGGCAGTTCTGTAACCAGTCCGCAAGGGCCATGTCACTGTGTGTTAGGTCAAGCGCATTGTTCCGGCGGAGTTTCGACGCCACGGAATACTGCTGGGAAAGAACAAGGCCCATGATTTCGCAAAGTTTAACGTAATTGAGGAAGAACTGAACGTGAATGGGGTCGGGCGGATATTCGGACGGTCGGTCGGGCTCGTCGTCGATGAAGTCGTCCTCGGTGCACATTTCGACGTCGGAATCTTCGATGTTTATCGAGACGGGCCTTCCGAGGGCCACGGCGACGGATCGATCTCGAGTGAACAGAGTCCACCAAATGCGTTTCCATAGGCGCTTGTCCGCTTTACTGAGCTGAGAGCCTTCGACACTACAACCGCGACTTTAGCACTGGTCGAGGAGGTCGGGAAATGCAGACACTGATTGCTCACCTTCTGTGCATGCCAGAACCCTGTGCGACAATGACAGCTACTCTGCTCCAGTAAAAGACATTTTTTGTGACGTCTGCACCGACGTCAGACCCAGCGTGCGTGACGATGTCTACCGGACCGCGATTCTTACCCTCTGGACCTTCCCAATACCATCCCATCAAAATGAGTGCCTGAACAATGGTGACTCTGTCGTCCTCGTAATTCGCATCGTATAGCGCCTTCGCACGCTTGTAGAACGTCATTGCCGCAGGGGTTGTTGAACCGTTTGCGTCCATGAGTTGTGGATTGTTGCACACGCGAGACCCGGCAAGTAAAATGGCCTGCAGGAGGAGTAATGAAGGAGGGTTCTTCGGATCACGATATCGGCGCATGAATTTGCTGCGATTGATTACGGGCACGACCGGCGCAATCCATGTGAAGTAGGCGTCGACTAATTCATCGCAAAGTTGTCGTGGCGGGAGGAGGAAGGCCCCTCGCTGATGTAAAATGTCGATCTCGACATTATCCAGTTCGTTGACCCGCGCTCGAGCTCCCCGCACGTTCTCCGGGAGAGGGTAATGGACGACGTCCGTAGGTCCCATACGGTCCTGTACAAGAAGTGAGAGATTCGACGATTCACCCAGATACGCAACCCGTCCGGCCTCCTTGATAGGTGCTCGGGCGAACTTTGGCTTCATGTATTGCGCCCAGGTGCCATTTGTCACTTGTTGCTGGTTGTAGTAGCCTTCGGATCCTTCAACCTTGGGCATTCCGGCAGGAGTGTTCATACCAATTTTGTCGGGTGCGATCTCGCGCGACATGACCATCTCGCCTCGAGTGGGAAAGCTGGCATCGGTCTCGGCGGGTGAGCGATTGTCCTTCGCGGGCTCAGCGGGTTCCGTACTGCACGACTCTCATCAGCACCCCGTCTGTCGTCCCATTCCCAAGACATGTGCCCACCTTTCATTGTCCTTCTTGGCGCTGGTCTTTTTCCGCTTAGGCGCCGGAATCTTGCACTCAATGGAGAAGGCGACACAGTTGGTGCAGGGCACGCCGAGACTGGCTGCATCGCATCGCACCTGTTTCACATGGATATGAGTTGAGTTTGGGGAGTCGAAGGTATGTGGTAAAGGATCGTACCTTGCGTGCATGGCAGGTCTAGACAATGATTAGCGGTCGATGCCTGGCTCTCTGAGCGGTACACTTACTTCACATGCTCTTGAGGCGCGTTGGCTGAGCGCACAGTTAGCATGTACAGTGCAGTGCGGCGCGGCGCGGCGCGGCGCAGAAGACAAGCCGTGCATCAAGCACAACAAGCAGGAGCATACCGTCTGAAGCTGGGATGCCCGGGGATCTGGCTGTTGGGCGCGGCGGACGATGTTCCAGGGGCATTGGAAGAGGGGCCAGGCGTGAGGGTGGTGGTGGTGGTGGTGGAGGTGTTGCTGGGGGTATGTTTGGGATCAGCGTTCGGCGCGATCGGTCGCTGCTCTGTAGCCATGCTGGGTGTGGGTGAGCTCCCGGGCAGGCGACAAAAGGGTCGGTTCGCGTGAGAGCAGGCGCGTCATCCCCTACAACGCGTGCGCGCAGGGCGTAGGGTGTGGTTGGAGGTGGTGTTGTCGGCGTCGTCGAGGCATGTAAGGTAGGGATAGCACGGCGGCGGCGGAGTGAGGGTGGTGGTGGAGGTGGACAGCTCTTGCAGGACGAGTGCCAAGAAACATGGATCCGGAACGTCGCGCCTCGGTCTGGCGGGGAAGGGATCGGTGGAGCTTCTTCAGGTCATCGGAAGCGGGCGATTCGTCTGGTGTTGCCCAGTATTTGTGCACTCTGTCTCAGTATGTGGTAGTGGCACAATAATCTACAAGAATGACCATCAGAATGGATGACAGTGGTATGTGCCTGCTACCCCTACAATCCCTGCCCTGCACGTGCCTGGCTGTCTGCATGATCATTCCAAATGCCTCGGCATCTTTGCAGCCCAGGGCTTGTTCGGGAGCACTCGCCGAGTCCACGCAGCCAGCCTTCCCTCTCTGAGACACTGTTTGACCTGGCACCAGGGCACTAAGGTAGGAGAAGAAGAAGAAGACCTGATGGAAATGGGTCACGGCACAATATACGTCTACCTGCACCCCATACCTTCCTCCGCGGTCCACCTCCGCCGCTCCACTCCACCGGCAGCTTTGCGCGTAGGATACGAGATATGCCATGGCTGCCATCTGACATGTGAAATTCCGGAGATGCGGAAATAGACACAACCCTGGCCGGCCCCTGGGAGCTGGCGTTGCTTATGCGTACAACCATCCTAATTCCACTACCATCTGGATGTCCTGCTTTTCTCGGAAACGACACGTCTTCAGATGTCGCTTGTGAAGCACAAGCCGCACTCCGCTAACAGCCAACAACTAAGATTCTGGTGGAAAGGAGATCCCATCCGACACACAGCCACCATGCTGCCAGTCTTGAATGTGAGTCCACTTGCGCATCTACGCTTTACGCAAAGTCGTCTCCAAACCGGACCGATCCTCGAACCATCTCTTGAACAGCCGCGACAACCTTGTTTGACTCCGTCCCACTTCTCACCATAGCCCGCCGCAACATCTCGAACCGGATCCGCGCATTATTGAGTCGCTGGGCGTCATACTTGCCACGACACCATATTTCCTGCTGTGCCCTTGCTGTGTGGGTAGCCTCGAGGCCAGCACCTCTTGTCGAAAAGAAAGTAGCACTCCGGGTCTGAAAGTAGCATTGCGAGTCTGAGTCCGGATCGATGGTCGCGTAAGTTGTAGAGCGCAGTCTTCCTCTCCCCTTCTCAGCACTCCTGCCCATCTGTTGGTAAGTCCATACGCGAGGCATCGTATATCCGTCCGACATCCATGCCATACCTTTGCCGTCCGCTTCGGCCTCTTTGTCGAAGGCATGTTGGCACCTCGAGGATTCGAAGACTTGATGTTACATGTGCGTTGTGTGACGCTTAAAAGCGATAGAACAGAATTGAAGTCTTAGAATCCGAAATTTGGCCGTGAAGTGAATGGAGTCACATGCAATTTGGGCGCAAATCGCTTTTCATTGGCTCGGCTAATGCCGACGCTAGCTCATATACGCATCTTCGAGGTGAGAAAGCTTCACCGCAGCGCACCTGGAAAAGAAGGCCTCAAACCTAAGGCACCCACACACTCCAAATCCCAACTCCAATCGCAAAATCCCATACAAAAAATCCCATACCAAAAAATCCCGTACAAAAAAACCCCCTAGACCCGATAACTCAAATCCATCCCCTGCTCTCCCTCCCCAATCTCCTCAAGCTCCCTCCACTCCTCCACAAACATCCTCACAGCCCACTTCACCCTGCGCACCAATCTCAAAACTCCCATCCGTCCCAACTTCCTCTTGATCCAATTCGACGGCTTGAGGTTGTGCCTGTCCCTCTCGCCCACCCGGGGACATGTGATCGTGTGGAGGTCCAGACTGCCCCGGGGACCGAAGTAGGCTCTGTGACTTCGGATTTCGCCTTGTACGTGGGCGCGCTGGCGGGTGAGAGCGAGATGAGCGTGCTCGTCGGAGCTGTGGATTCCATCGAAGTCATCCCAGTCGGCGGCGAGATGCCAGCGGACGAGACAGCTCGCGCAGTCGGGATCGATCGTCTCGTGGCCGCAATTTCGCGGTGATGGTGGTGCGGCAGATTCTTCGTCTTGTGAGGTACCTGGGTCTTCTTCAAAATCGAAAGGGAGACCTGGATCAAAGCCGTTGGGAGTGGGAAATTCTTCAGTCATGGGGAGTTCAGGTGGGGTGGTGGTGGCGCTGCTGAGCTGGCTGATGCTGTGTTGACGGTCCCGGTAATTTTCGTACATTGCAAAGTAGTCGTACTGTGGTGATGTGGCGTTCAACATGGCTTGGAATAAATCTTTCTGTGCCAAGTGTTGCGTGCGCGTAGTAAAATTGCGGTGGTGGTAGAACGTGTTCGTCTTGTCTTCAACAGCAGAAGGTAAAAGTACCTGAGGCTGAGGTTGTATATCGTTTGCTTGCTTTGAGTGTGAGCTCTGTAGTCTTTAATGAGGACAGGATTGCTCGGTGTAGAAGTGTGCTGGTGGAGAAAGGAATGCTGGGAACTGTGAGAGCATTTATTCTAGATTTGAAGTGTCCTCGCCGTGAGTGTCCTCACCGTGAGGACGAAGTCGTTGCTAAGCGACACGACTGAGCGCTGGCCGCTAAAAGCTCTAGCGTGTTTCCCGCGAACATCTGAAGCTTGAGAGAAGAGCATGGCATATTAGTAGCTTGAGCAGGACTGTCTCTATTCTGTACACTGTCAGCACATCTATGTACACAACCTCCGAATCCGGTCAAAGCCGAATAATTTTCGATGTCTTGTCCCCCGTGAGTCCATCGAATAAAAGGGCGCGTTTTCGTCCATCCCTTGATTTTCTAGTCTTGCATGCAGACTCTCCTATATGCATGTTGTACTGCACAGTGCACGCCATGTTTGTCGTCAATAAGGCATGTACACTCCCGAGGAAAATGCGAGTGCCGTCCAGCAGACAGTATCTGCACTGGTATAAGTTCCTCAAGGAGGACCGCTTCCAAGCTCATGGGTTTGATGGCCGTAAATCCGTCATGCCCCGCATGATGCAACGAGCGCCCATTCCTTTACCACCCTTGTCTCTTCATCTTCTGCACCAGTTGCACAACGCCTGAGAAGTTCTTCCTGAAATTCTTCCTCCAACGCTCACTCTTTAGTCTCTTCCTCCTCATGCCAGGTCGTTCGTGGAACCTCTGTTTCATCATATCTTTGCGCACGTTGTTCCTCGCGCATGTCATCTCCAATTGTCGGAAAGCTCGTCCGATATCCATGTTGCGCTCCAAGTTGACTTCTACTGTCCTTCCAACAGTGGGGCCCAGCTTCATTGCTTTGGGCTCCTGATACTGTTTTATTTGTTCGGCTCTCGCACTTTTGTCATAGCCGCTCAATATTCTATCCACGTCCATTTGCGATGGATCGTTTGCGGGTGCGCGTGAGGTTCGTGGAGATGTCAGGAAGTCATCCAGGAGGTTGCTGACAGACCCTGACTGTTCCGTTTCATTTGCAAGACCGCGTGAGGGGGGATTCTTCGCTCGAGCATCTGGCGATGAGAAACGAGACGTTCGCGACGCTGGAGCAGTGGGTGTGCCTTTTTTGTGGTCCAACGTGCTGTCGAGTAGGGATGCAATGTCGCTAGTGATACTTGGTCGCGAACGCGATGCAGTGTCCCCGAGACTGGACCAGTCGAAAGGGGCATCATTGTCGTCGTTCTGTGAGGGCGCTCCCTGTGGCTTTCGAGAGGCAGTGGTGCTAAATGACGAGCATTGGTTGCGGTGGCCTTTACAATGTCTAGCAACGGGTATAGCTGTCCTGCTGGTGCTCGGGAGTGCTCGAGGGATTGTAGGGGCCAGGAAAGACAGCAAGGGCTGGGATGAACGGCACAGTGTGCTGCCCGCTTTCATCATGTCCATAGTGTTGGGATGTCGAAATGCACGTGAAAGCGCAGATGAAGTGGATAGAGGAGGTCTGCGATCCGCATCGTCGTCGCCGCGGAAGTCGGAGGAGACGGAACTTTTCTCCGACATGCAGGTCTGTGCTGAAGAGAGCTATGTGCCGGCTTCACTTTCAGAAGTTCCAACTCGAAACATGCCCGCACTCACACTTGCCCCGTACGACCGCCACTCAACTGCCAGTGATAGATAGCTCCTCACGCACGCGATACTGACTCGTCTTCAAAGGGGTCTTTCCTCGAAGCGCATCAGTATACAGCTCGCTGTCAACGCACCACAGAGTGAGCCGCCATGGCTTACAACTATGGCCCACCTCCAGGCGCGTACGGCGCACCTCAGCAGCCATATGGACCACCAAGCGGACAGAGTACTGGGGGTATGGGAGCACCAGGCTTCGCGGCGCCTGGCATGGACTTTCCAGGCATGCCTTCTCAATCACCAGCAGGCGTGCAAGGCCAGTTCCAGCCTCCACCAAATATGCCGAACATCAACTTCAATGCACCAGTAATTCGACTCGGAGTTGACGGCCAGCGGCAAGGACAGTCATCGGCAGATCGGGGCGATAGGGGTGGGAGAGATGGCGGGAGAGGGAGCAATGCAGAGCCACTGGGCAATCGCTCGCGCCCAGGCTTGGGCGCAGACCCGGGCCGGGAGAGGAATTTGGAGCGCGACAGACAACAACTTCGAGAAAACATGATGGCGCTACAGCCGCCAACAAGAGAGGAAGTTGCACGCACGATCTTCATTGGTGGACTCGGCGAGGGCATGCCAAACGACGAGGCCCTTGAATCTATCCTGCGGTGTGCGGGCAAACTGAGACGATGGACTCGAGCAAGAGACGCGAATGATAGGAAGTGCAAATTCGGCTTTGCCGAGTACGAGGACGTGGAGAGTTTGGAAGCCGCGGCCGAGATATTTCAAGACGTTCAAGTGCCACAATTCAAACAGGACGGCTCTCTCATAAAGGTTAAGATTGAAGACGAAGTCAAAGCCGAAATCAAAGCCGAAGATGACGCCAAAGATGAGGACGGAGTGAAGGTCGAGAGTGGTGAGCAAGAACAAGTCCAAAAAGCCCAGTTACTCGTGGTGGTGGATGATGCGAGTCGAGAGTACATTGAGGAGTGGAAGGGCCGTAAGAAGGAAGCGGACAACGACCGACAATTTCGCCTGGACAGTTGTAAAGAATTGCTGGATCAGACCTTGAGCGGTCTTGTGAATGAAGCTGCATATACCGCGAACGGCATCAATGGCGAAGCGAATGGCGACAGAGATGGAGATGTCCAAATGGGCGAGAATGGCGAGACCAAGTCCGACGGCGTCGAGGTTGTCAATCTACCTGTGGGTATGGACGACGAGCTTGCAGACATTCCTGCCGAGATGAGAGCAACTGTCGCGGAGGAGATCAAAGCTTTCCGCGATCGGTCTAATCGTCGGGATCTGGAGCGTCTGCGTCGTGAGGAGGAGGTTGAGCAGGAGGAGAAGCGACGTGCTGGTGCGCCACGACAAAGCCGACTTGCTTCCCCTCCCCCATCGGCACAGGGCAATTCTGCAAACGGCATTCCTGTCGGGCCACGAGGTCAGCAAGGCGTGCAGGGCGCTCCATCTGGTCCAAAGGGTTACAGAGGCGCACAGTTGCCGGAGGACTACCGCAACGGAGTGGCTTTCCTTCCAAGCGCTGGCAATGCTTCCCTCCATCCAGAAGACGAAGACGCCAATGAGTCGGACGAGGAGCTTGAGCGTCGTCGGCAAAAGGAGGACGATGAGAAGCGCGATAAGGAATACGAGGCTGCAGTGAACAAGTGGCACGCTCGAGAACGCACTCGCGGAGCTGCAAAGGAGCGTGAGTTGAAGCGCGAAGAGGGAGAGCAACACGAAATTGAGAAGGCTCGCGAGGCAATGCTCATCCGCCTTGCCAACTGGAACGACGATGAGGAAGTAGAAAGGGCTAAGCACCCATACTACCGCGATCGTGCAGCTTGGGCCAGAGCGCGTGAATACGACCGCGATAAGGAGCAGCGTGAAGACGATCTCGACCGAGAGGCAGAAGAGAGAGAGATCGCAGACGAACAGCGCAGAGTCAACGAAGCACGTGGGCAAGCCAATGACTTCCTGGGCTCCTTGGGTGTCGACACCAAAGCTGGAGACCAGGCTGGTACAGCCAACCGCGGACTCAAGTTCAGCCTCGGAGCTGCTGCCGCCAAGACAAAGCAGGCCCAGCCTGGACCAAAGCGAGCCATGCAAGATGTTGAGGGACTGCTTGAAGATGAGGAGGATGCTGCCGCAGCTGGTGCCAAGCGCCCTGAGCTCAAACCTCTGCAGGATACTTCGACTCTTCCCACTCACGGCCAAGATCTCACGGATGAAGAGAAACAGTCAGCTCGTATGCAACTGGCGGCAGAAATCCCTACAGATACCCAGGCTCTATTCGACTATCCAGTCAAGTGGGAGAAGATTTCAAAGAGCCTACTCGCCTCAGAAATCCGTCCGTTCGTGGAGAAGAAGGTTGTCGAGTATCTTGGTGTGCAGGAGGACCTGGTTGTGGATACAGTTCTGGATGGCGTGAAAGCCAAGCAGAAACCACAAGAGATCGTGGACGAGCTGGCCGGTCCCCTGGAGGACGAAGCGGAGGTGCTCATCAAGAAGGTGTGGCGGCTGTTGGTCTTCTGGGGCGAGTGCGAGAGTCGCGGATTGTCTGGATAGAACTTCGACGAGACGAGTTGACAAGAGTAAAGCTCTTGAAGCATGCTTCTGACGCATACGGGGAAGTACAGGGCAGCTTCTTGATACCCATGACCTGTATGACCCCTTCACGTTTTGTAGTAATAGGTTCAAATGACAGATGATGAATGAGTGCGCATGCATACTTGACACTAAATCGTCGAGACCAACCCTATCGTAGAACGTGAAACGTAGTACTGCTGCGCATCTATGCCAGTGGTAGCCATCAGAACATTTACTACCACATCGTAGGAGTACATCCACTAGCGGCGGCTTTAGCCGAACTAATATGACGCTTGTGCGTAATAATCCTGGCTGAGCTGGAAAGCTGTTCGCTGTCCATCAATGTTGGTCTCGAGAAACACGATCTCACAAACATTAGCACTCCATCTTCACGACGATAGACGCCACCATTAGACCCGAGAAAAGCCCATCTCCTTGCCAGCAGTCGAAACAATCGCGCCAAAAGGGAATACTGGAAAGCACACTGCACTTTGGTCAGCCGGGCTGACGACGCACTACTATGTCCTCGCCTACGCTCTTCGAACAACTCTCGCACTACGTTCTCGATGGCATTTGGCAATTCGGCAATTGCTTCAACTGCTTCCCTTCCAACCCGTCGTTAAAGATCAACGGACGAAGTCTAAAGATCCTCCGCCTGTTAGGAGAAGGTGGCTTCAGCTATGTCTACCTGGTTCAAGCGGCGAACGATCCGACGCTATATGCGCTGAAGAAAATCCGATGTCCATTCGGCCAAGAAAGTGTTGCGCAAGCACTGAAAGAGGTGGAGGCGTACAGCTTATTTGCGCCGCATCCGAATATCATTCATGCGATCGATCACAGCGTGGAGAGCGAGAGAGGTGGAGGCGACCCTGGGAGCAAGACAGTTTATATCCTACTACCGTACTACAGGAGAGGGAACTTACAAGATGCGATCAATGCGAACCTGGTGAACCGCGCGCGATTTCCCGAGCGAAGGCTGATGGTGCTGTTTCTCGGGGTATGCAGGGCGTTGAAAGCGATGCACCAGTATCGCGTGAAAGGCGCGCCAGGCGGCGAGGCAAGTCGGAAGAAGGCCAAGAAGGTACGACAGGAGGCTACAGAAGCTGATCGAGAAGCGCAAGAAGAAGCAGTACATGCGAATCAGGGAAGAAGGCGAAAAGAGCGGGAAGATGGTGACGTTGAGCAAGAGCCATTGATGGAGGGAGAAGTCATGGCCGCACAAGAAGGCGTTGCGGAAGGCGAGATGAGGAGCTACGCGCATCGCGACATCAAGCCCGGCAACATTATGATATCGGATACGGGCACACAACCTATTCTGATGGATCTCGGGTCTCTTGCGCCTTCGCCGACGCCAATAACGAGCAGAGCGCTCGCATTGCAAGTGCAAGATCAGGCAGCGGAGCACAGTACGATGCCTTACCGTGCACCAGAACTCTTCGATGTCAAGACAGGAACAGTGATCGATAGCAAAGTCGACATCTGGAGTCTGGGATGTACACTCTATGCATGTTTGGTTGGCAAATCCCCATTCGAAGCGCGGAGTGAGGAGACTGGCGGCTCATTATCTCTCTGCGTACTTGGCGGCGACTGGCGCTTCCCAGACGAAGGTCCCGCAGAAGCAAAGCGTGGAAAGCAGCGGGTCGTTGATGCGGAGGCACAGAGTAAGAAAGAAGATTCTATCTCAGGGCCCGTCAAGGAAGTCGTCAGGCAATGCCTGATTGTTGAGCCCACAGAGCGACCAGACATTGACCAATTGATTGAGATGGTTGAGGGCGTGATCGAACAGCTACCAGATGATGGCGATGCTGCTTTGGACATGGAGTGATCGCGGGTGTACGATACGATGTGATGTGATAGATGTTTGCAGCAATCTACTGGACCGGCTGCCACTGTGTATATACTTCTCTGCCACGGAGACCGTTCCGCTGTTATCGGCGTACCTGCATTAGCGCTGTTGCTAACCCCGCTTGACGACGAAAGCATCACACAACTCTTCCAACCTCACTACTGACCTGACCTTGATGACGGCTCGACATCTCGCACATCGAACTGTCGCTTGCTCCAGGCAATCAACGCTGCTTTTTGCACGATCACAAATCCGCAAGATAACAATCTCTCGAGCACCTCATATCAGGATAAAGACCTGGAGTAGTTGCTACGCAAAACAAGACAAGCCGCGGCACTTCCCCAAGCGCAACTGTGTTCACATCGCTCCAATGGTTCATCGTGCAATGCATTTTACTCCACAGGTCCTGCTGTCCGCTCCTCGGAGGTCCGCAGGTGTTCCTAATCCTTCCGGAACCAAGATCCTCTACACGACGTCCACCTACTGCTTTGAAACTCATAAGAAGACGACTGAGCTGCGAGTTCTGGAAGTTCAGACGGGCGAGAGTTTCCAGCTGGCCAAGGACGATGATATCTCGGACCTGAACTGGTTGGACGATGATGCATTCGTCTGCTTGCAGGCCGAGAAAGACTCCACCACGAAGGTATTTTGGGCCAGTGTCAGCAAGACTATCGGTGGAGCGAAGCTAGGCGAGGGCTACTATGTGGCTGGAACAGTGGATGCACCAGCTGCAAATCTGAAGGTCAAAAAGCTGAAGGATGGTGGCTTTGCCGTTGTTCTGTCCGCGGAAGCAAGTCCTGATGGTGGCCTGTTCAACCCAAAGAAAGCGAAGAAGACTCACGCTACCGGGAAGCTGTACAAGAGCCTTTTCGTCAGGCACTGGGATCGATGGGAGACCAAGCAGAAGAATGCGCTCTGGTTCGGAAAGCTGAGCAGGAATGGCCACCATGGGAAATACGAACTGTCGACGCTTACCAATGCCATGAAGGGAAGACCGTTGGAGTGCCCAATTCGGCCTTTCGGAGGCGCCGACAATTTTGATCTCACTCATGACAGAATCATCTTCGTGACTAAGGACCCAGAGTTGAACCCCGCTTTGAACACGAAATGTAATGTCTATATTCTCAATGTTCCGTCTTGGACCGGAGAGAAGGAGACAAAGCTTACTCAGATCTACTGGGACAACTTGCAAGGCGCCTGCACGAGCCCTGTCTTCAGTCCAGACGGTGACTCGGTTGCGTTTCTGGGCATGAAGACCAATGGCTACGAAGCAGACAAGAACGAGATCTTCCTCTTGTACAACGTTCGCACGCAAGTGACAGAACAGACGACTTCGGTCAAGGCTGAGCGACTGTCAATTTTCCATGAGTGGGATCGGAGCCCGTCGTCCATCAGCTTCACGCCTGATGGAAAATCTTTGGTCTTTGTGGCCGAGGATGCTGGTGCTGCGAAACTGTTTGAGATCACACCCAAGAGACTGGCAGACCCTCGCCTTCCAAAACCGCTCACGTCACGCGGGTCCATCAGCGAAGTTCATTGCCTGCAAGATGGACGTGTTTTCGTATCTGGAAGCTCATTGATCGACAACTCCTTCTTTGCCATTGTGGATCGTACTGCCACGACTGCGACGATGGCTTGGACACACTCCAATTCCGGCGAAGGCGACAAGTTTGGGCTCAAGTCGGCGCAGGTATCGGATGTTTGGACCCCTGCGAGTAACCCGTACGTCAACAAAGAGGTGCACAGTATAGTCGTAAGGCCGAGCAATTTCAATAGCGACAAGAAGTATCCCGTCGCATACGTCATTCATGGTGGACCGCAAGGCGCCTGGGCCGATAGCTGGAGCACGAGGTGGAACTTGGCGGTCTTTGCCGAGCAGGGCTACATTGTCATTGCCCCCAATCCAACTGGAAGTACTGGGTACGGGCAGGCTTTCACCGATAGTATTCGTCGAAACTGGGGTGGAGATCCATACCAGGACATTGTCAATGTCTTTGAGTGGGTTGGCGAGAACATGCCCGAAGCGGACAACGATCGCGCCGTTGCGCTTGGGGCGTCTTACGGCGGATATATGATGAATTGGTAAGACTTGAGTCGCTCAGACAAACCAAACTCCCTAGAAGCTCCGCTGATGTAGGATGCAGGATCCAAGGGCACGATCTCGGCCGCAAGTTCAAGTGTCTGGTCTGCCACGATGGCATCACTAGCTTCGCAGGCGCTATGCTCGGCACGGAAGAACTTTACTTCCCCTTATACGACCTTGGGGGAACTCCCTGGTATGACCCAGGCTTCAAACCAGCTCCCGGCGACGCATCGACTGCGGCGCAAGGCAACCGAAACTTCGGCTCCGCAATGCTGTCGGACTGGCGCAAATGGGACCCCAGCGAGCATTTCGCGAACTGGTCGACGCCACAGCTCGTCATCCACAGCTCCAGGGACTTCAGGTTGCCGATTGCGGAGGGACTCGCGGCTTTCAACGTCCTCCAGGCCCGCGGGGTCGACAGCGAACTCCTCCACTTCGATGATGAGAACCACTGGGTCTTGAAGCCAGAGAATTCGTTGCTGTGGCACAAGGTCGTGCTCAACTGGATCAACAGGTATTCCGGTCTGGAGGCTTTCTCGACGGAAGACGAGGAGAGCGAGGCATTCTACGGTGGCGTGGAGGAGATGGACAGGGAGAAGGATGCGGAGATGCCGACTCAGGGGAGAGTGGAAATGTAAGGGATGTAAATGGAAGATGTGCAACTCTTGCGAATGTGTGGGTCCGTTCGATATGATCCGCAGCTGATCGACTGACGTTCGCTCTTCGCTCTTCGCTCATACCTGCCTGGTACTCCCTTGTCCGGAGCTAGATTGGCTACTAACAAGAGAGAGGTAGGTAGCCCAGCGCGCGGCCGACCACCGCAAGTATCAACGTGGATCGATAGCGCATGGCTAGGAATAGACGAGGCAGGCGGGCATTATCGATTCTCGTCTCATCATTAGGACGACGGGTCAACCACCTCTCCCTCTCCCTCTTCCCCTTCCCCTTGATGATCGATTCTACCGCTTGGCTACGCATTGAGAAGAAGAAAGAGGAAGAGGAAAGAATAAGAGGTGGCATGGCATGGCAAAGCATGGGGCAGCGAACGATGAATGTCGTTGTTACCGGCCATACATGCATAACATCCATCCATAATAACATAACATAACATCCATCCATCCATCCATACATCCATCCATAACATCCATAACATCCATAACATCCACAACATCCACAACATCCATAACATCCATAACATCCATCCATCCATCCATTCCAGTAAGGTAGTAAGGTAAGCCAGTAAGCCCGCCGGACCTTTGCCCCGTCTCTCTCTCGAAAGATTTCCCCCCCGCTACAGCAGCGCGTGGCAGATTTCGCCATGGGCGGGGAAGTCTCCCCCGGAAGTGAGGTGACGGGAACAGCAACGTTTTTGGTGGCTTTCTGGGGGGGGGGGGGCGGTAGAAAATGACACCGGACCAGGAAGGGACTCGAGTGGAAGGGAGGGGAGGATGGGGGCATTCCAGCGAGTAGGTTTGGCTTTTGTGGGAGATCTGTGGGGTTGAAAACCTACCTGTGTACCGCCTACCGGGGGATTGGTTCCTGGTGTACGATCCCGATCGCACGGGACCCATGTGTAAGGTAAGGTAAGGTAAGGTAAGGTAAGGGAAAAAAACGTTGCGCAACGGTGAGTGGGGAGTGGGAAGTCCGTCCCGGGGCTAGGACTACACTACACTATACTATTAGAAGATATACGAAAGAAGAAGAAGAAGAAGAAGAAGAAGAATTTCGTAAAGCGGAAAAAAGCCGTCTTAGTACGATTGATTCGAATAAGAAAGAGGTAAAAGAGAGCTAAGGTACTATTATAACATTACTATGTACTAGGTTTTCTTTTTTCCCCTTTGATCTTAGTTAGGGCGCTCTCTGTCTCTCTCTCTCTCTCTCTCTCTCTCTCTCTCTCTCTCTCTCTCTCTCTCTCTCTCTCTCTCTCTCTCTCTCTCTCTCTCTCTCAACTGTTTTCCTCTCTGTCTTGCTCTCACATCTTACTCGTGCTACAAAAACTGCTTTTATTAGCACTTCCAAAAAAGACCCGGAAAAGAAACACCCTGGTTTACAAATTTCCCTGCAAATGCCAAGGTAGGTAGGGGTTGCCATATCCCAGGCGTCTCTGCCCCCCGGAACACGGAGAAAACTGCCGTAGGTTCCTTGGATAAAGTCAATCCAACCTAGACCCCCCCCCCCCCAAAAAAAATCCCATCGCCATCTGTCGCCAGATTTACTACTACTAGGTAGCATCTCCTCACAAGTCTACTACATGCCCCAACAGGACTCTGCACCCACCCCAAAAGACAAGGCCCAAGCAACCAAGTATTGAGATACTCTCCTGGAGAATTTCAATCTCTCCGTCATTTCTCCTCTCATCACACCAAATTGGAGAGTGTTTCCTCTCCTGCTTCGGCTTTTCGAACGCGTCATTTGAGAATGACAACCGAACAGCCGTCTCCGAGATGAACCAATTCTCGCCGGTACCAAGCTTCCTCTTTGCCCCGTTGTGCTGGCGGGGTGAGATCGAAGAGACTGCTGCTCGGTCTCGATCGTGACTTGGTGGTGGTGGTCACGGGCAGGGGGTAGATATTACTCAGAACGCTGAGTCTCTGACCCAAGGCCTCGTTCGTATCTTGCCAGTTGACGGCTTCCTCCGCCTCCGTGGTGGTGGGGACGACTGGCGCCGACGCGCGTCTCCGTCTCAAGGGCAATGGCAATGGGAGTTTTGCCCCTCCTCCCTTCCCGCTCCTCACTATCCGTCAGAAGATGCCCATGAATTTCTTCTTTTCCTTGTCGCCTCCGAGTTCTTTGCTCTTGGCTCCGGCCTTGCTCATTGGGATTCCCGCATCTCCCGAGGCGGCTGCGCGGATGATGGCGAGGCGCTGTTTGGCGGTTTCGTTCCCTTGATCGGCGGCTTTGACGTACCAGACGTTTGCTTCGAGGGGATCGCGACGGCAGCCGATGCCCATTTCGGTGAAGTAGCCGACGGCGTATTCGGCCTTGGACCAGCCTGCAGAGAGGAGCAATGTTAGTTGGGGAGGGTATCGGATAGGAGGGAGGTGATGACTGCGTACCTGTCTCGGCAGCTTGCTTTGCCCAGGCGCATGCCTCTGCTTCGTCCTTTTCCAGCACGGGTTCTGCGCCGACCATGTACCATGCACAGAGTGCCATCATGCCTTCTACATGTCCTTTCATCGCCGCGCCGTTGTAGAAGTGTACACTGAGTGCCGCATCCCGTGGACAGCCAAAGTCTCCATTCTCGTAGGCTCTACCCATCAAGAAGTTCGCGTCGACATGTCCTAGTTCCGCACTCTGTGTGAGGAGTTGCGCGGCGTACGCTTCGTCTTTGAAGATGTCGTCGCCGTATCCGGTAAGGTGCATGAGGCCGAGCTCAAAAGGACCTGCATTGTACTGGAAATCTGCACTTTCCGAAGCACGCTTGAGCCACTTCACCCCTTCCCGATATGAGGTCTTGCTTTGGAGACCCATGTCCCCTTTGATGCATGCGAGACCGAGACGGGTAGCAGCACCCGGGTGATTCTTCGAAGCACTGTTTCGATAGAATTGGACTGCTTTGGGCATCGACCTTGCCGTTCCCCATCCGAACTCATAGCTGAGCGCTGCGCGGTAGCCGGCTTCTGCATGGCCACGTTTGGAAGCTGCGACGAAGAGGGGGAAGGCTTTGTCGTAGTCTGGCTTGCCTTTGTTAAAGAGACCAGAGAAGTAGCCATCGCCGAGGTAGTACTGAGCAAAAGGGTATGCGCGGTCCGAGAGGGATTGAAGGATGAGTTTTGCTTCGCTGTTCAACTGTGCTGAGTCTAGATCGTCTTCCGGTGTGATCTCGCTTGCAGCGTTGATCATGAAGATGGCGAATTCGTACTGGATGGAGGGATCCTTGGTCTTCTTCACGTTAGCGCGGTACATCTCGAGCGTCTTCTTGGTATCGAGTAAGCTGGCAGCGCTGCCCACGACGCTCTGGAGACCAGCATTGTTGAGAGGCCCGCCAGGGGCAATCTGCTGGTTGTAAGGGACATTGTTGAGCAGGTCGACATAGCTGACCGGCCTGTTGGAAGGCGACCTCCGCGAGGTCGAGAGCTCCCTGCCTTGTCTCATTGGCGAACCGTGATCGGAGCTATTTGCGGCGCTAAGCGGTGACAGCGTACGACCTCGGATTTCCGTCCCGAGGGCGGATGACGACGATGTAGGCCGCGAATTCGTGGTCCGAGGAACACCCAGACTCTGCGATCCCGAGTGTCGATGTTCTCCCCCGCCCGAAGAGCTTGAGCCCGCAGATTGCGTCGTCATGTGTGAGATGCGCTTCTTGCCCTTTTTGTTTGGACCATCTTCGAATGCGTGATATTGTAAGCCCGGAGTCGTCGGTAGATCCTCTTCCCGCTGAGCGGCATATTCTCCATCCTCTTGGATGGTGGGGTTGCTATATGCAATGGAGGAACTCGGGCTATGGGCATGGTGCGATCCCTGCTGGTACTCCGCGTGTCCATCCGAGACCTTGTTGGCGGGCCGTAGAGGCAGGGCATGTGTCGAGTCGCCCATCCGAGTGGATCCGAATTCGGGTGTGTACACATTTCTGGAACTCCTTCTGGACTCTGCATCACCATGGACGGGCACTTGGTTGATGGAGGCAGTCTCTGGGTCCAAGATGCCCATGCGGGGTGGGTATATGCTGACAGGACTGCCAGGCGCCTCTTGCAGTCGCAACTCCGGGCCAGGGGTGATGGATGGGATATGCTTCGTCTGCACGGATTGTCCTGGCTTGTGCGGCGGCGGCGATTGCTGCAGGCTGCTACTTTCCGAGTAGTCGCGACTGTGGCTGTAATGGCCATTGGATGTCGATGGGGATGACGGCGTACCCGGGGCTGGGCGCATGGGCGGGAGGGGTGTCGAGTCCTGCTCTTTCGGAATCCATTGGTGCTTTGGCGGAGAGGCGGGTGTCGCTGGTGCTTCAGGCGCAAAGGTATGTCGATGTCGAGGAGGGGCACTGTCGGGGTGCGCCATCCCGGCGTCGCAGCGGCTTTCCCGTTGTTTCCCTCTGCCCTGTTTCTCGCCCCGCCCAAGAGAGTTTTGTAAGAGTCTGGTTGCTGGGCCGGATCGGATGTTTCCCTGACCCAGTCGCAGCTGGACGACGATGATCATATACAACAAGGGAGAGCGAAGGTAGTGGGCTGGAGGGTTGCTGTTTCAAAAGATGTTTAGTTTAGGCGGCTCATGCCATGCAGGGTCGCGGATTGGCGGGCAGAGAGGGCGGGGACCGCGGCTGCGTGCGTGAGGCAAAGACGGGTGCTGCGACTGTTTCCGTTTCCGTTTCCGTTTCCGTTTCCGTTTCCTGTTTGGGGGTGTGGAGCTCTGCGTGGCGAGCGGCGAGTCGATTTGGTTCCTGAACCGGACGGGAGGCGCGCGTGGCGAGCTACCTCGGTGGGCATCAGCGGGACATTCCGAGGTGCGAGGGAAGAGGACGAGGAGAGGAGAGGAGAGGAAGAAAGACATGCGACTCGACGGCGCGAGAAGATGTGATGATGATGATGCGACGCGAGGCTCTGCGGCGACGGAGACTCACCCCTCTCGGGCGAGCGCACAGCCTCGTGGACTGTAGAGTTTGCGCAGGCGCTTGTTGCCGTATGGAAGACGATGGGATGGGGACGAGAAACTTTGCGTAGACGGAGAGTCTAGCGCCGGCCAGGGAGAGGAAGCGAAGACAATGGAAGGCGGGTGAAGGAAAGGGTGGTGGAGGTGTTGGATAGCAGAAGGTCGTAGTAGATGGAGTACATACATACATACACAGAGGCATCGGCCGGCGTGCCGCACGGCGAGACTACGTAGGCTCATGCATGCTGCCAGAGTAGCACAGTAGTGCACCGTGTGTGGAGATGTCGGCGATCCACCAGCTCATCCCTGCGGAAAAGGGAGGCCTGTGAGCAGCACACGGTCCAATTTAGTCGACATGACGGTCGGATTAGGTGATGTGATGATGGAGGCGAGATCTGCATCTGGGAGCACGGGTGTGTGGGTGCATAGTGACGGACAGACCAGCCCAGCACGTGCACATGCACATGCGCCCGGCGGTGCATCGCATCGACGCTAGCGAGGGCGGCCGGCCAACGGCGTGGAAGGGTCAGGGGGTAGTGCACGGAGCCTGCCAGCCGAGCCGAGTTGCCGATGGGCCCTGGCCTGCTCGCCTTCTTCGTCCTGGCAACCACCCAACCCACCCCATCACATACACATACACCCTACCTTACCTTACCTTAGTCACTCGTTGCGTTGTTTGTCGACACTACCGCTGCCACTCCTCCTCCTCACCCTCACCCTCCTCCTCCCCCCATACCGCTGCCACACCCCACCTGCCCCCGTCAAAACATACCCTCTCGCTGCACTCCACCACCAACCGACGCCAGGCCGCGCAATCGCTGCATCTCGGCACCCCAAGCCTGCGGGACCAGGCTGCACACCCATCACGCTCGCTGATGAGCCGTTGTTGGATTTCGAAGAAACATCTGGAGCACATGCCCAACATTGAATAAGACATCTCCCACCATGTCCTCGCATACGCATGCGCGAGACCCGACCTCTCCGGGCACTCGCGATTCCCAGCGACGCTCCCATCACCACCATCACTCCTCCACCCACAGGCATTCGTCAGCATCCCGTGCACGACGAGACTCTTCCACCGCCGAACGCGAGCACGACCCCCGACGCACCACCGACCGACCTCGCCGAACGAGCAGTAGCAGGCGCGAGAGGGAGCATCACACCCATCTCCCACCGAGCGGCGCACATCGTCCCAGGAGGAGTTCAGCTACATACAGGCCTACCTCTTCCCGCGCAGAGACCCCCAACGAGAAATCGCCAAAAGCATACACAAGTCCTGACGTCCGCGTCACCCACGCTCCACCTTCAAGCGGCATGCCTTCGCCTTGGTCGCCGTCGGCCCAGGATCACGATCCCATGTTGGAGGCCGGTACGCCCAGCAGGACGGGTCAACTCAATACGAAGAAGAGCTTGGTCAGGCCGGAGCGCCGAAGGAACAATCCAGACGAGCCGGACTACTACTACCGGAAACATGCCCAGAACATGAACATCAGACCCTCTGCGACCGGTCGAGACCCACAATGGGAGGATGACATGGAGACAATGGGTTCGGAAGAGTCTTCAAGACTGCAGGGCTCGGAAGATGGTCCTTGGCAAGAGAAGGCCGCCCTGGAGCGAGGCAAGAGTTCGGCTACGAGAAAGAGCAGGAAGCGACATGCCAATAAGCTCACTCGCAGGACGACCGACAAGGAGCGGGACAAGGAAGAAAAGGAGCTCCGGCGCCAGAAGATCCAGGAGGCGAGCGGGACACCGACGCTGTGGGGTGCCTACTGCCATGCCATCACCTTCTGGGCCCCAAATGTCGTCTTGTCCTGCTTCGGCAAGAAGCAGAAGGAGCAGCAGCGAGCATGGCGCGAGAAGATGGGTTTGATCTCCGTCATTCTCGTCATCATGCTCTTTGTCGGTTTCCTCACCTTCGGCTTCACGCAGACGGTCTGTCCGGACGGTGGGCCCCTGCGATTGCAGGTGAACAAGGTTGGCCCAGGGTACATGATCTTCCACGGACAGGCATACGACCTCACCCACTCTCAGCATCCGCTGGCAAGAGGCGTTGCGGACGGCAGCAACGTACTCTTCGATACCGACCCCAAGGGCTCGGGCATGGACGGCAGCTTCATGTTCCAGAACGTGAACGGAGCTTGCAAGGGCTTGATCACCCCGGCGGACAACTCGGATGTCCCCACAGACAGCTCGGGCAGTCTGGCGTGGTACTTCCCTTGCAATCTGTACAAGCAGGACGGCTCATCTGCTGTGAATGACTCGGTGGGTTACTACTTGGGCTATGCCTGTCACACTCAGCGCCAAGCGCGCGACGACTTCTACCGTCTGAAATCTTCGGGCGATGTTTACTTTACTTGGGACGACGTGAGGAACCAATCTCGAAATCTGATGGTCTTCTCGGGTGATGTCCTGGACCTCAACCTTCTGGAATGGTTCAACAAATCTCAGGTCGCCTACCCGGACAAGTTTGACGAGATCCGTCTCAACTCGGCCGTGCGTGGCAAGGACGTGACCTTGGCCTTCTCTTCGGGCCAGAACAAGCAGATTGCGCAATGCTTCCAGGACATTATCAAAGTGGGATCCATCGACACGGAGACCGTCGGCTGCATCGCATCCAAGGTCGTGCTGTACGTGTCGCTGATTTTCATTCTGAGTATTGTATTGATCAAGTTCGTCTTGGCTCTCCTCTTCCAATGGTTCCTCTGCCGCAAGTACGCAGCCGCCAAGACGAGTATGACCAAGGACAAGAAGAAGCGGCAACAGCAGATCGAGGACTGGACCGACGACATTTACCGCCCGCCGCCAAAGATCACAGACCCTGCTTCTGTCGGCGGTAGCGATCGCCCTTCCAAGCGTGGTAGCTTCCTGCCTACGACTTCACGTTTCACCAGCCCCTACGCAATCGAGAACAACAGGAAATCCGCGCAGCCAACCACCATGGTTTCTCAGCATTCATCCGCGAGACTGAACCCTGCTGCGGCGGCCATGTACGGTCACTCCGATCGGTCCGATGGCGCTGTCGGAGGACTTCATGACGGCAGCAGAACGGCGTACGACGAGAGTAGGGCCAGCTTGATGGATTCACACCAGCTCGCATCGTCCACGCAGCGATATAGCAGCACCATGGACACGGACGGCAGCGGTCCGCAGGGCTTCGTTCACGAGTCGGTCGTGCCGCAGCCGCCTCCGGAGTGGCAGCCATTCGGTTTCCCACTCGCGCACACCATGTGTCTTGTCACTGCCTACTCCGAAGGTCCCGAAGGTCTCCGAACCACCCTGGACTCCGTTGCCATGACCGACTACCCGAACAGCCACAAACTCATCTACGTCGTCTGCGATGGTCTCATCAAGGGGAAAGGTGAGACTCTCAGCACACCCGACGCGGTCGTCAGCATGATGAAGGACTTCTCCACCTTGCCGGACGAAGTGCAGCCCTTCTCCTACGTTGCCGTGGCGAGTGGAAGCAAGCGTCACAACATGGCCAAAGTCTACTGCGGCTTCTACGACTACGGTCCCGACAGCATCATTCCCGTCGAGAGACAGCAGCGTGTACCCATGGTCACCATCGTCAAGTGCGGTACCCCTGCCGAAGCTGACAAGCCCAAGGCCGGCAATCGAGGAAAGCGTGACTCTCAGATCATCCTCATGTCGTTCTTGCAGAAGGTCATGTTCGACGAGCGGATGACTGAGCTCGAGTACGAGATGTTCAATGGTATCTGGAGGCTCACGGGCATTTCGCCGGACTTTTACGAGATAGTGCTGATGGTCGACGCTGACACGAAAGTGTTCCCGGATTCGCTCACTCACATGGTGTCGGCCATGGTCAAAGACCCTGAGATCATGGGTCTGTGCGGAGAGACCAAGATTGCGAACAAGACTGCCTCGTGGGTCTCGATGATACAGGTCTTCGAATACTTCATCTCGCATCACCAGTCCAAGGCTTTCGAAAGCTGCTTCGGCGGTGTCACATGCTTGCCGGGATGTTTCTGCATGTACCGCATCAAGGCTCCCAAGGGTGGACAGAACTACTGGGTGCCCGTCCTCGCCAATCCCGACATCGTGGAGCACTACTCGGAGAACGTCGTCGACACGCTGCACAAGAAGAATCTGCTCCTGCTGGGTGAGGATCGATATCTGACCTCGCTGATGCTCAAGACCTTCCCGAAGCGAAAGCAGATGTTCATCCCGCAAGCCGTATGCAAGACGACCGTTCCGGACGAGTTCAAGGTCTTACTTTCGCAAAGAAGACGATGGATCAACTCGACGGTGCACAATCTGATGGAGCTGGTCCTCGTCCGAGACCTCTGCGGTACTTTCTGCTTCAGCATGCAATTCGTGCTGTTCATCGAGTTGGTCGGAACGCTGGTGCTCCCTGCCGCTATTGCCTTCACCATCTACGTCGGTACGTAATCACCATCACTCCATCCGTTCCGGGCCATCCTTACTGACAATTTCTCCAGTCGCCCTCGGCCTCAAAGCCGCAATCACCCACACCACTGCGCCCACGATCCCCCTCGTCCTCCTTGCCCTCATCCTCGGTCTCCCCGGCGTCCTCATCATCATCACCGCTCACCGCGTCTCGTACGTCATGTGGATGTTAATCTACCTCCTCTCCCTGCCCGTGTGGAATTTCATCTTGCCTACCTACGCCTACTGGCACTTTGATGACTTCTCCTGGGGCGATACGCGACAGGCTGCAGGGGAGGAGAAGGGGGCTGATAAAAGTGGTCATGGAGGAGATGGACAGTTTGATTCGAGTAAGATTACGATGAAGCGATGGGGTGATTTTGAACAGGAACGGAGACTGAGGGGGAATGTCGGTTGGGTTGGTAGTAATGGGCTGAGGAGCGAGAGTCCGAGTGCGACGACTTACGTGGGTGGTGGGTATTCGGGTGGTGGGCATGAGAGGAAGGTGAGTGAGAGGCATTATTAATGATGTGTGAAGGGAAATCAGCATGGTTTTTTGGGGGGGGAATGAGAACGAGAACAGCGGTCTTGTTTCTTCCGCATTTTGAAGATGTGAATGGTACCAGTCTCTACGGCAGTGTTTGTAGATATGGAAAAGTGACGAACTGGGGGCGGGCGGGCGGTTTTTTTTTTTTTTTTTTTGGCTTTTCGCAGTTTGGAAGCCTACAGGAAGGGAAAAGCGGGACCTTTTGCTGATTTTTTTTTTTTTTCTTTTTTTTTTTTTGGGCATATGATGTGACGTTTTCCAGTTTTCCTCCGCGATTTAGATACGTTACAGCTATCTAGCTAGCAGCATTTTTATCCCCGACAGACAGAAGACCAGCGCTTTTTTGGGGGGGGGCAGTAATGGAGATATCATTATAATGATGATGATGATGATGATGATGATGATGATTCGTGTTTTTTTTTTCTTCTTCTTCTTCTTCCCCTATGTAGATGTGTTGTTGTTGTTGTTGTTGTTGTTGTTATTATTGTTGTTCTCGGGATTTAATGGATTCGTCTGCTGACTTGGATTGAATTGAACTGAACTCGCTGATCGGGAGTCGATAAATACTATCTAGAAGAAATTTTATGAAGTGGTCTTTTTTTTGGGGGGGGGGGGGGGGGGTAAATAATCTTGAAGGATTAGAAATTTTTAGTGTTATGTTTGCTAGGTCGATGGGCTGGCTGTTTGAGTAGATAGATAGATAGATAGATAGATAGATAGGGAAGATAAGGGATGTGAAGATGGGGTCGGAGGGGGTTTGTTGAGATTGAGGGGGATCTCGAGACAATGGGGAAGTACTGCCCCCTTTCGGGAAAGGGTTTTTAAGCAGCCAGCTATATGGGGGAGATTTGGAGAAGGGATGATGGGATGATTGGGGGGGGGGGGGAAAGAAAGGTCTCGCTCGGGGTATATTGGTACCATCCGCAACGCCAAGGACTTTTTTGTTTCCGAAACGCACGCGCTCCTATCTAGTGGCTTGGGAGAGATATGAGAACATTTTTTTGGGAGAAGTCCAGAGTAAGGTAGTTCACTTGAACACGCGCTAGCGGCAATCACATGCGACGCTCCCGCCGCTAGCGGGACCCCTGCCGAGTTTTAACTGCAAGAACCAAACAGGAAGGCGCGACTCGACAGCCGACTTGGAATTTTGCACCTTCGGTTCGTGCTTTCCCTTGGAAGAAATTTTCCAAAACCACAACGCACACACACACACACATACAGCACGACGCAATTTTTCTTCGACAACACAACACAAGACAAATGGCGCGCCGCGGGACTCAGCCGCAGGCGCAGGCGCAACCGACGCTGTCGGTGTTACTCGAAGAAAACCATCGTCTGCGAGGCAAGAAGGAGCAACTTGCCGACCAGCTCGCGGGCCTTCGACAGCAGGTCCTCGAGGCCGAGGGTGCTCTTGCCGATGTTGACGAGCAGTTGGAGGGGAATCAGCGGGTACGTGAAGGCACATCCATTGTCCACGAGACGGCACGGCGGCTTTCGGTACCGTTGGGAGGCGCTGGTGGTATACTGACTGACTGACGTGGAAATAGCGGATCGGAGATGCTCTGCCGGGCACCACGTCCCGACGCCGCTCTACCCTCGACACCACGCCAGCGTTGACGGAAGACGATGGCTCCCTCGACCAGGTCGAAGAGGAAGAAGCCCGCCACGCGGACCACCACCAGCAACAACCACGCATGGTCAAGTCCAAGCGCGGCGGTCTCAGGATTTTCAGCAAGCACAATCCGACCGTGGTGGAGCTCGATGGCGTCTGGACCGAGGTGTGGTGCCATGCGTGCGGTGCCAACAGCAGCGAGGCGACGGAAGAGTTCTTCAACGGCACGCTGGGCTTGACGCGGCACTACGCGAAGAAGCATCGTGACCTCGCCAGGGATGGGTTCACGTGGGAGAGGATCGCTGCCGTGTGTGGCCGACGCAGCTTGACGCGCGAGGACGTTGAAGGCCTCGTGAGTGGCCGGTTCTCTATTGAGGTAAGATTTCCTGGTCATGGTGTTGCGAGCGAGCAGGAGGAACAGCAGCCGGCCGATGAGCAGCAGCAGATTGAGCAGGCGGGTGGGGAGCAGCAGCAGGTTGAGCAGGCGGGTGGAGAGCAGCAGATTGAGCAGGTGGATGAGGAGCAGCAGATTGGACAGGTGAATGAAGAGCAGCAGCGGGAGGAGCAGGGAAATGACCAAGCAGATGAGGACGACGAGACGATGATCAAGTCGGAGCCGACTGATCTCACGGATGACTCGCCAGTCCATGCCCGCAAGCAAACCCTTCAGGACTTGGCTTTAGCTGCCAGCGCAGAAACGGGTTCGTCCGGCAGCGTCGACGCAGATGGAGCCCCGAAGTCCTTCAAGCGCGGCAATTCCTCCACCTCACCGCCGGCTGAAGCGAACAAGAGGAAGATGGCTCGGCATAGCCCTGAAGACGATAAGGAGGCGCCAGCTTCTGCACCAAAGCGTCCACGCGGATGGCCTCCAGTGCCTCAGTTCCTCTACGAACCACAGTCCTAGCGATTTCGACCAGTGGGGCGTTTGTCTGAGATTGTTCGGACCCGAGTCCAGTCTGAGAGACTTGGGGTTAAGGATGGTATGAGCAGGATTGTCTTCGAAATGCATGTCTTGCAAGCGTTTAGCTGTAGGCTTCTACGCAGTGACAGCGGTTTGGTCGGCCTAATGGAGATGTACCAGAATACGATAGCCTCATATCGGCTTGCTTGTCTTCCCTTTCCGTTTGGTTTCCTCGGGTGCCTGATTCCAAGTTCTCTTACACACACAACCCCGCCCACCTCTGGTTCTTCCAGTCTATCGCGTCATCGTCTCTTCGACTCTTACTAACTAATTTAGACCGGTTGGACTCGCTAGACGCTGAACATTGGCAGAGGTGAAGGGAGAAGTTTCATCACAGGCGCGACGGACCATTGACGCAGGAGTTTGAAAAAAGGGTCTCGACACGAAGTTGCGGAGAAATTATCCAAACCCCATGTCTACTACACCCATGTCGTCCCCACTGGGGCCAGGGAAAACGCGTGGAGAAGTTCCGAGCTCCATACTCCATACCCCGTCTCGAGGCCTCGGCATCCCGTTTCCAGACAATCCGGAGAGGAACCTCACTCGGCTTCCCCTCCTGCGGTACGATGAGATCAGGCGAGACTCCGTTGAGGCATCATCCATCGATTAGAGGCATACATAAGGAAGATGGCGTCTCCTTCCAAGAGCAGACGGATCAAGATTTCTCAGACGTCTACTATACAATCCGAATACTACTCCCAGAAGATCACGAATCATAACACGGGCAAGACGAGAGTCGTCGACAAGCCCGATCCGGGATATTGGGAGAAGACTGCTACTGTTGTCGGGAATCCGTCTGACCCGCAGAAGTACGGACATCAGAGCAAGAGTTCGGAGACGGAGCCTGTTGCTGAGGAAGTGAAGACGTCGGAGAAGCAGGAGAGGGAGAAGATCGAAGGGTTCGATACCAGTCAACTCTAAAGGACACAACAGGAAGACGTTTGAACAAAATCAGGAATCTGCCACACAACATGGCTGCCAACGGATCCGGAGGCCTCCGCATCGCCATGGGCGCCGACGACGCGGGCTGCGGCTACAAGAACAAAATCAAAGCCGACCTCGAAGCGGACCCGCGCGTCGCCAAAATCATCGACGTCGGCGTCAACGACGCCTCCGACAAGACGGCCTACCCGCACCCGGCCGTCGACGCCGCCAAACTGATCCAATCCGGCGAGGCGGACCGCGCGCTGCTCATCTGCGGCACGGGCCTCGGCGTCGCCATCAGCGCGAACAAGGTGCCCGGCGTCCGGGCCGTGACGGCACACGATAGTTTCAGCGTGGAGCGGGCGATCCTGAGCAATGATGCCCAGGTGCTCTGTATGGGCGAGCGGGTGGTGGGGATTGAACTCGCGCGGAGGTTGGCGAAGGAGTGGGTGGGGTATCGGTTTGATCCGCAGAGTGCGAGTGCGAAGAAGGTGGAGGCTATTGGGGAGCATGAGAGGAGGAATTTCGATTTGAAGAATTAGAAGTGCTGTGCTGTGGAAGGGAGGATGGTGCGAGACAGAGCCCTGTGAGATGTTTGGAGATGGGCATCAAATGCTCGCACAAGCGGTGTGTTGGGTACGTTGTCTTCTTCCTCGATTATTGGGCATTTTTGTCCTTTGGAACTTCTCGATTCCCATCCATCACATTCCACTGCCTTGTCACGCTCGCCTCGGCTGTCCGTCTACTTCTCAGCTTCGAAGAGGCCCGCAGAACAGCTCAGTTTGAGCCACTCTCTGAGAGCTCTCCGCTGGAACTTTTGCGAATCGTGCCATAGGATACATGGGCTCGAATGCGGGGTCATAATGCGGATGGGATGCTTAGGCAAAGGATCAACTTCATGGAGAAAAGAGTCATGGTTCTCTTTCGTGCTCACTCCTGTTCCCACCTGAGATGGTAGCGGGTAATTCGACACGCTTTCACATGTAAAAAGCTTGGCACACTTCTTAGTCATCTCACCGCAGCCTCACTACTAAAATAACCTCCTGGAACTCTATAGCACCTTTCCACCAACAACACTTCCACTTCCACTCCCACTTCCATTCGAGATCCATCACCACACCCTCTCAGCACACCACATCACCTCCTCCATCCACGACGAAGCTCCTTCCCATCATCCTCCTTGCTCGCAGCCGCCGCCGCCGCCGTCACTCCTGTCAAGCGCGACGAAGGCATCGGCTCTCTCTCGGCTGCACAGATCAGGGATGCGACCCAGAGCACTACGGCGACGCCTTCACTGCTTCCTGTTCACTGCTTTCTGTACACAGTACAGTATACACAGTAGTATACACAGTACACACACAGTACGCGGGCACATGTATGTACACAGCGTTTGCATGGGGATCTCGGCTATGCACGTCTACATGCGGGGACCGGGAAAAGGGTCTGCGCAACGCCGACGCTGTCTGTGCTGTGACTCCGGGTCGGGCGCAATGGGAGCCAACTCTAATTTCGAGGTGAAGCGGTGCGGCGCGACGTGATTGGCTGTGATGCGAGTCCTTATCTCTCGACCTCACTCACGTCGAAAGTCTGCGCCTGTGAAGAGGTTTCTCTTATGTACACGGACGCGGGTTTTACGTACCGCGTGCGACACTGTGTGCTGCTGTCACTTTGCTGACTCGATCCGTCTCATGTGCATATGTGAGCAGTCGACCGCCATATCGCTCGCTATATCTCCGTCTCCGTCTCCCGCACACGACGGGACCCATATTCACTTACCCCATGCACATTTATTATTACTACTACCAATACTACTAGCCAGAGGCAGGCACACCCAGTGGCAGCATCGCGCTCGTCTCATCAGCCACTCCAATGACCCCCAAGACCCTCGACCATCTCATCTTCATCGCCGCCCTCTCTGCCTCCTCCGAACACGCTTAGTCTCTCCGTATCTGTCGCCCACCCTTCCGCCTCCCCTCACATTGTCTGCTTATTCGTCTGATAAGCCCGTCTCTCTGCCTCGCACTGCCCTCTCACATCCGCCTACCGACCGCCAGATAACCCCGACCAACGCGGTTTGTCACGCCCACCTCTTGGATCGCCCACTGCATACATTCTCGTGCACCTGCTTCCCCTTCTGGAAGCCATTATCACAACCTGGTTCTGATATCATTGGACTACTCTCCATCGCCAACATGGCCGCCGTGATGACTGTCCCCCCTCTGGCCCCACGACCCTCGCCTCGTCCTCTCGCCGCCTGGTCCCCTCCCAAGCATCCTGTCGACTCCAAGGAATATCGTCCTGCCCTGAAGCAACTCCAACAGACCTCTCCTCCTTCTCGTAGCAGACGAGAACGACCTTGTGACGGCTGCCGGAAACGCAAAAGCAAGTGTGTCCTGCAGGAAGACCGCCGCTGTGTGCTCTGCGAGTTTCACAAACAAGAGTGCACTTTCGTGGAGAACGCTCAGCCCAGGAAGCGCAAGGCCCATGAGAGCACCACACAGCAATCTCCTCCTTCAAAGAAGAGCACCCTTATCCTTCAACGGCCTGCCACTGCTCCCACCGGCCCCTCCCGACCTACCACCAGAGATTCGAAGCTGTCCTTCGCCTTGACGACTCCGACGACTCAGCTGTCGATGAGGAAGCCATTCGCCGTGGACAAGACGCTGAGCTTGCAGCGCCGCAGACATTGCAAGTATCTTGGCCAGACCACCGCCCTCGATGCCTGTCTGATTGGTCTCGGCTCCTTCAATGACAAGAACGAGACCGAGTCGACGGTTGGTACCCTTCGCCAAGTCAATTCCACCGAGTACTTTAGCACACATGCGGACGCGGATGTCCAAATACCCGACGACGAAGCTCGTGCTTTAGCAGAAATCGACCAAGTCATTGGCTCGCATGGTCCCGCTCTCGTCGACATCTACTTCCGCAATGTACACCCAAGCTACCCGATCATCCAGAAGCAAGCCTTCCTCGACCGACATCAACATGGAGATCGACAATTCAATCCTCCGCTGTTGGCGGCAATGTATCTACTCGCCTTGAGCTGGTGGGAACAGGATCCATCCGTCTCCTCCCACCCGAAGCCCGACATGGCCAGACTCGAATACATTGCCATCACCAGCTTAACAATCGCAATGCAGCGACCCAAGATGTCCGCCGTCCAAGCTGGGCTCCTCCTCCTACAACGACCAAAATCGAGCAAGTGGACTCTCACTGTCCAACTTGTTGCTCTCGGTCAAGACATTGGCCTTCACCTGGACTGCTCCGACTGGTACATCCCACGATGGGAGCGTCTGCTACGGAAACGCCTGGCATGGGCTCTCTATATGCAAGACAAATGGAGCGCAGTCATGCACGGTCGCCCATCCCACATCAACGCCGCAGACTGGAACGTTTCCGAGCCAACAGAAGAAGACTTTGATGAGAGTATCTCCGAATCCGCCACCTCGCATCTAGACAACGAGACCGAAGAGGAGAGACAGGGTCGCATGGTCTTCATGCAAATGATCTCACTGACCTCCATCATGTCACAAGTCTGCGACACCTTCTACTCCGAATCCGCCAAGGCCGCAGCGACTTCCACCCAACTCGTCCTCAACCGCGCCAAACCCGTACAGATTAGATTAAAAGACTGGTTCGCTCGCTTGCCGCCGGAATGCAAAATGGATAATACCACTTCGCATCTGCAAGCATATCTGCACCTCGCCTACTTCGCGACCGAGATTTCCATCCATCGACGAATCGTCCAGTCTCTTGCTTCTGCCGGCGCATCCGCTTCCGAGAGCTATATGCTCTACATCTGCCGGTCCGCAGCCAAGACTCGCCTCATCTCCGCCCTCGACTTCGTCAACCGTCTCAAGCCCGCTCACTTGCAATCGTTCTGGTTCTTCGCGAGCGCTTCCAACTTCGCCCTCATCGGCACGTTCGGCACCCTCCTCATGGCCACCGCCCCAGGCAGGGAAGAGGCGGAATTCTACGCATGCAGACTCCGAGAATTCGAATGGACGCTGGGCGTCAGCTGCAAGAGAGCGCAATGGATTTCCGGCGCAGTCGGGATCCTCGGGGCGAACTGGAGTCTGTTGAAAGGACTAGGGGACAAGCCGGAGACGTTTGGAGACGAGGGGATGGGCCGGATGAATGATATCGTCGTCGGGAGTGAGATGCATCGTGGGTTGGGCATGTTGAGCGGGGAGATGAGCATGGATATGGATATGGATCTGGGGAGGGAGAGGGAGAGGGAGAGGGAGAGGGAGAGGGATATGGATCAGGAGAGTTGGCAGTCCGGGGAGACGGGGACGATGTCTCTTTGAATTTCGCCGGAGGATTTCGAGATTCGGGATCAGTATCCTGGTGAGATGTTAGAGACGACAGTATATGACCGTTCATGATCGAGATGAATTCCCTCCGGCTTCGAGTTTCTCCCACAGCCCCGATCTTGCACTGACAGTGAAACGAATTGATGCCTTGTGAGATCCTTGGCCTGCATGCTAAGGAATTACACCACACTTGCTAAAGTGGTGTTATGCCTAAGTGTG
>CAVMBE010000046.1:0-219282 GCA_963674455.1 Lecanosticta acicola | reverse complement strand
CCGTCCCGTGATCGTCGTCCCGTGATCGATGTCTCGTGACCGTTGTCCCGTGATCGTCGTCTCGTGATCGCTGTCGCCGCCAAGGCCTCGGACGTACGCTGGAAGCGGTATCGCTCTCCCAGATCGTGACTTGATTAACGACAGAGCAGCAGAAGGCTCCCCACTCTTTGTACCTCCCCCGGAAGGCAGCTGAGGCATTTCCAACTTCGGATACCACTCGCGCTATCTCTCGCCCGCCATGTTTCCTGTCTCTGCTCTGTTCTCTCGACGTACACGCGACTCCCCCCATCCTCCTCCCTCACGAACGACTCCATCATCTTGGCGAACGAAGACAAGACGGAACGAACGGGATACACATGCGTTAGCGAGCTGAGCTGGAGGAGCGGGCAGACCGAAGTACCTGCAGCTGCCGCTTCTCGCCCCGTTCTGGGCCCAAGAGGCGGGTACGCGAGCCGCGTAGGAGCGTGCTGGTTGTCTCTCTGCCGACCAGACGAGGAGGATCGCATCTGATCTGGGCGGCCACGCGACAAGCTTACCCGCCCGCCGTCTGGAATCCTGCGAAACATCTCCTCTACCCTTTTCGCTAGTGAGAGGAGTCGGATACATCGACAATCGCCATCATGCCATCGAGACCCAACGCTCGCCGGGCGGCGATGTACAACACTCCCGCCATTCGCACCGGTGGCTTCGGGGCCCTGCAAGTCGAGGCGATAACGAATCGGCCTGCTTCCATCGCACGACGACATCTCGCGGCGAGCTCTCTGCGAATGCGCAACATCGAACCCGAAGAGCTGAGTTCGAGCGAATGGGTGCGATTCCTGGTTATGGAGGAGAGGGAAAGAGATCGCTTCATCGACCAGTTCATTACTCAAAGGCGTAGGGACAGCAGTGGCTCTTCCAGTGGAGAGGATGGAGACTTTTCGCCTGATAGGCAGGTTCAATATGACAAGGCGGAAGAGGCGAGACTGGAAGCCCTGGAGGCCAGGTATGTACAACAAAGATGGACGGCGTCATAGAGAGTGGATGCTGACTCGCAGCAGAGATGAAGTGGGACCATCACCAGGCCCCGTATCGCCCACTCCGCGACCTGCACATGTCCGCAGTCAATCCAGCGGCTCTACGCCCTTTGTCAGTCTATGGGCTCGCCACTTGGACGAGATGGAGCGAAACGAACGGACTGACGCCGGACCGAGCACGTACAGTGCAATGCGTCCGAGACACACCCGCCGAGAAGTCGACGACTTCGACGCGCCTCCAGCTTACAGCACCATTGTCCGACCGTCCACGCCGCCTCCCGCCTACGAGCCTCGTTCAGACGACGAAGGCGAGGGCTCATCGGGCCCATCGCGGATACGAAGGTGGAGCAGTAGCGTTTTACTGAACCGTTTTTAGGTTGTATGGATTCGGAATACTGATGTGACCATGGGGCATGACTGTAAACGATATCATGGCCGCTTGGTAACATGAGTGCATGGATGAGATGCCAGGCGCAGGCTCAGCTAGATTGGGCCAAGGGTCGGCAGGGAATTCGGTGTCTGATGATCTTGAATCGGGATGTTTTCTCCTTGGGCAAACTACCGGTGGCTATCGCGTAGGTTGGTACTGCATCAGATTGGAATGCGAACACTTCACCACTTCACAGGAACCTCTCCCTTCCTCTCCCTCAAGTCGTTCATGTCATCCTACGAAAGCTACTTCCAGGCCAACCTCTGAGCGAGCGATAAAACTGATCCTTATGACAAGTCGACCGGACCCAGAAGCACACTGGCATACGAATCGCCCGTAGCTTCAGGAATCAACCTCGTTACCTTTATCTTACAAGAGCATACTCCACCCATAGCGACAGTCGATCCATTTCATTCCCCAAATTCGAGGCCGTCGTCTACTACTGCACAACACACTCGCTCCCACCAAAACTCTTCTTCACCTTTTTCGCCTTGCTACTCCTCGAACTCCGATCACCACCTCCAAAAGCACGATCCTGCGTATAAGGACTATCCGCTACCTCTTCATGATTACACCTCGCTTCCTCCCTAGCCTTTCTCGTCTTTTTGCTCACCTCTCCCCCCCGCCTCCTAATCAGCACAGCACGCCTCTCCACTATATGGAAAACTTCAACCCACAGTACGAGCCGCCCCTGCTCTCTCACCAGGAGTAGCCACGGCACTCACAGCGGAACCTGCATCCACACGGCCTGGGAAAGGTTCTGCTCCAGCTCCTTCAGCGCCGGATTTGTCGGCTCCAAGGAAGGCGTTTAGATGGCCTTTCGTGGATGCTCTGGTTCTCCATTCGAATTCGAATTGGTCTCTGTTGTTGGCGAGGCTGTGGTCGGTCCTTTGGGCGTGATTTGACAGAAGACGCTACGGATATAGTCAATGGCTCTGCGATTCAAGAAACTCGTCGAGAGAATCGTAACACGAACGTCTATTTCTATTCACAAGCAATCAGCAGTGCCGTCCGGCCTATACACGATATGTCTCTCAGAGCGTTACTAGTCTTGCCTCTACCACAATCCCTCTCTACAGCCTCGCCAACGGCCCATCACTCCTAACAACGCCAAGACATTGCTTCGTAATGTCCCTCACACTCCTACACCCGGCCAACTGCATACACTTCCTAAACTCATTCTCCAGCGTTTCAATCATGATTTCGACTCCCTTCTCCCCATCATACGCCAACCCCCACAGCGCAGGTCGTCCAACCCAACAACATTCCGCTCCCAAAGCCAAAGCCTTGAAAATGTCCGTCCCCGATCGAATTCCCCCATCAACATGAATCCGGATCCTCCCCTCCGCAGCAGCAACACACTCGGGTAGGGCATCTACGCTCGCCGGAACCCCATCAAGTTGTCTGCCTCCGTGATTCGATACAAGAATGCCATCACAGCCCATCTCAATCGCTTTCAGAGTATCCTCCGCAGTCAGAACGCCCTTGATCCAAATTTCCATTTTCGTAGCACTCCTCAGCCAAGGGATTTCCCGTTCCCAGGAATGGTCATCCGCATTGAAACTCTTGAAAGCGGAATCATGCGTCGTCTCCGTCGACCAGTTCACATTGGGGAATCCCAGACCTTGCGGGGCCCGGAAATCATTTCGCCATTCGTTATATCGGACCCCTAGCACGGGAGAGTCGGCGGTGAGGAAGATGGCTTTACAGCCTTGTCTCTCCGCACCCTGGATCATCCGGAGTTCGAGGTCGCGGTCTTGCAGGGTGTACAGCTGCATTGCGTGATCGATGGGTCCTACGTCGAGACCCGCGGCGCGGATTTCTGCTACGGAATAGTTTGCAAATGAGCTGATGGCCATGTTGATTCCTCTCCTCGCGGCGGCACGGGCGGTGGCTTTTTCGCCTTCCGGGTGGGCGGCGGCTTGCAATCCTGCCGGGGAGATTCCTAGGGGGAAACAGACGTTGCGGTTCCAAAGGGTTGTGGAGGTATTCGTGTTAGAGACATCCCGGAGGACTCGTGGACGGATGCGGTATTTATTGAAGGCTGTTGAGTTTTCGTTGACGGTGATTTGGTCTGTGGAGCCGGAGTTGTAGAATTCTGAGGGAATCTGGGTATCAGCAAGCGGGCTGGGGCGCGATACTCCGATGTTTGAGTATATCACCGAGAATTCCCTTGGGGAGCTTCTTCGCTGCTGCGTCTTGCAGGTCTTTGATGCAGAGGATCTTGATGTCTTCTTCCGGTTTTGGGACAGGGACTGGATTGCCTGCCATGGTCAGGATAAACGAGAGGATCGCTGCTCTCGCTATTGTCTGCGTAGACGGTTTAACATCAAGAACTGGGGATCAGACCGGCCAACCTCTTAATATGTGCTGTGTATCCTTACGGCGGCTAGAAGGAACACGTGTTCCTGATCCACGGCAGATGCCAAGCCGTGCTATCTCCAATCAGACTCGTGTTGGCTAGCAAATCGCACAGCGAGTCTTGTTGTAAGCATGCTACTGTACTAGATGATCACCCAATGCAGATGGTGGATAGCGCTGGATACCCGTATCCGGTTGGTGCCTGGGCAGGAGATGCGGGTACAGTCGGCCACTCACGTGCTCGCTCACAGTAAGTGAAGGTCCCGTCCTGGATGCTTTCCTCGCATCACAGCACATGGCATAAAGACATGGCAACGGCGGTGGAGGCAAGACAGACGCCCTATCACTCTGCATGTGCTGATGTCAGCTTGCCGAGGACACCGCATTGTACTGAATCGTGTTCTTGTCCTTCTGAACTTCCTCATTCTTGCTGTCCAGCTTCATCGGCGTCTTTTCTCGCATGCTTCGACACCGACTCAATCTCACTTCTGTTGTGCAATTCTCATGCACTTCAGAGGCGGCATGCTGTCGTGTTGTTGTCTTTCGGAAAATCGAACTCCAAATTTAGCGTTCCTCCTCGAAGGCAGACCAGGGATCATCGGCTCCCCTAGCTCTTGCACACAGCTCCAGCCAATGAGCAGCTATACAAGTCCGATGATGCATGACACTGGACCGGAATTGTGAGTGTCAGGTCCGAAGCTTGTGAAAGTCGAGCATCGTCAGCTACTATAATTGCAGAGGCGCCCGGTAAAAGGTGTAGGCTGGGACCACGTTTCGCCAACGCCAATCCAATCTCCTGGACTTCTACAGCTTCTCTGCGACTACACAGAATCACAGACGGACATCCATTGACATTGGCATTGAGATATATTGTATATTGACGAGAGCTTGCGAACATGGCCAAGTACGTCTCCCTCATCACGATCACGCCTCCGTGGCCCTTGACTGACACACAGTACAGACCCGTCCACCCAGCAACCGTCCACTTTCCCATCGCCTTCATCTTCCTCTCCGCCGCCCTCGACATCCTCAACACCCTCCGCAACGCATCCCTCCTCCCCGCCAGCGTCACCACCCAACTCCTCGCTCCCAACGACCTCACCCGCGCATCCTACTACCTCCTCGCCCTCGGCCTCCTCACCAGCATCCCCGCCGTGGTAACCGGCGGCGGCGAAGCCATGAAGATGATCCAGAAGCAAGGAATGTACGAGTCCGACAACAAGACCATCAAACCCAAAGTCAAAGCCACCATCGCCCATGCGGTGGTCAACGACGTGGTGATTGCGGTGAACACGTACGTGTGGTACACCCGGCGAGCAAATGCGAGGGATTCGCTGTTGGGCAAGATGGGGACTGCTGGGGGTGTTGGCACGGCGGCTAGTGCGTATGCGCCGGAGACGTGGATGGTGGCTGCGCAGGGTGTTGCGTTGGGATTGATGCTCTTTGGGGCGAACATTGGAGGCGCTCTGACGTATAACTACGGCGTTGGATTCAGCAGCATGAACAATAGCCTTGCTTCGGGTGTTGCGGCTAGAAAGAGCAAGTAACCGAGCACCTCTTGCTTGATGGGGCAGAGAGGAGAAGAAATACCACGATAGTAGTACTATGAGGAAGCCACACGAAGCCTCGAACTGGGCAGAATCCATAATGGAAGTGGGAAAGTCCGGTTTAGAGTACCGATGAAGCTGGAGCCGAGAGAATGTACTTGCTCGCGGCAATCTCTTGGGCTCTGGAGCAGAACGGTATTAGTGATACAATCAGGTTGATTCCAGCACCTCTATTCTCCTCTTACAGCTTGACTCCTCCAGCCAACGCCTCCTCCCTCGATATCACGGCCAATCTTCTCGGCCCTTCTTTTTTGAAATCCACCAACACGCACTCCTCACTGACTCCCGCCCTCTTCGCACCACTCGTCTCCAACTCCGGCCCGGGTCTGTTCAACCCAAGCACATTCCTCCCATCCTCCCTCTTCTTCCCATTCCTGGGGGGTAAAACACTCGGAGAGATACACTTCTCCGTCCAAGGCGGAGTTCCAGACTTCACAAACTCCACCAATTTCTTCCTCCTCCGCTCCAATTCCTCCCTACTCTGCGGCGTCCGCGATATACTTCCATAATCCGTCGGGGATGTCAAATCGTCAAAGTGCTGCGCAATCTGATGTAGCAAGAAGAACTGCGGCGGAAACAGGATGATCCTGCCCTCCTGCGCAAGCCGACACCACGCGCTCGCGGGTAGAAACCTCGCAGTCGTGTGTTCCTTCCCTCCATCCGTGGTCGGCAGGGGGATCTCTACTTCCTCTTCCCCATCCGCCTGTAAGCCTTCGGACATGGGCGTCGAAGAGAGCGTCGGCAGGAAATAGAGATACATCTGCGTCGTGAAACGTTTGGGGACATTCGTGGGCGTGACCCATCTCGTGAACGGCGTGAGGCCGTCTACATCCGCCCTCCCGCCCTTCTGCGCCAGCCACTGCGGGAAGGAAACCTCATTCCCGTGCACTTGTCTCCGGCCTTGCTCTCGTTCCTGCTCAGGCAGTTCGATGAGTCTCCCGAAGCCGTTGTTCCTCGCGAGCAAAATTCCGGATTCCTCGAATGTCTCCCGGATTGCTGCGTTGCGGTACACCTCGCCATCGACGTGGCGGTCCGCGTGTTCCGGGTCGGGAGCTCTGCCGTCGTGGAACTCAGAGACGTTGCCGCCCGGGAAGACGTGTGCTGAGGGGAAAGAGGAAGATTGTTTTACTCTCTGTAGCAGGAGGATCTGATTCTGAGGCGAAATCAAGATCACACTCGAACTGGGTCGAGGAATTGCCGGCGCCCGTTTCTTCTGCCCCGAATAATCCAGATTCGATCCAGACATCTTTCGCTCTCCTTGGCCCGAAGTCTTCCTTGCCAATCCTTCGTTTTCCGCCTGCAGATCCGCCGCGATCTTGTAAGTTTCCAAATGGGGAGAAGTCGCAAATCCACGAATAGAAGCAGGTAGTCGCAGGAGGTGTTTGAGATTGAGGATATGGGTTCGAGTTGATGGCGATATCGACATGTCGTGACCAGAGTCAGCGAGCAACGTGATGGAGGTGACATCGTGGACTGGAAGTCTGTTGGCCCTCGGAAGAAAGCTGCTTCCAGGCGGGGAAAGTGGTGCCGATGCCGAGGAATGAATTCACATGCATGAGAGACAACGTTTTAGCGTCACTAGTGAGGAAATGCAATAGTTTAAAGAATCTTTGTCGGGCGAAGAGATGTCAGAGACGGAGAGACGATGTAAGTATCTGTGGCCGCTGAATCGATAAAGATCATCCCAAGCCCGCCTCGGGAAATTCGCGAAACTTGGAACCAGTACGGAAACTCTCCCATTCTCAGTCCATTCTACATTTCACGTCAAACGGTAGGTACAATTCATGCGCCTCGCTGTAGACATTAGACGAGCGCCATGCCAACTTACCGAATGCGAAGAACACAGTAATTCCGCTTCTTCAAACACTACGTCTCACTGATAGCTCCCAGCACTACCAAAGCTCTGGCCCAGATTACTGCTGTATCGTCGACTGATACCTTGCCGACCCATGCCGATGGGTATGCTCATTCTTCTCGTCACCCTTCTCGAGCCTCTCCTACTCAAGGTGGGAGGAGCAGCCTGATCTTGTGAAGTTGTCCTTTCGAGCCCCGAAGCCTTGCGACTCACCGTTCTGCTTGCAGGACCGGCTTCGTCGTCCGAGAGCATAGCTGATGAAGCCTGTGTGTTCGTTCTCGAGAGCGGCGCCAGGCCTCCGTAGGCTCGTTCTTCGTGTTCCTCGTCTTCGACTGGAGGTGGAATAGGTCCGGCTTTGCCTCGATTCTCTGCTTCACCTTCCAGAGCCGCTGCTCGCAGGCCATCCTCTTCCTCATCGTGCTCTTCATCGTCGCTCACTTCGTCGTCTCCACCAAAGCCCTCTCCTTCAACGAGCCAGAAGACTGGCACAGCGGCGATCAGAGCGACAGCCGTGAGAAACCACCAAGGAGCAATGACATAACCTCTCTTGACACCGACGGTGAACATAGCGCCAGCCATTGCCGGACCGGCCGCTCGTCCGACGGCGGAGACGGATGTAGCAATTCCATTCAATGTACCCAGAGTCCTCAGGCTGGCAGCGCTATTCGTGAGAAGAATGGTGCTGCAAGGGAAAGCAAAGATTCCGCATAGACATTTCAGCAGCATGACCGTGAACATGCAGCCCACCTGAGACCTAGTTGTCGGCAGTAGAGCGGTAAAGGGCGTGATGAAGTAGATGATCGGAAAGGCACACGCAACCACCTTCAGCCAGAACAGAACTCCATACTTGCGAGCAAGTGGCGGGAAAACGAAGAATTGAACGACCATGCCCGCGACGCCGTATCCCGTGCTCATGAGACCGATCTGGAAGCTGTCCAAGCCAAACCCTCCGGCAAACTTCAGAGGTGGAGAGTAAGGCGTAGAGTCTGGGGTTCCTAGCGGCGAGTGCTGGGCGAAGACGGGAATGAGCTGATCGAATGCCATGGCGTGCATGGCAAGCAAAGCATATACAATTAAGTTGATGACTGCTTGCCGGTTCAGTACATCCCTCCAGCTTGGCGGTGCCGGCTTCGCCTTCGTCTCATAGGCTAGGCCATCTTCCTCGTCTTCTTCGGAAACTGTTCGATGCTTGAGAAGAGGATCTCGCTCGCCATTGGTTTGTGCTACTCGAGCATGCAAAGAATCTCCGAGCTTCAGAGAATGCCTTTTGAAGAATTTGGTGAGTTTCGTGCCCAACGTCAGTCCCCAGTCTCTTCTTCCTCGTGCGGTCTCCAGAGTTTCCTCCAGGAACAGCAGACCAGTCGTAATGCCCACAGTAAAGAAGCAAGCCGAAACGATGTTGGGGAGCGCATATGGAAACACCTCCAAGAAGCTCGGACTGTCTCGTTGCTCTCCTGGCTTCACCTTGAACGGATTTGCTAACGATCCACCGATTGTAGGTCCAAATATACTGCCAATGTTCCATACCAGCGGCATTAAGCTGAATGCCCTCGGCTGTAGCTCTTTGAACGGCACCATCTCCGCAACTGTGGTCCGTATGATTCCAACATTCCCGTTACCAGCGCCAGCCAAAGCTCTTGCAACGATTGCCATGGGCAGATTCTTGCTGAAACCCCAGAGTAAAGAAGTGAACATTGTAGACGTGAGGCCGAGCAAGATCGCTGGTTTGCGGCCATACTTGTCGGAGAAGCGGCCCCATGGAATGCCCATAAGCGCTTGGAAGAGGGAGAAAACAGCGGCGCATATGCCCGCCCATTTGCCGACTTCGTTCTGAGGAACCTGGAACGATTCGACCATCTCAGGGAGGTATGGGTAGAGGGAGGTGCTGGAGATGGGTTCGGCGAAGCGACATATTGCTACGAAGAAGTCAGTCAACCATTCGCTGCCGTGATGGGATGGAAAGGCGGTACAGCATAGTCAATGCCTCAAAGATAACGCTGCGATGGGATTATTCTCGCCCAGAGAATGCATTCCTCGCTTCCCCTCAACAGCCACTGCCACGGGAGCGATCGCAGCCTATGGCCTACCATCAATCCGCAGGGCACAAAGCATTCACTTACCCAGGATAGACAGCTGCTGAACGGGCAGCTTTCGCTCTCGATGCTTGGCAGAGACAGCCATAGCGGACGCCAGACTCCTTGGGAAATAGCTGGCGCGGGTGGTATCACGTCGGTGTCATGTAGAATAACAAAGACGGCGCCTGGCTGACACCGCTTGTTGCCGCTTGTGACATGGTCCCGGCCTCTGCGGAAAGGCGGTAGCAATAGCAGTAGTCAGCAGAGAGAGCTGGAGCAATGTCCAGGCTCGTGGGTCCGTCGATCGTGACTGTTACTCTCACATCTACGTTATCGGCGCTTCGGCCAAGAGATGTGGAGCCACGTGAGTGAATTGAGCTTGCCCGGGCGGGGATGGCCGCGCGGAATTTTCCTGCGTACTATCATGGCCCGTGCGAGGTGGCTTGTCTTCACTTCACCTCTTCTTCGCTTGTGAGTGAATGTTGCTTGCATGTGATTCTGTAATGGGTTTGTCGAGAATGTAGGATTGCATCCAGGATACGGAGTCTTATACAATAGGACGTCGATTCATCGTCGAAAGATCGCTTGCTTGCATTGATTTCGCGACGCTCCGCCAACGAGCCAATGGCTTTGGCATATTTGGCATGGGACAGTCTTCCGGCCATGGAAGCTAGTCGTGGATTGTAAGTGGAATCAAGAGGGAGTTGAGATCCGATTGTTGCCTTTGGGAACTCCGGACATGCCAGAAATCTCACCACGAGTGCCGCTCCTCTAGCAGACCTGAAAGTCCCCGGTCGGGGCAATGGAGATGGTTCAGAAGCAAAGCATTGTCGAAACACGTAGAGATCCTCGGTCATATGTCCCTGCGACATGATTTACTCAGAGTAGCTCCGCCATGCCCTGTCTCTAGCGTTCTGATCCGGCCGGTCGAGTATGACTGTTGGACGAAGAGAGGAACAATTACAGTGGACCTCCTTCGCCAACTGACGCCCTTGCCGGCGCCTTCGGCTTGGAGAATACAGTCGATGAGCATCTTGTGCATGTCTTGTCGGGTATATCTATCTTTCCATTAGCATAGTCCTCTTTCCGTAGGCTGACCTTCCCGAAATCCAAGCGATGGTTGATCAACAAGTGGTGCTTGCCCTTCATATCGACACCACATAACTGCCACCGCCGTTGTTGATACGTTGAACAGACAACAGAGCTTTAATTGCAGACTAAAACTTTGGGACGCTTTCTCTGGCATCTATTCCTTGTGGGGCTGCATCTTTCAAGCCATCGTCGTCGATGATCGCTCTAGACAGGAAGTTTTCTGAACCAGACGATTGTATATGTTCCCATCCGATGTTGAAGGTCTTTCTCATGATGTCCATACGTCTCAAACTTTGCAGGCACAACTCCGAGTGGACAGATGCAGCCGATGTAGAGCCTTCCTGATATTTCGCCGACTCTTTCATGCAGCTCGAGGACAAGGGGGAACCAGTACGTGATTGAACGATTTGAACTTGAAGTGAAGCGATGGTATTCAGTACTCTTTCTTGTCAATTGTGCATCTTTATGACTCCAGTTGACAGTGTTCCCATGGAATTCGATGCGTAGCTTTTGCTTTGTTCTTGTGATCCATCGCCGCGGCAATACTCCTCTCTGCATAAGTTTGAGATGGCGGACGCAAGGCCGCACATTTGATCACTGTAAGGTTTCTATGTGAACTAGCGGTGGTGTAGCCTTCGAAGGGAAGCCAGCAGTGGAGGAGAAGGGGAATGGTCTGTCGATAGTAGTGTTTCGACATCAGAGGACTGAGAAATCGCTGCTGCAGCTGTCGCCTCCTGACCGAGATATCAGCACGCAGAGGACGCGTCGTTGTCTCTTCTCTGCACCGGAAGATGGTCTGTAGATGTGATGAAGGTCACCTGTCAATAAGAAGCAGCTAAACTCAATCAATCAGGGGGCGAAAGAACAATCGTGAGGGTAAAGTGTACAAAGGACAATACTTGCGAGAGCTGTGAGTAAGCCTCATGTATGACTGCCCTTGCTGAATAGTCCATCAGATATTGATTAAGTGGCATTGTTGTGTGTACGTCACCAGCGGACAATAGTCGGCTGATTTGGCAGCGAAGGGTAGGTCAACGCGTTCTGCTTCTTCCACCTCACAACAAACACCACAACCACCACCCTCAAACGCACAGAAAACTCCACACACCATCTGCGCCAACCCGCAGCAAGCTTCCACATTGGTAATGACACACTGCCAACAAGCTCTGTAGGTTATTTTCCACCGCCGCCGCTGGCGCGCATCAGTGGTGCCGTCGCTCGTGCCTCGCAACCGAGCGGCGGCTTTGGCGACATTGCCGCGACAAAGGGCGGCGAGACTGGTGGCGCCTAGGCACGCAATGCTCTTACACCTTTGCCTGTCTTGCCTCATCAGCATCATCGTCCTGATCATCACTACTATCGGTCTGACCATCGCTGACACCCGCAGGGACAGGTTTCCGTCGCCCCCAACAAGATTGACTCCGATTGAGCTGCCCGGCGGTCATCACCACCACGCGTCAGCACTATGCAGTACGCGCGTGGTGCCCAATGTTGGCCTTACCCACCATCTCCAGCCGTTTTGAAGCGGACAATAGTCACCACAGGCTTGCTTCACCGATGTTCGCTTTCTTACAAGTTACAGCGCTCCAGTGGCCAACAGCAGCTTTGAGCTGCTTGAACGCCTCAACCCGTACTTTGCACATCCCACCACGCTCTTCTTCCCATCGTCTGACATCGCTAACGAGGTCTTCCATTAGAGCTGTTCTGCGGCACGTTCACTGCTCATCACCACTGCATCGACAGCAACCACTAGCAGCCCACCGCAAGCTGTCGTCGCCGCGCCTTTCGGGTTTCCAAACAAGCCATCCTGTTACTTCACGCCACACCCACAATAAACAAACAAGCAATCCGTCATCGCTATCACCGCGGTAAGCCTACTTCAGCACTCTCCTTGCCCATACTATTTCAAAAGATGATCAAAAACACGATCTTACTGCAAAGATCAGTCTGACGGAACCCGTGCGGTTCGCCTGATCAGACCGTTCTGGTCCATTCATCTACACAGAGCTCATATCTGACTTACACCAACATGCTTCCTACCTACCCGACCATTTCCATCATATTACAGGCCTTGCTAACACAAGCTCATCGCAGAACGATACTCCCCCTTCTCGGTTCCTTGGCGCCGACTACTTCCAGAGCTACCTTGACTTCGCGACGCACAAAGACGGCATCGGCCTCTTGATGGAGAACAGGCACTCCAAGCAGACATCAATCGGCAAGCTGAAGGATGAACGGTGCATCCACTCCTTTTTCCTGCTGCTTCTCATTCGCATGATGATTGCTAGTTGCTGTTGCTTGCTGCTGGAGAGTCTGTTGACATCGGCTACATTTCCGATCTCATACACCCCAGCCTCTCCGAATTTGGTCTATCTGGCAATGATGACAAGCTGACAAACACTCCACTTTTCTCAAGGGCGCTACAAGTCCTTATCATTTGGCAAGCTGAGCCATCAACGGTATGTCCACCCCCCTTTCCGACTTCTGAACATCCGCATGATGACTTCAAGTGCATTCTGCTCCTGCTGAAGAGTCTGTTGAGACCTGCCAAATATCTGACCCAATCCCCCCTGTTATCTGCATTCATCGATTTCCTTTGCCATGATCACAAGCTGACCGAGACTCCACACCTCTTCAGATCGCAGCCATTGTCGCTCCCAGAATTCTTCCATCCAATAAAGGTACGCACAGCCGCCTATTCATCCAGACCTTGCCTTGGCATGATGACTGCCACCTTAGCAGGTTAAGCTGATCCTTGCTTGATTACACTCGTCCCATCTCTGATCTTTCTTCAACGCACCTCTTCTTCCTTCTCAACTCTGGAGGACAAGCAGCAGCTAACACACGAACGAGTTCATTTAGGGACAAGCGTTATCTGCCCTCGGGCAACACAAGACTGAGAGGACATCGCGCGCCATTCCGCGACGCGTGCAGGTATGTACCCCTTCAAGTCTGCTCTCACGACTCTTCAATCAACTACGCACCATTCAGTAGGATCTGTACCAGCGACTCGCTTCCATTTGCTGGGCGGACTACATGCGTGCAAGAAGAATATCTGAGTGGTTGGTGCCGTCCTGCCGTCCACATTGCTTGACACGGCCAACGCTAGAGACACGCATACACCTCCACTTCTCCCCTTTTTGTTCCGTGACATAGTGCTGACTGCAGGCTTACAGGTTCAGGTTTCAAAGACTCGCAGCTTTGACAGCAAAACGGAAGCCAATCTTCAAGGTACCGACTGCTCAACACATCCCCTTCGCCTTCAAACCCAAGCTCTTTCGGCATTGTCGCGCGTTTCAGAAGTCAAATTATTGTTTTCGCTTGGCTTCAAGAGAGATCCAAAGGCCAAAGTTGAAAGCAGAGGAGAATACTTCCGCGCACACTGGTCGGCATCAACCATAAGAATCGACAGACCTGAGACCTCTTTTCTCGCCCTTTGTCTGCTTCACAAGATCTTTACTAACAGTTTCACAGCTGATTGTTTGAACGCGTTCCGCCACATCTGGCTTACAATGTCTCGGTCCGGCCCACAGAAAAGACGCATTCAAATTTTGGATGAAGCCCTGATGGTAGTGTCCACGCACAGCGAGTCGGTTGCAGCGCCTCGGAAGGCCCAATGCTGCTGATCAGCCGCGCGTTGTTATCATCTCACACCTCCAGAGCCTTCTCCTTTGATGCCTTGCCGCTCACCAGAGCTCGTGTCGACCACTAATCCAGCTTCAAGCTGTGGTTGCAATTGGCAAGAGCGAGAATGAATGGATTCCTCGACATATCCTTGGCAAGGCTAATGCCTTGCGATGCTACTACCGGAGCCTACATACCTCAGTTCCCACACAACCTTACTGATAATGACGCAGACACCGCGAGATCCAAATAGCATCGCTGGCAGCTGCTTCAGCTTGGTACGTTCAATCCTCATTGTCCTCTACTCCTTCACTGCAAACCCTCCGGTATTAGGGTAAGCTCTCGGTATTCTTCAATTGCCGCTGGAGCTACTTACCGGAGGGAAGATCAACGGGCACCAGAAAACTTTCACTCAAACATACTACATTTGCGCTGTTACTTTTCCCATCGCCCTACATGCATCATTTTCGATTGGCCGCTTGGCAGCTTGCTCAACTCTCTAGAAGGCTCGCTAATCAGCACCAACAGGTATCGAGGCGCATTTCTGTTATCGCGGCGGCCGAGACGCCTTCTCGCGCGATGTTGCTCCGCTCTCTGCATTCGAAACCTCAACCATTGCGATCGCAAAACCCAAGACCAGCCAGCCGGGTATCTCATTCCGAGAAAAGTCCTCCCTTCCTTCCACCCCCTTTTGCCGCTGATTAAGATAACTACTACAACCGTTCCGAGACGGAGACCAGGTCCTCCGCTGGAGACCCGACTCCCCAGGCGGATACCAACAGCATTCTGAAGAGAACATCTGAGGCACTCCACATGGCTCAATCGCGCTGGTCATCTTGCATCAATGAACATTGCTGACCGCGACCGCAGGTCCTACTCTCTGTTCAGCGATCTCTGGATCCAACATCAGCTTCCAAAGGCCAATGCGCTGGCTTTTTACTCCTTTTCACCGACGATGACCCTCCTCGGAAGCTACACGCTGAGGCAAATGTACTGCCTGGCCAAGGCTTTGCTCTCGCGGGCTTGGGACGGCCGTAAATGCCTACGACGCACCAAGAGCTCTTGGTGAAATCGGTTGGACGTTGCGCAGCGTCTTGTGGTCCCGTGTCAGTCCCTGTCAACTGACCCCCTTTTTCAGACCGTCACGGCGGCGACCCTCGAACGCGCCTCGGAGCCCAATCAACACCGCATTCAACGTCTAAAACACCAAAGGCAAGTCCGCTTGCCCCTTCCGCCGATTGTTTGATGAAGAGAATTAAATTGTTGAAACAATGTCGTGCTGGTCATCCAAGCCTTTGCTTTGTGCGGGGATTCGGATAGCCGTCGACGTTTTTGATCAAACCACCGAGAGTCCGAGAACAAGTTTGCGATTGCATTTGTACAGCATTTGCCCGTGTCAGTCTTTGTAACTGACACCTTTTTCAGGCTTACAAATTCACCACACAGCTTCTTCATGAAGATACGACATCCTTGGGCTCCAAAAGGTACGTCAGTAATATCCCGCCGTTGAGAAACTTTTGCAGCTGACATTCCCTGTTCTCAGACCCGAGAGTCGACGCAAGATCCACCGTGAGACAACGCGATACATTTGGAAACAAGGCAAGCATCTCCGATTCCTTTTGTATTCTTTGCGAGCGCGTGATTAGAACACTGGGTGTGAGCGCATTCCCGTCGTTCGCCCGAGTTTTCAGCTCGAGGCAACCGTTATGCGTATTGACGACCGCAACTTACCTGTTATGAACAAGACTCTTCTCCCAATCCTTGTCGACGACGATGACATTGGAAAGCACACAACGCTGATTCAACTTCTTCTTCACAGCGCGAGACATCACGATCCAGACACCAACTTCATCAAGGTAAGTCTCCCACGATTCTATCAGCATCCTCCCCGAGCGCGTGATTAGAACAATTGATGCGAGCGCATTCCCGTCGTTCGCCCGAGTTTATAACTCGGCGCGACCGTTATGCGTGTTGACGACCGATACTTACAGAATCTGAAGAAGACTCCCGAGACTAATCAACAATGATCCGATTGCACAGTACACACCGCTGACCTTTCTTCTCCACAGTGCAACGACCCACGATTCAAACGGAACCACACACTAAGGCGAGTCTACCACCAGTTCTTCTTCATGCTTTTCGACTGCGTGATTAGAATTTGCCAAGCGAGCGTATCTCTGTTGTTCGCCCAATCTTTAGCTTGTCACCTGCTTGAAGCCCGCTTCAGCAGGTTGACATGGCAAAATTTTGAGGCAACCGTTATGCGTGTTGACGACGAAAGACTTACCTCTTCTGAAGATCTTCCGACATATCCCTTGATACACGAGCAAATCCTTTACAAAAAGTACATCGCTAATATGAGATCCTCGTAGGTTTCTTCTCCCCTGCCGAATCATAACCCTCTCGCCGAGAAAGTACGTATACCCACATCTCCCTTCTCCCTGCACTGATGAAACAATTACGGCTGAGCACAGTCACGCTTGTCTCCTTGGCCTCTGGTAGATCCAATTGCCGTCAGTGTCTTCCGTTCGCGGATGATACAGTCTCCATTTGGTACCCCAGACGCTGCGGGCAACCGTGATGTGCGATGAGGGCTTTCTTCATCGTTCTGATAATACATTCTCTTCTGCTCGCAGCACTGGTCACGCACTACTTTTACACGATACTGACACCTCTGCGGACCAGGTTTCCATCCTTTGCCGGGCCTGGAATGAATGTTCTCGACGCGTGGGGACGTTCAGGCATGAGATGCATTGAGTGGCCAGAGCCACCCGCCCGGCGAGTCATTGGTGGAAGAAAGGAGACGCTGGTGAAGCTTTTGACTGGCAAGGGGTTCGATGTGATGGATAGTTGCAAGTGAGATTCACCCTAGCAGAAGGGTATGAGAAGCCGAACTTTCCTGTAATCAGTGTAATGAGTGGACAATATCACGAATTCAAATTTGTTTCTACCTCCTGTCTCACCAATCTCTCATTACCATCTCATGCGTTCCACTGCACCTACCGCTACTCCGCAGTGCCATGCAGTGCTATAGCCGCCGCAGAGACCGAGACTCGGCACGTGAGTCTTGGCGAAAGCCGCACGCTCAATCCACGTTTGATTTACCACTGATTCTCACGGTGACACATCCGCACAAATCATTAGCCTTTCCAAATACTACGAATATCATTAAAAAAGACTCCCAACACGCGAGGAGCCCTTGTGTCCGCGTGCGATAGCCTGTCTGTAGACCAAGATGAGCTGCGCAACACGATCTGGAAGCAAGCATTCGGTGATTCCACCATCCCGTATTCCATTGGTGCATATTCTGAGATACTACAGGTGCAAAGCCGGACAACTTCAGCCAGTCTCCATGGACGTAAGTCTGCCGTCAGATGCGCTTCGAAACCCGCCCCATCTTCCACCGCTCCCGCTTGCGGCTTCACCATCCCCATTGACAGCCGTGAGGCCGAATATATCGCCGAATGGATGGCGATGCTCCACTCGCCCTCATCTCGAAGATTGCAGGCCTGAACATAATTCACGAGCCGGTGCAGTACTTCACCAAGCCCAACTACGAACGCATGCACAATGGATGGTTGGACCGCGTGATGGAGCTACAGAGTCTTGGCCTGGAATTGAAGATGGAACTCGAAAAAGCGTGGAATCTAGACGCTGTCTTCTGTATTTGAGAGAGGTGTTTGCGTGGCATACTTGAGGGAAGCATACATCACGTCTGGAAGAAGATCTGAGTGAAAATTGGGTCAAACGCGGAAAGAGATTTGTGTACAAATCTGGGCGATGGTATCGGAACACTAGCATCGCGTACATCACAGCTGCATAGCCAGTTGTCCAACACGTCGGCAATGGATCCAGTGAGTTTCTATTCTTGACTTTAAGTCCCAGAGCCTCACCTCACCTCACATCCTCTAAGGCAACTATGTGAAGTTCAACGTGGCTACCTAATCAGCGAGGAGAGCATTTTTTCAGGTGAGGATGATTATTCTTCAATTCAGAGGCCTTGGATATTCTAGATAACCCAGATCACTTCCATTTCCACGCCTTCTGCACGTCGAGAGCACCAGAATCACCGATTTTACCACCAAAGCTTACCCAACATCTCGAAATGGCAACCATCGACCAGCAACAAGAGCAGACATCCATTCGCATCGTCGACGACAAATCCGTGGAGATACGCGACAGCAAGCAAGTGATTTTTAAATACACATTCAAGAATACGAGCCTTCTGGAGGAGGCGCGTACACTGCCGTACGGCGCTGCGAGCGGGCCTCAATTTGACAACCGAGACCTGGCCATGGCGGGTGATGGACTCATCACCCGACTCATTCAAAGACGCTGGAGACAAAGCGCTCGCCCACGCAGTAAGTCATCTCACGTATAACATCTCCAGGTAAAGAACGAAGATTGTGCTAACGCGTGGTTCTAGGCGTCTATTTAGAGCTCTACCAATTCGGGATGCAGTCAAACGCCTATATGGCTCACATCGCAGACCAGCGCGGCCTCATTGAAAATTGCATGAAGCGTAATGGCCTCCCAGTCCGTAGCGCCGATGTGGACCAGCATACCAAGGGCGATAGCGACATTGGATGCAGGCATCCAGCTATCATGTCCTTCAAACCGAGCATTATCTCAACGGCCTCGTGATTTCCCCCCTTTTCGAAGTACTGCAACGCGGCAGCATGGAATATCTAGATACCGAATGTCCACTCCTGGTATGTATTCGACGTCCGTGCGACGCGGGAGAAGTTCGTGATAGGCTCTCATGGGTGGGAAGATGAAGGGCGCTGGTCTCGTCGTATCGACATGTGTATCCGTCAAGGGCATGACGACATCCAATGGCCGGGCGAGCTGACCACTGGCGTTCGCGGTAGACGCGTACGTGAAATAATTCGAAGAGTCTCATACGCGGTTTCAATTGTCAGCGAGACCGCATTTGTAAAGAGCCTAGATGGCATGTCTACTCACTGTCCGCCCCAGTGCATGCGACTCTCCTCGATGAGCTCGCCTGTTGAAGAGTCCAGCTTCATCTCCACGTGTCGATCGCTCAGTCGGCCGTAACGGCTAGATCCCAAAGGTGGATCACGATGATATGCCTCGTTGGTGGAGCGGTGGAGATCAGATTCATCAGAATGAAGCGGATGTCTCTGAAGTTGGCCTACTTTGCTCCCTGCAAGGGCAGAGCAAGGCCAGCGGGAACGTCACTGGGTACTAGGTCCGCCTTTCCATGTGGCTGTGCGGATGCCCAAAGACTGCGAATGACTTGCAACAAGCACGAAGCTCCACGCCGACCTCCTTACGCGCCAGGTTCCTGGATCTTCTCTAGTTGTACTTTGTCCCATGTGCTCTCATATGCAACCTCGAAGACCTCGTCCACTCAGGAGTGTGAGACGTTGTGAACAACCCCCCCTTGCCGCCTTGGAGTACGTTGAAGCGAAGCAGACGCAGCCATCAGTGTAGACCTCTTGGTCGCGTGTCGGAAGGTAGGATGGTTGACGTGGAATGCTCGAAGTTCATCCAGAGCTGCCCTCCATTAGGTCAGTTATCAATCTGTCGTCGGAAGAGAATTCTAACTTATCTATACGGCCAATTTGACAGTACTCGCCGTCGTGCTCGTCACGAGTCCTTTCCTGCAGCCGCGTTTGCGTGTAGAGAGAATCCACAAGTGCAGGATGTTGTTGGCCGACGGAAGAGAGAGGTCACCCTAATCAACGACAAGTTCTCCGGCGGTGGAGTAATGCCTGGAAACGCGGCTAGTCGGTAGCGTAAAGACGCGTTGCGGCGTTGGCAATGATGAGAGCCTTGATCCATGGCCGTTCTGCTCTCCCCGCTCAATTGACGTCCACGTTGAGGACGGAATAGTTGAAGGCAATCTCTGCACTGGCGAAGTCGCGAACACGGCCGGCTTCGAGAATGTAGTCATGGCCTTGGTTCATGAGCTCTGCGGACATCTTCGTAAACGGAGGTTGCGCCCCCTGAGGATATGTCGCAGGCATTTTGGCTGGAACGGCGATGAGACGACGCGTTCTTGTGTAGCCGCACGGTGTGGGTGTGGGTATTGACGGGGGTAGATTGTTGATCGTATGCTTTGCTGTAAGGTACCGCGGTTCGCGTTTTTGGAGGATCCGAGACTTGTTGCGCTTTGCACGTATGGGTATGCGATGGCGAGTACAGACTGCCATTGGCATGGCGCCTAATATGAAGACAATTGTGACTTGTCGCCGTAATGATTCACCGGATGATGATGCTGCTTGTGGGAGAGCTTTACCGCTCCTGCGGCAAATTCTCGCTACAATCCGTATTCTGCCATTGCGGAGTCTCCATCCTCACAACACGCAACTATGATTCAGACCCACTTACCATACAGATTCATACGCGCGGATCAGCTCATTAATTCCATGACACGTCCAAACACTCGCCCAAGCCGCAGACAAAGTGGGCACGTTAGTCGACTCAGACGCGTGCACCTCCCCGCCGCGCACATTTTACTACATGCTGACCAGCTTGGACCAGACACAAGCCAGAACTCCATCGGCGACTTTTCATTCAGATACCGGAAGATTCCTCAACCACCCAGACGCGTACGCAAGCCCCTCTTAGATTTTTTCTGCGCGCGTCATACCAAATGATCCAAATGATAAATCCTCGAAAGTCGAGACGCCGTCTTCGCGCTCTGAAGCCACATCCTTCGCCAGGAACACAATCTGTGAGAGCAATGGTCGCCTTGAAAGAATGCTCGCGGGGATTTAGAACGATGTGCAGTTCTACCTGCCGCAGTGCCGACAATTCGAGACTTTGACAACGCCAATCTGGCCTTCAGGACAATTCATACAACAATGAACAAGGTTTTGACAATAGCAGAGAGTGTGTACACTCGTCTGCTCTGGGACACTCATCACATATCCAAGCAAACATCCGCAGCAATTACGAACCTTGCGGCATTCAGGCACAAGCTCTTTGGTCCGCACGTGTCAGGGGCAGGATGGACATGGATCCAGATAAAAACATACGGAGACCGCATAATTCTCTGCTGGATCTGTGGAGCAAAGATACTCGGGCATCTGAATAGCCAACGCGACGGAAAACGTGAATGTGATCACGCGTTCACGGGCAACGCGTGGCTTTGAAGTTTGTTGCATGTACCCACGAGGCTCCTGCCCAGTCAAGGCATCCGTACTTGTATCGTACAGGATCAGAATGACCACGAACTCGCGCTCAGTCATTGCATCAGACAAGGGGAAGAGCAAGAACGATGCAACTCTGGCTCTTCGCTCAGCGGTTCGCAGCAGCTCATGTTCGATATGGGTGCGTACTGGCGCTTGCAACTTCTGCTCGGCTATCGTGTGCTCTTCTGGCTGCCTGCTGTTGCTTTTGGGATGTATGTACCGCATGTTTCTATCGCTTGCTCTTTTTTCGCTTGCTCTTGTCATGTAGTCAACCAATGCGTCTCTCGCCTCGGCGTTGCAGGCGTGGTGGGAACCAAAACCTCCCGGCTCTGGAGGTCTTCACGGTCTGATACATTATCATACAAGCAGAGAGTTCCCATCCCCAGATGACGCGTGGAAGCTTATAGTAAAGGCACGGTACTACAGTCTACCTACCAAGCCAGCACGGTCACTTCGGCGTAACAGTACTCTAGAGCATGCTAGAGTGTCCTGAAGTAAACAACAGGTCGGAAAGATCGGCTTACGGAGAAATATCTGTTAGATTCGCGTAAACCCTAGTAACTGTCTCTGTTCCCGATAGACTTTTTCCGATTCTTTACTTTGTCTAAATAGGCGTAAAGAGTTTGTTCTATTACTCTTCCCGTAACAATCTGTTACTATACTCTCTTCTTATACTAGATTAACTAGAGCTACTAAGTCGTAGCTACCTACTCTACTAAGATTAGGGACTACTTCTTTCTAGATTTCGTAATATATTAAATAGCTATCTAGAGATTCTCTAGACCTACCTAGAGCAGAGCTAAGTAGTAGATTTAGTAATAGAGAAATACTAGAAGATTAGACAGTTTCGAGAATTACTTCGCCTCTTCTACTACTCTAACTATTAAGTCTTAGATCGTAAGTATATAGGCTTCTATAATTCTTTTTCCTTATCTATAAATATACTACCCTCTTATCTAGGTTATATAGTAACTAGATAGTTCTATACGGTCTTTACTTCTCTATTATATTATATAGATCTAGTCTCTAGAGGTATATCTCTTCTTACCTCGTAGGTAAAGGCTTAGAATAGACTTATATCGTTTTCGTAATCGTGAGGAGGTATTTCGCTTATATTAAATATATCTAGAAGATTTCGTAATAGCCCCGGGAGTAGAATACTTCCGCGGGCTATTAGCCGGCTTCGTTAAGTTAAATACTAGTACAAGGGCTATCGGTTCTTCTTTGGATACTCGCTACTAGAGTGTACGCGATCTAGGCCCTACGCTTCTTTCTCGTAGCTTTCACTTTACTAGATCCGCTGGCACGTGCCCCTTTTTCCCCACGTACGCCTCACTTGATTGAGTTATATATACTTTCGCAGCGGCAAAGTAGCCACTAACAGAACCACAAGTTTGGCCTACTCAGATCGTTGCCACCGCCAAACTGCCACTGCAACTGCCACCCGACTGAGGACAACATCCATTGGGAATTACTGATCGAGGTGTAGACAAGGAGACTGAGCATTGAGCTCACAAAGACTTTACAGTCCAACAATTTTTTTTTTTCCTTCGATCGATTTCCTTCGATCGATTTCAAATCGTTCCATGTATCTTTGGTTGATCCAGTATTTCGCGACAGATGATTCTGCATCGTTGACTTGATTTTGAAAGCTCTTTTTTGGCCTCCGCAAATTTTCCTGGCCGCCGCGAGGTGAAGCTATCGTGACATCTAATGGCAACAAGTACAGACGCAACAGGAGACATTTCTTTCATAAGTTTCATTTGGCACTGGGTCAAAGGTCTGCGGCGCGCCGGTTTGGCTCCATACCCACTCGTTCGTGAGTTCAGGCAATTCAAATGATGCGGGACTGCATCCATGGCCACGCGACGCGTCTCCCAGGCACGTTTTCTTGCGGCCGGAGCAAAGTTTATACAAACAACAGACCAACAACAAATTTTCGCCCACCTCTCCACCGAATGGCCCCATACGACATGCAGCCACATGCTCGAGCGGCTCCAAGATCCGCTCGCGTACCCAACGAGACGCAGCAACATCGAAACGACGCGGAATAATCGTCAAGCAAGAGCAATGTCCATCTTGATTCTGACGGAGACGCGCGGCGCGTCTCCCAGTTGCAGCTCATCCACCTGGAGGCTGGAGCGATCTTCCAACTGCCATCATGCTCTTCGGAGCACGCGAAATGAAGTCAAAAGCACGTCACTTATTTATGGATCGCCTGGGTGTATTGCCAACGCTTACGGGCAATAGTAGCTGAGAGCTGCCTGAGGAGCTGACACTCGACTAGAAAACTCCATCGCAGTCCTGCAATTTTGTTCTCAGCTTACCATCAGATCAGCACGAACACCGGAGCGGCAACACTCCGCCGATCATTAATACCCATGCTCCACGCTCCTTCACACCCCTGCTCCATCTTCACCGACGCGATCTTTGCAACAGCCAGACTCAAGCGCTTCGAGCGACGAGGGCGCGCACCAACAACCGTCCGCCTACGGTCTACCTCAGACTTATCGACACCGAGAAAAACAAGCGAGACTCAAGAGCGACGAGCTACGACACTATACGCCGGTAGCCGCACCGCAGCAAGATTGAAAAGCATGGAGTTAGATACATCACACAACCCTCAATCTCACCCACCCCTCCAGCGAGTTGCTACCGACCACAATACCTCAGAGGTGAGACTCATAGGTTTTGGGCTGAGGAACCATCTACGCCGAGTCTCAAGCCTCTCGTAGGCCAATAAGAATGATTCGCCTCGAGCAATCCAACGCCGCGCACGACCCAAACCGGCATTTAACGCCTTGAACGGTTGAACCACACGATAAGAGTACCGCGCCAAATTTCCCGCCCCAGTCGATTGCAAAGTCTTGAACGACAGCCATCTCTTCAACATGCAGTACAATGCCACCGGTGGCCTCACGTACGCCGAAGCAGGTTCGAAGATTCGTGTTGAGGGGCTGGGCCCAGGAAGCAATGCCAACATCTTCGTTGGGTTTCTCGCGGAGGCCAAGCATGACCATATACAGACTCCACGGACTTACTACAAGGACTACTAAAGCCTACGATCGTAGCACCACTAGCACCATTGAGTTCAGTAACTGCGAGTTCGTTATGAAGAATGTTGGGCCCTTGGAGTCTTGGACATCACGCGTGTTTAGGAGGCACTCCCATCACCTCCACCTTCATCACAGTGTGACAAAAGCCTAGATCGTGCGACTGCTGCGGTACGTCTCAACATTGGAAGGCGAGATTCGAGACTGAATTGAACCCCCAGATGCAATTCGCACTCCCTTCGCAGGAAGAGGCAATGGCTTCTCTTTCACCTCGAGACTTCTCTGCCTACGCCCACCACTCACTCGACCGCCGCGCACATCGAACAACAATTCCTGACAGACTCAAGATTTCAGAGGTCCATGGTATTTGGAAAGAGCAACGAAAGACGAGAAGCCCCATAGCATATACAGTACACGAGTACAGGGGGTCTATTGAAAAGCTTGACTGTGTTTGAATCTCATTTGCAAGGCCTCGAGCTATCGAATCGTCTACACCCAAGCTCGCGTATCCCGCACCTCGTCCATCGTAGCAATGGCTGCCAAAGACACCTTGCCCATTGCCGCTGCCGACGGCGCCGCAAACACCAACAGCAACAACACTGATCAAAGCTTTCCGCGCGAGAGTCCACTCGCGTCGTACGTCGCTCCACCTCGCTCTCGCCCAAGATGAATTGAAGCAGCCTGGTTTCTTCCTACATGCTATCCCGTGGGCTATGGTAGTGCCTACAGCACGGACGGGATGATGAACCAGAAGGTGGACCTCCGACCAAAAGCATGAACGACGAGCCAGTGGGTGTCTTCAACTGCTACGTAGAGTTCAGCGACGGGACACTGCAGCTCCACGAATGTGCAGTGCTCTAGAAAGATACACGGTTCATGATCTATTGTAATTCTCTCTGCGTTAGGATTTTGCTTACATTTGGCTAGAACGCACCCGTTCGAGAGCTCTCGAGCAATATCAAACTCCAGCACGACCCTGAAAGTTACAAGCAGCTTCCAAACCCCGGCTTTGGGTCCGCCACGACAAGAAGTCTTCTCGCTATCTGTCGCTGCAGCACATGCGAATCGTAGTGCACACGGCACACAAATGCGACATATACCTGCCTACGAGCGCGGACTGCTTCGTGGTTGCGAGAAAGAACAAGGAGAACAAGAGAGTCCATGGCATACAGCAGCCTGAATATCAAGGGTCTCTAGCAGAAAGGCATGCTACATCTTTCCTCGACCGCCAGGATTCTGTTTGTTCTCCGTCAAAGAAGACGTACTATCTCTGCAACTTTCACTGATACTCCTCTTCACCATCATCGGATTCGTCACTTCTCAGGTCTACCAGGTGCGCACCACTGTCGCCTTCTCCGCCATCAATAGCTACCATGTCGAAAATCTCACCCGCAGTAGGACTTCGAATTTGTAGTCAACAGCGACCCAGAGTGAAGGTCATCCCTGCTGTGATGTTCGCCGCAGAGCGGTCTACTATTCGACACGTCGAATCGGGCCTCCGGTGGTTCGCCCTCCGGCAGTGTCAAAGATCCAGTGACCCTCAAGATTTCTGAGAGCCCGGCGTATCTCAAGGCCACACTTATGTGGACAGAGGCCAGCAGATTGATAGGCATTGACGAGCTGCTTGAACAAGTGGCATACGCCTGGTTCGAACAGGGTTCGATTTGGAAACCGGTGATCCATGGACATACTCTTGCATCGATCAACATTGGTATGGTCTGTAAGCACAATGAAATTATCCAACTCAGCTTGACATGACCTATTGTCCCGTTCAAGGCTACATATACTCGCCGCCGCTGACTTGTAGGCACAGGGATCAGCGAGAGCCGCTGGTACTTGTGATCAACACGTCCTGCAGATTCCGAGCACAACGTGACGGCATCACCCTTGTAGCTACGGTAAAGAAGATCAGCTGCCCTCAGAAGGGATCTGACATCATCAGGGCCTCTAGACTACATTTTCAGTCCTTCAGTGAAGCACTTTCTTGCCACAACTCAGAGAACGAGAACGGGGATAACCGAAGGCAACTTTGTTCATCTGAGAAAAGAGGCGATAATCCTCGGATGCAGAGTGAAACGGGTTTAGAGACTGTCATTATCTTCTATCTGCTGCCGTGGTATCATTGCGCCTATGCACTGCTACAAATTATCCCTAATTCAACCTTGAGTGGCGCTCCAAAGGCTTAACGCCCCCTGCTCATATTCTCATTACTCTTCTGAGTCCTCCCATTGATCCAACTTGGAAGGCATGCAATCTAGCATTGGTACATTCCATTGACCAGGACGTTGCACTCCTCGCTTGGGCCAGCAGTACCATCAACGGCATTCGGGCCAGGTTGTGCCATCGTCAAGATTGGGCAGTCGAAGTCGGCGAAGAAAGGCTTGACAGCACCGTTGAGGAAAGCATTGACGGTGCCAATGTTGTCAGCAATACCAGGAGCAAGGAATCCGGGAGTCTCGTCAAAGATTGCAGTGGCAAGGAAGCAGGTTGCAGCAGCTGGGGTGACGTTGCTGATGTCCATGCCGAGAGGGACAAAGTTGTTGAGACCCTCGTTGGCACCAGGGACAGTGAGCTCAGAGGAACTGGAGAGGAGGGTGGCAATGTCGGAACCGGTGCCTGCGAGAGAGTATGGTGAAGCACGGCGGAACCACTGCGGTGGGAAAGTTTCGTTCATATAGAACGGAGCGATGTTCTGATAGTCCGCAAGGTCCTCGTGCGTGCCGTTAGGAAGAGCACGGAAGATGAAGACACGCTCGGCAGTGGTAACAGCAAGCCAGCGGACTCCAGCGTTGAATGAGGGGTTGGTATTCTTGGCCTCGTTGTAGACGAGCACACGCTCCTCTGCGAAAGCAGAATTGCCGAATTCGCCATTGTACTTTTGGGTGATGTTGACCAGACGGTTGAAGCGGTCCAGACGGAAGTCAGCCTGGTTGCCGAAGTAGGTGTCCTCACGAGAGATGGAGTTGTCCACCTCGAAGAAACCGTGGCGCGAGATACCGAGAGATGGGCCCAAGGTGTTCGGTACACGAGCATCGGCACCACCGATGGAATACTTTCCAGATGGAAGGTCACCGCCGGACAGCAAGCCCAGGGCAGACAGGAAGGTGCAGGTGTCGTAGCCAAAGCCAAGAGTAATCTGACAAGCGTTGGCAGCTTCGGCGAAGGTAGTGATACCGTCACGGGAGATGTAGCCGTGGTTTGCCATTGTGTTCAAGGTTGGGCACATGCCACGAACGTCGGAGGTAGTTGGCTTGACGTATTGATGATCTGGGTCGTTGCCGGGGATGAGCTGGAGGCCAACCTCTTGGGGACTGCGCTATGATTAGAGATCTTCTCCACCATCAGAAGGTTGGACTTACGCAGGAACGTCAAGAAGAGCCAACACGCCGCTGAACGGCTGGATAACGCCGCTCACGAGACCACCACCGAGGGGAAGATCTCCAAGGTCAACCTGACGCTTGTAGAACTCGGCCTGTCTGGCATGCTCAGCACGCTTGACCTTGTCCATCTGAGAATTGACGGCCTTCTCGCCTTCAGCACGGGCAGCGTAGAAGTTGCGAGCCTCAGCTTCTGGAAGAGCGCCACGCTCTGCGAGTTGTCCATAGGGGCATGGCGAGGCAGCGGCGAAAGTCGCCAGTGCAGAAAGAGTGATGAAGGACTTCATGTTGGTGATGTTGATTGAATACGTCGGTCGCAAGTGGAGAAAAGAGGATGAACGTCGTAGATGCCAATCATGAGGTTGAGGCGTCAGACGACGCTTCCTTTATAGCCAATCTTCGAGCCTTTCTGACCTCGGCGGACGTGAGGCGTTTTGACATCTCCGTGCGTATCTCATAACGAATATTGTATTTCTACACTCCTGCTGGATGTAGAAAATCTCACGATGATCCGCTGGTGACTTGTCTTCCCTTCTCGCTGTCGATCGTTGGTTATGGACCTTATAGTTTAGCACAAGTTGTACCGCAAATGCACCACCGTGCTGTCGGCCAATCTATCGGAGGCTCACCTGTCAGGTAGCTCAGGATGGTAACATCGACAGCCGCTCAGGAAGCTCTGTTGGGCGCCGGTACTCGAGGACTTCCGAGACAACCCCTGCGGGTGAGCGATCAGTATCTCCGACCGAGGGCTGAGACCCGGGTCAGCAAGCGTCAGTTGAGACCTTGAGAGGCTGGACAATCGCAACGCTGAAGTCACATGATCTCTATACGCTGTTGTTGGCTTGCTCTAGGGTGGTTGATCTTGCGAATTCTCGGCATCCAGCAGAGAATCTGGTCGTCTTGTCACCCGTATGGAATCTCAGTGATCACAGGATCATTGCGGCCTATACTGCCCTCTGGAGCGAAGAACATCATGCTTCTAGCCACGAGTGAAGCCCCGGTCCTCACAGAGTAATTGCGGCCTGTTCTTCTGATAGCGCCAGATTGCGCCATCGCTGAACAATGCACAGTCGCCGCTGGCATTGTTCTCCAAGATTTTTCCGAGATAAGAGTCTGCTTCGTTCGTGCAGGGTTGCCGGACCCACGAACCAGGTCTGCCCGTGAGGTCTTGATAGGATGCATAGAGCTTGCGTCTTAGTTTGCGACGTCACAGGAATGCTCAGGCTGTGGTTTTATCGGATCAGCTATTCGGCAGTGACGGATGCTTGAAGGATTTCGTCGCATGAAGGCGCCTTGGCTTGCAGCGGGCTAAGTAAGGTTGAGTGATTCCCTGTGCGTGGAGAAAGGCGCAATGAGGCTGATAAATGCTTGCAAGACCATTCGCTCTCCATCTATGTCGAAGATAGGAACAGGTGGAATGTAGCTCAAAGAAGCTTTCTACCTAGCTCCGGGGCAAGGTTTGCCGGATGATCTCCAGCTAAGAACGGTAGGTTGGATAGCGATCTCATACCAACTGGGAAAGCATAATGTGGAGCGTGCAGTAGTGCGGTGGCCTGAACATAAAAGCCTACCTTAAAGGGATCCGAAAGATAACGACCACAGCTCCGGCTCCACTGAGAAGCGTGATGGCTTGTGTGTTGCACATTTGCGCCATAGCCGCGGTATTGTACGTTCCTGTTCAATCTTTGCGATTGCCGCAGACGACGTCGATGGGGCTTCCATTAGGGCTGCTCGTTCATGTTCAGATTTCCCAGTGCAACATCGAAAAGCGGCTTGTGAGTACGCATCCTGTTTGCGGCAAATGATTTCGCGGAGGACGCCTTGGTCATCATGAGGGACGTTGACAACTGGAGTATGATCAGAACGCATTTCACTAGCCTTCAGACCTTTTCTCGGCGTATCGGTGAAGATACAGGACAATTGACGCGAGAACAAAGCCATGCAGATGCTCCACAAGGGTCTTGCATTCACCGCCAGTAGCCAAGACGTACCCAAGGGTCTCTGGTCTCCTATGCATGGTCGATCCGAAGTCAGTGAGCAACCCACTGCAACTTGACTGTTTCTACTCTTGTCTCACGGGCCGAGAATACTGCTAATCTCCCTGGGTGGTAGGCAGCAGATAAGTATTGGAGTGATAGTTGCGAGCGCACGACAATTTTCGTTCGATTTTCCACGGAGGCTGACTTGGCATTGATAACAGCAGTCCTGTGTACCTTGACGGCGTCCTCAGGGCGATGTATTGCTGTGCAGGATTCCAAGACTTGCATCTCCGGGGAGGAACATGTAGAAGTCTTCCATGGAACCGCAATAGCGCTGTCACATGCGAGTGCCGAGATTGCACTGCCTCTCTCCCCTCTTCAGTTGTAATCAAGGGTCCTCGCCATGATATGATCTGCTTCTTGATCTGCGTGATGCGGTCGACACATCTTCCTCGGCGGAGGCACAGACCCCAGCAGCTGCGCCGCGGGTTCCTGATAGCCACCTCGGTCAGATACCAAACACCAACACAGATGCAACAATATCCTGGATCCATAGTAACGGTATCTTTCGAAGCTCCTTAGGTGGTGGAATTGGCGGTCAGGGGTGCAGAACAGAATGATTTCGGCGCTTTTGACCCCCGAATGCGAATGAAGCATCCAAGAGATGACAATGTTTAACCGTTCGGGGAAAGAGGCTCGGTGGTACGCATCCCGTCGCATCGATGGAAACAAAAGGGTGTCGTTTGTAGACGCTCTTGCCTGGGCAAGAAGTGGTGGCAGTAGAGTGAAGCGCGACTTTGCTCCCGCGAGCGTTCTGTGCGGAGATAGTCGATCTTGACTCCATTGATAGGGTGTATGTCTTCGGTATGGATCGCGTTCTTTTCGAGCTTCGCTCCCCCCATGCTCGCCTGTGGCCTCAATATACTGTGCACTAGCTGGCGCCACCAAGCGATTGGTACCATTGCTCCATGCAGAATGTACCAGTATAACCAGCGTCGTCTCCAACTCATCTCGCATTTGGGAAGATCTGCAGCCGGAGTGTGTGGAGTCCTGTGGCTTGGAAATGAAGCCTCGCCCTCTTGGACATATGGCAGCGACCGAAAAGTGGTAAACCTGCCTCTCTCAATCGGCTGTCCAGCTTCCGCTCAGAACACAGATGTAATATGCAGATCTGGAGATATTTGTCGAGGTTGGTGACGTAGCGCCGGCGGTTGTCTTGTGCGGATGGGGAGCGGACCAGGCGTCCGCAGTTTTGCACTCTGTCGACGTCTCGGTGGCCTCGAATGGCCAGCGTGAAGACCTTGCCCGGCTGTTACAGAGTCGTGCCGTCTCGCTGTCGCGTGGATGAGTGGAAAGAGAGGAGGTCGGAGAAGTATCTGATTTTATCGACTCGACTTCGCGGAAATTTCTGCTGGCTCTACAGTGTCCCAGTCCGTCAGTGACTTGATCGAGCCGCTTTGATGGCTGGTCAGCGGCTCCCTGGACAAAGTGTTGCCGAAGCCATCTTGTGTGTCCTCGCATTGGATATCGCCATGGCCGCGTCGAAGTTGGGAAATATCAGGTTGATGTAGCTGAGTAGAAGGTGGGAGAAAGAACATAAAGTGCAGGATTGGCGGCGACAAAGAGGGCTTCACAAGTGAGTCCCTCTGTTTACTTTCACCAAAAAACCATGCGTCGCGTTAACGCGGTGCAAAGGTTGGATTCCGGTCGCAAAAATCAACCAGAAGTCTAATCAAATCTCTGACACGTTGGATCATTTCCAAAATAATCTCTCCGATTGGATACAGTATCGAAAGAAATGCAAAAAAAAAAACAGTTTGGTGTGATGATACCATCGGCCTAGATCAAGAAGAAGTTAGCAAGTGTTCTCCAAAGTGTGCCGTGGTGTAGGCAGTTTGCAGCTCTGAACTACCCACACCACCCAAGGCACGGGAGCAAAGTCTCGAATATTTAATATATAACTGAAGCAATGCTCCGCAGTCCCTCCGGAATAGCTTACTGAGGCAACAAAGCTGCACCAGACAACAAACCCTGTGATCACCGGAGCACTCAACGCGTATGTTCAAGAATAATCCTCTCTATATCACCTGCCCTTACCTTGGCTACTGCACATACTATTGCCACTTCTTTGAGTCTAAGCTAAGCCGCGTGCACGCCCTTACGGCGGGAAAGCCTTTTTCGACAACAGATGCAAAGTTGAACAAATGCAGCTTTTATTCCTCATGCTATTACTGGATTCCGAGGCATCAAAGGCATTCTCGTCCAGTGCAAAAGTGAAGTGGAGATCAAAGCATCTGCAGCATCGTATCATCTCTGTTCTGAACCACGACACCAATAGTAGACTTTCTTCCGCGGAAAATATTTCTTTCTTCTGTCTTTCATCTTCTCTCCTTCACTCCTTCACCACACCACAATGTCTTCCAACAGTATCGCCCTATTTCTGCCGGCCAGAAACGAAACATACCTTCTCAACCGCCGCGTACCGCATTTCGACAATGCATCTCAATTCCACCGACGGCATCCGTGGTAATTGGGAGGTCTGGGTGACCAACCGCAGCTCCACGATAGACTGGCGCAGCACCTACAGGGGCTCCGAAGAAGACTCCTCCACAGAAAGCAGTTCCATCAACAGCCTCAGCGATCACGGCCAAGCCTACACCCAAGAAAGCGCCTACCAAGAAGAAGAAGAAGAAGAAGAAGAAGAAGAAGAAGAAGAAGAAGAAGAAGGATAGCCTCGATCTCAATAATGGTAAACTCGAGAAGATATGGCTGAGAGGGAGGGGAACGAATCTTCAGGGCCCATCGCCTATGCCAGAGGCTAAGCCTGACGATGAGGATCCAGACAGCGATCACAATGTTATTTATGGAGATGGCAAGCCATATTTCAACTCAAAGTGCCTCGCATCAGAAAAGGACGGCATCTCAGACATGAACAGTGTTCTCACTTGAAGAGGCCCATCCCCTATCGTCGACCCGCAGACCTTCGTCGATGTCAATGGCAAGAGGTCCATGAGCGCAGTAAAGTGGTGCGGCACTTATACAGATAGAGAAAAAGATGGATATACGCGAGTGATCTATTTCCGGGGATGATGGCCCGAGACCGTTTTTACCCCGAGCTGGCTCTCGAGGGTTATAGCGAAGATGCCCAACTCTTTTCGCTGGAGGACAGCGCTTACCAGGCTTTCGAAACCTATACTGAGGGTCCGCAAGAAGGGTACCTCTCCGCCGCATGTGAGCAGAGGATTCTCGTCGCGTCGCGCGAGCTGTTCTGGATGTATGTACCCTTCATCCCCGTTTTTACACAAACTTCTGTGGTACAGACCGGTCTTCCAGCGCTATGGTTCGTTAAGAGCTGGCCGGGATCGAGCGAAGGAGATTATTGTCGAGCCTGCCATCTCTCGTCGACGTTCCGGCTTGCAGTCCGACAAAATGTTTGTCAAAGCAGCTGGGAAACACGCTCTGGTCGCGGTTCCAAAGCAACAACGCCCTAGATACGGTCAACAAAGTCCATACGAAGCTCAATCTATTGCTTGAAATAGCTGAAGAGAGGACTCAGAGCGTCGCTGTCATATAATACAAGAGAGAGAACACGAAGTTGCAGACCGAGATGCAGGAAGTGTCTGCAGACAGCGGGCAGTTACGTAAAGACAACGCTTCGTCTACTGCTTCGCTAGAGAGCTTCAGCCAATATGTCCTAGGAGGATAGGATCATCCGCTTGAGACAACAATGCTCGGATCTCTCTGCTAACGTTTAAAAGTCATGATCAGCGGCACAAGAAAGAGAAGGCCGAGTTGGAGACTGAGATGCAGAAACTGTCTTCGGACAACAGATTTTTCAGCACCAGGCGGTGTGGATTTTTGAAGCCAATTTCCCGGCGACCTTCTGGTTCAATCTCCGATAGCGGAATTGCAAAAGGTCAGTATGCCGCGCGATGTTACCTGAAAACATGTGCCTGAGGGCCAGCAAGAGGCGGGAGAGCATCAGCAGCAATGACCTAGGCTCCGTTGCACTGGAGCCTTTCGCAGATCGTCCTACCTCACAAGTATGCGCTGCTCTTGAGCTTGTACTTCTCTACCACGCGGCAATGTAGTGCGGTCATAGCTGGAAGCACAGCTGCATATTTATCCTTGATGTCCGACCAATCGAAGCGCTGTGCCATGAGAATCAAGCCATGTTACCACTTGTCCTGTTCAAGTGTGATTTTGAAGCTGCAGAATAAATCAACGTCACTCATAGACCAAATAACCAGGTATCCGCTCTTCTCCTCTCCCTCGAATCTGTTGAGAATGGCACATATTGTGGCCTTATCACGTTCAAATCTCCAGTGATGCATTGGAACACTTCTCAAAGATGGTTTGTGACTTGTTCCTTGCTGCGATGTTTTGGTGTGGCTGGAATCGTATGGTTTGTGAGCGAGCCAAGCGGGCTAGGGTCTGCAAACAAGTGGTCGATCCACCGCCACAAGAATGAATGCCGATGGGACATTAAAACTTGCCGCACTTGGTGACTTCTCTTGTGGTTGCTTTCAGAAAGACTTGTTAGGGTGGTCATATTTCTTGTATCTTGGCAAATTTGCATGTGATTCCAGTGGTGAGTGAAGTCGGCTGCTTCCGTTTGATTAGTAAGGCCATGCTCCAGATCACGTGCCGTCGCGAACTCCGCGATGGTCGAGCGATCGCGCTTCACGTCTCTCCTGCACTTCGACGCATCTGAAAGCACAACACTGGACCGCATCACGCCCAATCTGCATCACTTCTTCCTCTTCTCCTCGAGATGGTCGTCATTGCTTCGGGCGATCATGACCGGCCGAAGTCCCATCGTCCTTGAGTCCTCGCCACACTTCCGCGCCCCATCAATCACCCCGCCGAGCCATCGTGCCAGTTCGAGCGTTAACGATTCCTCCTCTCCCGGCCTGCTTTCCCCGTCTACGCTCTTTGGACCAGCTAGCACTGGTGTCAAGTCAGGATCCCGGGCGCAGCAAAGGCCGGAAGGTGCGTCTACGGCCTTCGCATCGGCGGAGGGGCTTCGGAAGGCGGAACAACTCGAAGCAGAACGCAAGACAAGAGAGAGACACAATGCGGACAACGCGAAGGGAGCAGATGTGGCAAAGGTTTCCAAAGATGGGGCAACTTCGAAGAAGAGCACGGCGACACTCGCGAAGCCGAAGGCAAGACAGGCAATTACAGACCTGACTGAGGGGAGTGTGCGACAGCAAAGCCCATTGCAAAGTCGTGCATACCAAGATTTGACTCTCAGAAAAGACTCAGCAGGCTCGTTGCCGAGGATTAGTCCTCTTGCTCAAGAGAACGACCACTCGGTGATGACCACGCTGAAGAAGCCAGCCGTTCCTTTGTCCGAGTACGATTTCGTTGCGGAAGACATGCCGCCTCCAGCGAAGCCAGCGGCTCATACAACGAAGCCAGATCGTAGACTGCGAGCGAAAACAAGTAAGCCAGACAGCGTCGCAAAGGTCAAGAAGCCGAGGAAGCCAGCTGTGAAGGCGACAGAGACTGTTGTCAAGCCACCTCCCAAGAAGCCAAGGAAGCGGTTTACCAAGTCGGAATCCATTATTCTGAACTCAGATGAGCCCGAAATGCTCGCCGAGTCCACTGTCGGACTCGGAGACGTCACGAAACGGTATAACGCGGCGGATATTGGCGCATTTGCGCATGTTGAAGGATCGACCAACTTGCACACAAACGATGTTGACGTTCAACGAGTAACCGCGCTTGAGTCTGGAGCACGTGAAAGTACATCGGAAAAGTCAACATATTTCGCTGATGACACCAACAACATTGGCAAGACATGCCTATCCGAAAACAACATCACAGCGAGATCGCAGTCTCACTCGGTGCTCTCCGCTACAAACTCTGCGAAATGCCACCCTCCACCGGTGGATTCGACGGAGAAGTCTAAAGCCTCTCCAAAAGCAGACCTTGCAGAGCAAAGCGACATGCCCGACAATGCCACCTTGACGAGCCCTGAGGAGCCACAACGTTGCCTGCTCTCTGTGCTGAGTGGCTTTGGCTACTCAGAGCAAAATGCCGTTGGAGTGATGTCGGAACGGACTGAGTCTGGCCAAGCGCTGACAAAGCGGCGACGGATCGAACTGGCGGACGCTGGGACTGTAGGGCCCGCAATGCGAAAAGCGGCAGAAGCTCCCGCTCCAGAGCCAGTCAAGAAAGCAAAAGCTGTGAAGAAGAAGCCGCAGACGATCACCGATCTGGCAACCAAAGCATATCGAGAGCCAGCTCAAGAAACCACTGAGCAGGACTCAGTTTCAGCATTCTTTGCCCCCCAGAAACAAGAGGCGAACACTGAGGCAGGAGTCACCAACGCTGCTGCGCCGAAGAAGCCAAAGAAACCTCGTAAGCCAAAGACCAAAAAAGCCGATGTGGAAGGATCTGCGAGGGCAAATGCGGGCGGGCAATCTGCCAAGCCCAAAAAGACGAAGGCGAAGAGCAACGACGCTGCGAGTATGGCCAAGCTTTATTCTCCGGGAGCAGCTCGTACAGTGGAGCGAAATCAAGACTTTCTCTTTGGCACGTCCAGCCAGCTGGCAGTCGAGGAGTCACCCACCTTCATTCGGGAAATGCAGATGGTGCTTCAAGAATCTGAGGTCTTAGCAGCTCTATCATCCAGCCCACAGCTCAAGAGCCGCATACGAATTTCAAGTGCTCCCGAAGGGACCAGTCTGTCGATTGGTCAAGCGTTCAGAGATCTGTGGTGCACTTCGGCGCGAGACCACGGAGGCGATACCTTGGATTCTTTAAGGCCCAACCGCGCTGCAACTCCATCTCTGATAACGGAAGGTGATGATCGGGAACGTCGTCTCTTGCCTAATTCTCCGGGCACGCTCAATACCACGAAGATGCATGGGGGAAATGAGGGCCTTGTCACGGTGGAGGATGCTCCTGTCGACACAGAAGTAGTACCTCTGCGAGCAGACGAGGCAGTTCCAAACGCTGGTCATCCGCCTTCAGACGACAGCTGGATGATGCTGAAAAGTGACAGCACAGTAGCCGACATTGCGAACGTCGCCGACACAGCAGTAGTGTCCAAACAAACACTGGTCGAACCATTGCCACTGCAGCCGCCATCAATGCAGAGAGCAGCCACGTCTCCCACGAGACTCAGGGCCGCACTTGAAGATCTTGATGCGAATGCTGGTTTGTTCGCACGCACGTCTCCTGTTAAGGGAATTAACTTCGGCCAACGAACTTACACGACAGACGTAAGAGCAGAGCAAGCAAAGCGGCCACGCGGACGACCACGGAAAGATGCAAGTGCTAGCAGAGCAGCCCCAGAATCTCCGAAACGAAGAGGGAGGCCTCCCAAGGTGGAGCGTATGGTTGCGGATTCTGCACCACTGTATTCACGAATTGTGTCGTCCAAGACAGGACTGTCGGCTTCTCAACCCACGACGAGCTCCGGCTTTGTAAACATCGATGAAATTTCTGACTCCGATTCACCAGCTACTCCATCCCCTCCCCGCCGCCGAGCAACGTCCTCGCCCCCGGCTGTGCAGCCTCTCACGCTCGGCGTTGTTCAGTCGCCATCCGTCAAGGCCAAAGCACCAGCTGCCGTTACTTCGACGCTGAAACCTGGCGATGCGGATTGGCCTACAATACAAGACAAACTGTTTCCACGGATTACCCAGGTCGTGACATCAGTACCTCGGAGCGACGACATGGACAATCCCACCTGGCACGAGAAGATCCTGCTTTATGATCCTATTGTACTGGAAGATTTGACTGCTTGGCTCAACGAGCAGGACATTCGAATCGAGATACAGAGATTAAAACCCAAAGCCAAGACTAAGGGCCGGAAAAAGAAGGGCGAGGAGGTTGAGGAACCTGAGTATGAGACAGTCAGGAAAGAGTTGGAGCCATGCATGGTACAGAAGTGGTGCGAGGATAAGAGCATTTGCTGCCTTTGGAAGGAAGGACTACGTGGTGGTGTCAGGACCCGGTATTGAGTGCTGGTATGGCGGCAGAACTACTTGACGGTAGGATGGTACGAATGATTATATGACTGCGACTTCTCTCCTTAGCATAGAATTAAAATTGGCCTAAACAGATGGTGAACACTTGTAGCAGTCGTTGCCGCAGTGACGTGCAGTGCAGTGTAGACTTATGTCAGCACGTGCCTAAGGCAATTAGCCGAGTGTTCTTCAGTTAAGCAAACTAGATCACTCACGGATCCCTCACCACATCACACTCGAGACATAGCTTCACCAGTTTGAATCCACCAACATGTCTCGCAACGGCTTTCCTGTCTCCACCATCGGTATAGCTATATAATCCTTGTCTTTGGCTTGGCGGATCACATGCTAACACGTGCTGTTGCTAGACATCACCCACATGCCACAATGGCAAATCGAGTCACTTATCCGCAATCTGGTATCCGAGAATCACATGCTTGAGGTCGAGAAGCAAAAGCTTCAAAGTGAAAAGGACGAGCTGGAGAACAAGGCCGAGAACGACTACTGGCTCAATTGCGCGAACGCAGAGCTCGCCGCCGAGCGCGACGATGCAATTGAGTGCAGTGAAAATCATCGCCTAGAGGCCAAGCGCGTACGTCACATGGCCATGAGACAGGCAAAGACACGTGATGAGTCTGACATGTGACATTAGATCTCGAAGAATGCTATAATGCGCGGAAAGACCTACCAGAGCGAGGCCGAGCAACTGCGCAATCAGAAGGACGCATTGGTGAAGGCAGCGGACAAGGTAGCACAAGCTGCCTCACACGTGGACTTGCCCCCTGCTTTGGGCAGTGCCGTGCGCGAACTGAAGAGCGAGGCAGACAGGGCTAGAAACTAGATACCCGGCACATGCCAATACGCTTGGGGCAAGTGGCCCATGATAGCTTTCCATGTGATCGGAAAATCACATGAGAAACTCTTTCCTTCAGCTTCCTATTGCTTCTGATACACTATCAATCTGCATCGACTCTGACCACCACAGAAATTTCAAACGCCGCCGATCGACTCCGGAGTCCCGCATTCTTCACTCCCTCGCTGGCCTTCTGCACTGTCTACGCTCGCGTCTGGAAGCGGATCCTTAGCAACGGCATCCCTTGCGCGTTTCGACTTCGTTTGGGGCCCATAGTCGCTGTCAGTGTCGTCGGAGATATCGACCTTGCGCTTCTTGGCTCGGCGTTCCTTTGGCGGCGCAATTGCAGCACTGCAAGATCCGTTCTCGCCCAGTTTACCGCCGGCATCCGCGATCTTCTTCAATGCTCGATTCGTGAGCACTCTGAAGCTAGCGACGCTGGTGCTCCCGTAGTCGCGGCTTGCTTGTTGCCAGTCAATGGCAGAGTGATTGCTGAAGAGATAAAGACACAGGAAGCGGTCTTTGTCCATTTCGTTCAGGACGGACTTGGCGACTGAGTAACTGTAGGCTGGCATGGCTGTTGCTGAAAGGCCTATCAGAATTTGTCAAGATAGGAAATTTTGTGCGAAGGGTGGAATCGACGGGTGTCAGATGGTGAGAGAAAACTTGATAAATATGTCCTGATCTCGCCGGAAAAATCGGATGACAACACACAGCTTGTTCCCTGAGACGACGTCTTCTCAGAGATAGATAGCATCTTATGGGTAGCTAGCCAGCCTGCACAGAGTTTGGAGCGAGACGACGTTTCTGCAGAGAGTTGACTGGGTGGGTCATACCGTATAGGTACCTCCCGAGGTTGGAGAACTTAAAATTATTCCCCATCGGCGTGGGATGCATCCTTGTCGAAGTATAACTTCCGTCTGTGGCATGACGTGCAGTCTCCTGACCTTGAAGACGACGTGTCTCCCGACATGTGCCCTACAACATTCTATTGAGACATCGAAGAGCAAGAGCCCGGTGTGAAGAAGAGAAAGAATCAGCAAGGATGCCACAGTACATGAGCTTCAGACCACTCGACAAATTATAGCATTACTGGCATTCTGATCCTAAGCAGTCAAAAACTCCTCGCTTTCGGTTAGCTTAGGCAGTAACAGCGACAGGTGCTGGCTAAGTGATAATTGTCACTTCGTCTTCTGCCAGATTCGGCGGGGTCGGCACCGTCAGATCGACCTGATCTTCCTCTACCGCGGATTCAAAGCCCTCATCTCCATCTTCAGAGGTCTCATCGATGACAATAACGGGCCTTTCGGACTTGGCACGTCGAGGCTGCATCACTCGCACAGGACTCTCTGGAAATCCTGAAGAGCGGCCCCGATACTCGTCGCTGGCCTCACTTTTGACAGAAGCGTCATCGTCGGAGTCTTCATCTGCGCTCATGTTGCCATGCTTACGCTTGCCTTGCGGTGGGGTTCCGAGAACGCTGCGACCAAACGTTGGAGAACGTCCCCCGGTGCTCGGAGGAGGCGTGTTTGGGGTTTCTCTGGTGTCCCCTTCCTTCTTGATCGGTGACAGAGGCAGCTCGGTATCATCTCTACCATTGGCCGGTGGCGATATGAATTTTGTCCTCTTGCCTGGTGATCTCTTGAGAGCGTTTGGCTGAGTCGAGCGCTTGTTACGGACACCAGACGCCTTGCTTGGAGACATCCCTAGGGACTTCTTGAGTTTGAAGATATGCTCTGTGATGCCTCTCTTAGTGGGCTGGTCACTGCCGTCGCTCCCTAAGCACTGTCAGTCGATTCCCAAAATGAGGAGCAGATCTGCCGTACCGTATTCCTCCTGCCACTTTGCGGCTATAGCTGCAGCATCGAGCTTTACTATGGACAGAATGACCAAGAGAAGTCTCTGGTCCATAGTGGCCGTCCATGAGACACCCATGATTGCAACACGACTTCTGAGGAGCGCCGAGTTTGGCTTTCGACTTTGAATTAGAGGGCTGAGGATACTGCAGGCCAGCGCGCTTTTCAACGTTAGGTTGGGAAAGACGGTATATCCTCACAGCTAGAAGGTCAACAGGATACAAGGCATCGATGGTCCGATCTAGAGGTACTGCGTGGGATGTAGAAGTCGACCCAGCCCGGAGATGTTCGCGAAGTACTTGTCGCTCTTCACATTTTGCTCTTCGCTGGTCTCGGCGTCCACCAGGGAGATCTTCTCGCACATGGATACATTCGACGGTATGTTTTCGCCTCGACCTGCTGTAGAAAGAAGTGCCGTAGACCCCTAGGATCTCCATAGGAGGATATCGTTGTCCACTCACATGCACGCTCTTCTGCTTTGAGCTTTCTTCTCTGCTATAGCATTCGAGGGTGTTTGGATCAAGGCTTGCGATATGTGGCGAAGTCTAAAAGGCAATAAAGTTAAGTTAATACACCCTGATCTTTTCTTCGGAGTATATTCCTTCCGCGAGACTTCACGGTATCTCACAATCTGCAACTGGATTCACGACTGTTCTTTCCGGCATCTAGATTGATAGAATTGTCCGTAGACAGTCAGGCCAATGTGGTTTGTTTCATACATTGCCTTCTACATTCCCGTATGCGTAAAGGCACTCTCGTTAAGACCGTAAATCTTGGCCTTTGTACAACTGCGCCGGATCAACAACTTGAAGTGACTGATGAACTTCGATCAATCTGTTCTCCTCCGAAGATCCACTTTGCTGCACTTGGAGCTGAGCAGCCACCGCTCTGGAATCTTGCAACTCGTCCCAAATCTCTTGCACGACGCTTGGTCGTCGAAGAGTATGATTACGCCTTCTTTTCGGTCGTTTGGCGAGCGGTCGTTTCTCTTGTTTCGCCTGCTCGATCAGGCTCTTAGCTTCTGGCTTCAGAGCTCTTAAACGCTGCTCCACTACGTGGTATCGCTCGTTCATGAAGCGACCGATTCTCTCAACGTTCGGCTAATCCGACATTTAAGCCTGCGTCGTTATAGAAAGGGGCCATCTGAGCTTACCGATTCGCCGTCTTCGTAAAAGCAAGCCAAGATTCCCACGAGCATCTTCTTAAACTCCACAGCTGACAACTTTTTGCCTCGATGGCTCTTCTTCTCCATTTCCGGATTTCTCTGGCAGAAGTGAAGCAGTCTGACAGCCACCATCGTGCTCACGGTCTTATGGTATCATATATGCATTCGTTTGAGGCCGTCTTGTGTCGTGAAGTAAGCATAGGCGAAGTAGAAACTCAAGATAAAGAAAGCAAGGGGAGCTTTTGCGCTATGAAACTTACGAGGCGTGCTATAGGTACATCCTTCGCGTTCATAGTGCGGCATAATAATCAAAAGAGTCCATAGCATTGTTTTAAGGTCTCGTGAGCCTGTGTAGCATGGAGACGGGAGTGAGGGAGTGGTCTGATCCCAGCCCGGCTCACCATTCCGGTGGCGTGATCTGATCAATTCCCATGCCCAAGAACCCGACTTCACTCTTCTGACCAGTGGTTGTTCTCACTCACCTTCCAAACAAGACCAGACAACCCACCAGGTTCGAGCATGTCATATGCGAAGTGTAGACTTTTGACGAAAAGCTGGGTCATCGCTCCACTCCTGGTGTATCACCGCAACCCCGGCTTCACTGACGAAGACGAGCATCACGTACTCCTGCAGCGACTCTGGATGCCGTTTCGCGCGACTGGCCGTGAAGTGTACAAAGCAAGAGCTGAGATCCCATGAACGCCTTGAGGATGTTCGAGCTATACGACGTGGCATGCAAAATCGATAAGTTCAGGGTGTGCGGTCTCATCAGGATCACTGCTACTTTCTAGAAAGAGCTTTGACAGAGGACAGAGTGGCCAGTCATATCGATCTCGTACACTTCTCGATCACAGATCGGTCTTGGGGGATGCCCATCCAGCATGGCCCTCCAATTATCGTTACGGAGAAATGGTCGCCCATAGACCGTGGTGGCAGAACGCACCCGAATTATGGTCTAGGTGTTTGGCTGTTGATTCTCAGAGTCTCAGCACCCTTGCACTCAGCGCTCTGCAACAGGGAGTGCCAATCAGCGCCAATGAACGTAGAAAGATTATCGATGGTCTTAGCTTCCACCGGAAGCAGCGCCGTTTCGATGTCTTTCGCACATCTAAGGGCAATCTCGTGAGATACAACAATCCCCAGCGGAGCTGATTTGGCATCCAAAAGTACGTCTTCCAAAGATTCTTGCAGCGTTCAAATCTCACGGCTATCTTAGATGGGCAGCGATCTCGAATTCACTGCACGCGAGCGCGAGATTATGGCTGTTGCATGGCACTGCTTCGAAGGCGAACCGAAGATGAACTACCAGAAGCTCGCCGAGCTTATGGAGATGACCAATGTCGGCTCGGCGTACAACGCTTGGAACAGGATCCGTCATAAATTGATTGGCAAAGATATTGGTTCGCAGTCTTCGGGCAAGAAACGCAAGGCGGCCGGTGCGAGCAAACGTACGTCTACCAAAAGGATCAAGGTCGAGAAATCGTACTCGCAGTCAAAGGAGGATAAAGCCTTGCAAAGCGATCAAGACGTCTTCAAAGAAGAGGAGGAAGCCGCTGCAACGGTTGCAAAGGTCGAGAGCGAGTGAGAAGTGGTCGCTGTCCGCAATTGTGTGCTTTACAACCACATGTTATCGAAAGCATGGAGATCATCGACATAATGCTCGACTTTTTGCAACATGTACCTCATGATCACGGCTTGAAGATCGTGTATCTCTGTCCTCTCGGCGTCCTTCGTATGTAGACAACGTTGTCGAAATCACACGGATCTGTCATGTGATCGCAACTCGTCTCGAGTGGAAATGCATCAAAGCAGAGACCAATCTGCGAGGTAAGGTTTGCGGAATCGTTGGTCCGAAGGCATGGATCACCCTTCCAGTCAATCGATCTCGGATGCATAACTAAGAAGAGCGGCAGTCAACGGCAATGACCCTGGCCGTGTCTGAGGAGAGTTGCGATAAGTCAAAGGTCCCTATTCCTCTGGACAAACCGAATATCGCAGTCCCGGAAACCCCAACTATGGCGCTTGGGAGCTCTTCGCAGTAGCTTCTGCATGATGCAGCCTTCATTGTCGGGGCAAGGGCAGTTGAATAGCTAGGTGCCTCTCCGAAGAAGGACGCCTTGCTCTTGCTCCCTGCTGGTGCCGAAAGTCTTTTCTGCAAGCTCGACTTCACATCCAGACAGTCATGATGCCCCAGGAGAGCGACTTATAAATCGCTCTCTTGTATGAGCAAGATCATCGTCCGCATCCCTTTGCATCATCATGGCACCACCATACCGTTTGGAGCCAGACTTCGATTGTCTTGTCGATGAGGCGGACTTGTCTTTGAATGCGCCAACTCCTAAGGATGGGGATCATGTCCCAAGTGAATACATCAATCAGACTCCTCCACTTTCTCCATGTGACCAGCTCCGATCATCCCCCGTTGATTCTGCGAGCGAAATTTCAATGACAACTGACTCGTCGTATCCCTCTTCCGACGGAGCAGCCTCCACGACGGAAGAGTCGCCACGATCACTGTCGGAATCTGCCGTCAATTGGCCCTACGTCCCACTCCCGGCAATTTCATGTGCAGTTCCAATCCACTTCTCAGAGATCGGAGCAAAGGGCAAAGGGAAGGAATCACTCCCAGATCGTAAGGCATATTACTCTCCAATCATGCATGTTGACTAACTGCTGCAGCCAACTCGAAGCCCTACCGGGGTTTGTCCACGGAATTGCGCCTGATGATATGGCGAGATTTCCTGGTGGCAAAAGAAGCTGTGAATGTAAATGGAAAGTTCTGGAGGTCAGCTACAGAACTGACCGCAGTCTTCAGTCTGTGCAAAGAAGTTTACAGAGAGGTGCGTGCATCCCGCGCGAAGTTCAGAATACTTGCCTCACACTCTGCAGGCCACCGATGTCTTCTTCCATGACAACTGCTTTCGAATTGACAACCGGCACGCAATACGCAAGTTCATGTGTTGTATCCCTGGCCGAGCGAAAAGGGCACCTAGGAGAATTGAGATGGTACTCGGTAATACGACTCCATCACAAGCAGGTCGTTCATACACCATGGCCAAAATGCGGGATCGAGGAACCGTCGATGCCTTCATCAGACATATCCGACCTCTCACCAATCTCATGTCCTGCATCATAATATGGCCGGACTCTGATGATTGGTTCTGGGACAAGAACTTTGTGGTGAGTGCGGAGGCTTCCATCCTTTCGAGACCACCATGCTCACACAGAAGTAGTTCAAAGGCTATCTGGGAATATTCGCGCTCTTCATAGAACTGCGACAGTTGCCTGAGAGATGCAGTGTAGAGGTCCCCAAGGCTTCCGAGGAGGTGCAACGCACGTTTCGTACGATCCGGAAGTGGCCAAAGGGAATTCCAGCAACGACGGGCGATCTCGATCACTTGTTTCGAGCTCTTCAGCCCAGCTCCCATCCATCGGGCGCTGATCCCAGTCCTTGTCAGATCGACGCTGCAGCGGATATGTGGTGAAGAAGGACGAGTGCAAGGTCCAGGGCTTTTCTCGGGGCATGATCGTTGTCCTGCAATTCTTCGCACGTCCAAATTGGATTTTTAATGCATTCTCCAATCAGGAAACATCTCCAGCGCACCGAAGGTCTTGATTCCGAGCTTCGCGTATCCTTTGATGGGTATATAGGATCAGACGATTTCTTTTGCTTCTGACCTATTCTTCCGCTTCCTTCTTCAGTCACTATTGCCACATCGATCCAATCGTCCAGTCAACATGCCTTCTTACAGCTTCGAAGTTGCCAAAGCCGTGCTGAATGACACCGACAAGAACCGCATACTCTGCATCTACCTGAGCAGCAATCAAACGGCAATCAACTGGCAAAAAGCCACCAACGACTTTGGATCCGCTAGTGTCGAGAGCTTCATAAAGATGAATGTCAAGATGCTCAAGAAGATCGAAAATGCGGGTGGCTTGGAATCCGGCGAAAACATGGCTCCGCCTCCAGCCAAAGCCAAGAAATCACGAGGGAAGTTGTCGAAAGATTGCAGCGATAGTGATGCGGACGAATCGCCACCTGAAAAGCCTAGGCGCAAGGCTGCAAGGAGAAGTTGCGTTGTTCCTTACGAGACTCCAGAAAGCGACAATACAGACGATATGCTGATCGCCGAGGGAGCCGTGTCTGAGGGAGAAGTGGACGTCGTCGAGCTGTTGTGATTCTGTGTCCCCCGGGGCATGAGATGGAATGCTAATCAGCTTGCTTGAGCTGAAACAGAATGTAACGAGATCGAGTAGGCTGGGAATTCCAAGGCGTTCGGAGGTAGTTCGTAGTCTTCGTAATGACAATTAAACCAACCCTTGCTCGGTCTCTCCTCGCTTTCCGTGAACCTCCCACCTACAACTATAAGGGTTCAAACTGTGGCATCGATTCGTTGCAATGGTGAAAGTCGTCATGGCCAGAGTAGTCTCTCTTCCCAATGGTGGCTGAATGTCTCCCTGCCTTGTCTTGGGCATATCAGGCGCCGGATATCTCCAGCGGCGTGTCTCAGAGCCGTGAATGTAAGCTTGAACTCAGGTGTGAGGTTCACGGCACCTCACGGCACCTGAAGCCCTTCAATATGCAGCTCCGGGATCATTGGTATACTTCGCTAGGTACGTCGATCAGCTGCGGGCTTAATCGCTGCATGTGCTTGAACGGTTGATCCTTGCTCAGGCTTATCAGAGCAGAAGATGCCCGAGAGTATATCCGGGGTAGTTGCACAAAGTCCTGGGATGTACATCACTTCAATGCCGTCAGACATTGTCCGATCGTGGTATATCCTTCTGAGCTCCATACCCAGACTCCTTCATCCTCCAAGGCTTATCTTCGTCTTCTCGAAGCCACAGGACTCACTACCAGCGGAGAACATGAAGACCGACCATCAGATCATCAGGTCTGTCCTGAGCGAGGATGACATGGAACGAATCTTGTGTCTCTGGATAACAGTCGACGAGTCTCAATGGAATACAGAAAAAGCAGCCAGACTTCTCGGCTCTCCTTCCGAGACCTTTCTGGAATCGATCAGAAACATGTATGGCAAGATCAGAGCTGCTTATGCCAAGGAGTCGAAGGTCTATGTCGACCACATAGCTCGTATGAGCTTCCATCTAGACCATCTTGAATTCAAGCGAGGAGGTTTTGCCAATTCGCGCCTCGAGTATTCCCTTGAAGGCCGCAGCGGGATGCACGCCGCCGAGACTGCGAATGAACAAGTCAAGAACACCGAAGGGCAATTGGTGATGAGAGACGACGATGCTGAATCGAGCAACAGAAAGCGCAAATCCGCGCAGTCGGCCATGGAAGAATGTGTTGAGAAAAGCAGCTTCAAGCGTTCCAGAAGATTGATAGCGACGAGCAACGTATCGATGTGAGCGTTCACATCGTGTTGAGGAGTGAAGGCGGTAACCACATGGATGTGTGTAGGAATTTCGCCCGTGGCCATACGATTTTCGCCATACACTGTCAGTTCCAGTCGGTAACGTTGTTTATTTGATTGTTCCTTCTCCAAGACTTCCACAACAGTTCCATTCCAGAGCAGCCATAGTAAATTTATTGCATTGCCTGAATGTCCTGGGCCCTGAACATACATTCAAAGACAAGGAAGTGTAGATCGAGGCCGGCTGTCCGTGAGGGTTTTAGGTCAACGAGGGGAGTCTCTGCCATATCGTCCGGCCACTCAGAAGCCAGATGACTTGACTGGAAGTGGGATGCACGGCTCCATAAAGCCTGAGTGGTCCCAGCTTATCAATAACTTGTCTCCATCTTCGCATCAGCCATATGCACAAAAGTCCTCTCCTCTGAGAAGCAACTTTCGAGTTCAGACTAGCAACGTCAAAGATGCCGCCAGCCACCTTCGCAACGGCGAAATCAGTCCTCAATGACGCCGATATTTCCCGCATCTTATGCGTTTACTTCCATACTGCACCATCTTCTGTCGATTGGGACAAGGCAGCACAAGAATTCGGGGCGCCCACTGTTGAATCCTTTCGACATGCCATGCGCAGAATGATGAAGAGGATCGATGATGCCAGCCAGACAGAGTTCTCCGCAGACGCCGGCGAAGGTTCCTCGTCACCAGGCTCCAATGCGTCCAACACTGGCAAGAAACGCACGGAGAGCGATGACGAGGAGGAAGCTCCAGCACCAAAGGCAAAGCGTGGTCGCAAGGCGGCGAAGAAGGCTGCTCGCAAATGAGTGTCAGGGGGAGTCGAGGGGCGTGGACATAAGTCGGTTTACCGAATACGATATTCTGCAGTTGCAGACTTCTGTCGTACGAATGGAAAAGCGTGATTTTTCTTTCTTGCCTTCTTCATCAATCATGTTCGAATAGAACTGACAACGGCTTCTTCTGCCGATTGCGCAGCGAAGTGAGAGATCGGCTCCAGGATTATTCAGACTTCGCATGCGAGCATAATTGACTTTTCTGGCTCAAACAAGCCAATCCCTGAGCTCTCGCCGAGACCCTCGAGTTAAGTGAGATAACCGCACCTCCTCTCCTTCCCATCCCTTCACATTCTCACACTCTTCCGCCCCCTCACGCTTGACGACCAACAGAATGTCCAGCAAATACGACACCGTCATGTCGCTCCTCTCCGAAGCCGAGAAGAAACGTATCTTCTGCGTCTGGATGAACAGCGAAGCAATCAATATCAACTGGGACAAAGTGGTTGCAGACTATGGTAGCGGAAATGTCGAAACTTTCAGGAAGAGGAACCGGGAGACATTTTTGAAGGTCCAGAATGTTCGTGCATACAAGGATGGAGGTGGAAAATTGACGCCATCTCCTTCTCCAGATGCAGCTGTTGGGAAGCCTCAGAAGCGTAAAGAGTGTGCTGGAAAAGCGAGGATCTGCAAGGCAAAGCGGGTTCGAAAGTCGAAGAGCGCGAAGGCAGAGAAGGCCGATTCGGAGGGCAGTTCGTTGGGCGATCTTGGTCTGAAGGACGAATGAGCAAGCGAGGTGTTGCCCACACTTGTTGTTGTCTGGCAGAAATGCGGTTAGACCTCATGATGGTCCCATGCGCGAGAGATGTATGTTGTCCGTTCGTGTCGAGCGCAACGATGCGATAGCCTTATCGTCCATGCGCTTGTCACCAATTCATTCATCCGATCGAAATGTGTAACATCAGTTCTCGAGCTCTTCTCCATCTTACGGCAATACTCCATGGTAATGTCAAGTCGTTGTCTAGCACATCTTAACCACCGCGCCATATGGATGAACTCCAAGCTCGAGAACTTCGCCGGCGAGAGTAGAGCCAGTTCAACTGCCGAGTACAGGTGCCAGGCCCAAAAGACAGTAAAGGAGACCGAGTCGGCCTCGTAAACACCTGTTCATGCAACATTGAGAGCTGCATCTGTCTCTACCTTGGGTATCTGTCGCAATTCTGTGATCCTTACGCCGACGCTACGAAGCCCAAGCATCCGCCAACGCCATCGCTAATCCTTAAATTCAAAACAAGAGGACCCGCGCATTCAACGTTCCAGCCATTTCGAAAAGTACACACACTCCGCAGGGTTGACCGGACTATCCTCATGACAAAGATCGAATACCGGGCAACGACCACAGGGTGCCTGCGTGAGCCCGTTCCCAGCATGCTCTTCGTACTCATCATACATCGCTCCTGGAGGCTTGAAAGTCACACCACGCACTGTCCTGTAGCCCCATGAGCCTTCGCTATTGGGCACCTTCTCGAGTTTGTCGTCCCAGACCAAGACGTCCAGCAGACCCTTAATCTCCTGGGCGGTCAATGTAGAGCCCTTCGTGGCTTTGATGGCATCGGAAGTGATGACAAACTCGTGGATGTCCTCGGCTGTGGGATATTTGTGCGAGCCAGCACGGAAGATGAGCTGCGTGAAGTCTGTCTCGGGATCGAACTTGAGTGAGCGCCGCTTGGTACCCAAAGGCAGCTCCTCGATGTCGGTCGCACGCTTGCGCTTCTTATTCGCAGAGTCTGCATCCTCTGCCACAAGAATTGGTGAATCTGGACCTCGGCGACGTGACGTCTTCTTGCCATCCGCCCAGCTCTGCTGACGGACCCAGAAAACGATGAGATTCATCAGCTCATCCCGGAAGCTCTCATCCAGGTCTCCGGCGTCGAAGAAGCTATTACCCGTAACATCCTCGCTCGGCACCAAGTGATACAGCATGTAGGTCTTCTGAAGCGGGTTCTTTACGCTCTTTATACTCTTGATGAGCATGCTCTTCTCCATCTTTGCCAGCGCCTTCGTGACCGCATTCGGAGTAATGTTTGTCTTTTGCTTCACAAACCTCGCCCATGTTCCCTGAGTGTGCGACTCTTCGATGACTTCGTATATGAGCTTCTCATCGCGATCGAGGGCAGAAATCTGCCGGGCGGCTTCGCGAGGTCTGGCGCTCCATACCAGCTTCTTCTCTACCCTCAATGTGCGGAATAGGTTCTCGTTGGTGAGGTACTGTACGAGTGCCATGAGCTCCTTTGGACTTTCGAGGCCAGCATGTGCCATGAGCTGCTCTTGTCCGAAAGTCTTGCTGCGCGCGCCGCTTTGCTCGTCCCGAGAGGCATTCGCAACGGTAACGTACAGCTTGTCGGCGGCCACCGCAAGCTGCTTCTTCTCGGACTTTTCCGCCTTTTCTGCCATGTTGAGAGTGTTTTCGGCTGGCGCAGGAGGCTCGTTGCTATCGGTAGGGCATGTGATGTGTTTGGAAAAAGGAAGAATGGAGGTGCAAATGGTGTTCCTCGCGGTAGGGATTGTGGTATATTCGTTCTTCAAAGAATGAAGTCGGTGGATGAGTCGGAAGAAGCTTTTCGCGGCGACGGCTCACCCCGCCAATCCAAGAGCCGAGACAGGGTCTGTGCGGCTGAACTCTATTTGTTCGCGGCATCAAGGACCTCCACTGCTTTACATCTCCAATCTACGCCTATTCGAAGATATCCATGTTTTCGTACTGTTGCTCGCCGTCGCCAATGTCGCGAATATCAGCCGAGCGCACTCAGGCTTCAACGAGTATCCAGTATGCACTTGGTCATACGAGATCGCTGCGGCGTAATGCTGCGTCGGCTACATGACCAGAATATCAGGGTCTTGCAAAGACTTTTCCAACTCTCAGATGCCGGAATCTCACATCCTGCGCTTCCCTCTGACCTCTTGGGCATCCAATCCCAACAAGACCAAACAGACCAAAGTCCGCGAAGCAGCATCGGCATGCAGAGCCCCCAATTTCCGGCATCCTTCTCCTTTCCCCCGCATGCAGACCCAACAAACTCCTCTTCCCTCCCATTCGCCCAAGAAGATCGAAGACCAGGGAAATGGGTTCGGGCCGTACGGCTCGGTGCATCCCTCTAAGCTCGTTGCGGTAGGGGTACTGTATTCGCTACCTCAAAAGGAAGACCCCGTTGGGGTGGCACTCGAAGCGAACGTTGCACGAAGATCCACCTGCGAAGGAGGCAGCACACAGCGGGTCGCGATTTCCATGTCCATGTTCCAATCTCTTCGACTTCACCTTCACCACTTCCATCTCCTTCTCCTTCTCTTATGTGTGTATACTGCGCTTCACTCCTTTGCGCATCGCACGAGTCATTCTCTAATTGTCACTCGTTTCATAACGGAGTTTCAGAAGATCGAAGCGGGAAAGAGCATTGACGATAATAATTCCGCATTCCTGAGCCCGCCAACCACGCAGAATTCACCTGCCAGCCTGCCTACCTGTTTCGCCGACGCGCAGCAAACAGCAACACCGAGAGAATCGCACACGCACCTCGTCTGCACTGCCGAGGAGAAATACTATCACCGCTCAAGCTCTCCGGCTCTAAGAAATCCATACCTCCTCCACGAGAATGGCAACCGTCCGCGATCCCGCTTTCTGGAAACGCTTCTCAACAGCCGTCCACCTCGACGAAGAACATGCCCATCAGGATCCAAAACACACGTACAGACTCCCCTCAATCCTCCACATTCTTCTCCTCCGTACTAACCTGCTAGAACAGCGATTCCTGGCTCGCCCGCCAGAACGCAAAGAAATCCCGCCGGACCTGGATCTGCTGGACTTTCTGGCTCTGCTTGCTCGGCTTGATCGCGGCCATCGTGACGGTCGTCATTTGGTTGCTGAGTACTGGCAAGTTGAAGGGTGCGCCGAGTTGAAAGGAGGAGGAGGTGGAAGAAGCACAGGCTATTGGGGGGGGGGCATGGACACGGACATGAACAAAACTTGCAAAATGATACATAGATGCATTGCACGGCTGCACAGGACGCATGGGACTACCGTCCGCAGCAGGCATGGTACACAGATGTGGTAATGTGTAGATTAGACCCATGATATGATGATGAGGACAAGAAAACAATTACCAAATGAATAGTTTTGCTCCCTCTGCATTTCTTCGCTGCTTTCTCGCTATGGCTGGCGCGTGGTCCAGCTGTTGACTGCATGTCCGTGGCCTCTGCTCGTTCCAAACCCATCTTCATCCCCTGTCAGTGCGCTCCTTCATCAAGAATCTTCTCCTTCGCCATGTGTGCTCACACGCAACGCACTCACCCTATCAACAACCGCGAGCTCAGTGCCCAGCTCGAAATGCAAGTATGGGGAAGATGCAGCTATCTCCCGATGTCTCCCACTTGATCGGCTTCTCCGAGTTCTGCTTCTCGGTTTCCTCAATGCTGTTCCTCAAGCCGCCGACCGAACAGTCTTCCTCCACTGGAGTGTCCATCTCAGTTAGGTGTTCCTGCTTGTCCCGTGATGGCTACCGCTGAACTGGTCTGTAGCAAACCTAGCGATCCTGGCGTTCCTAGTACCTGGGATTTGCAGGCTCAGGGCTGGCACTGCCCGACATGCTGCGCTCATCACGGCCTCGCTCGCGCAACCACTTCTTCGTGGACAGCTCCAGCTCCCTCTCGAGCGACGCGGTCGGCTCCTTGCGGTGGATGAAGTTGCAGAAGCCTCCTCTCACGCAACCCTCGCCGCTATTCAGCCTGCAACAGGCCTCTCTGAAGTCCGTGACGGGGCTGAGCTCGCAGTAGATCGGCCGCCCAGCGTACCAGCGGCTGTTGAGCGCATCGCAGGCCTTCTGCGCGGAGTCCTCGTACTTGAAGCGCGCGTAGACGTTGCCGATCAAGTGATCATTGTTGTTGTCACAGACGACCACCTCTTCGATCTCGCCGTATTTGCACATCTCGCACCAGAAGTCCTCGTAGAAGTTGTCGAAGTGGTTTTGCATCTGCGCAGGCGTCATGCGTGTCTTGTTGTCGTAGGCTGGATTCTGGTAGAGATTGGGAAGGAGTACCGTTTGCGAGTACGAGGGTTTGACGTGCTTGCGCGAGCAGCGGTCGCCATGGCGGCACGCGCCAATCTTGTAGTAGAAGGAGCAGTTGACCTTGTCTTGCTCAGTTCCGAAGATGGAGGCGAGGTAGTTGGCCATGTTGGGTGACGGTATGGGTGGGAGGTATGAAAATTGGGGGTAGGGATTCGAGTGATATTCGTCGTGTTCGCGCGCGTAAAGGCTCTTTCTCTATTGGTGGTGAAGCTGGCGAAGTCGAAGTCGAAGTTCAAGTCGCAATTGGAAGCAAGGATGCGGCGAGTAGAGTTTCGGTAGCTCCGGCAGCTTGGTCAGCATGCTGTGGTCCAAGCTTCCATCGCTTTCCACTTCACTCCACCAGATCATCTCCTCGAACGAACTCGCCAAAATCGCTCTTTCTACCTCGCCGTCGCCTTCCCTCTATTCATCCATTCGGGAAGAATGTAAACTCCGAAATAACGCAATGTGTTACTCAGGGGAGTTCGAGTTTGATGAGTCTTCCGCTTCACACTAGCCCAACATGCTCTGAGTACCTTGCGCATGAGAAATCGTCTTCAGCAATGAAATCGACGTAATTGTACTGCGCGCGTCGCTGCGGCCTTGGTCTCTTGCAATGTAGTTGGAAAGAACGCAATCTCCAATATCATATGGCAGTGCTCGCAGGAAGCGAACTTCGGCTCTGCTCGAACCCAGGTCCATATGAAAGATTATCTCCACCGTGATGTGGGCAACAATACATTAGCTTCGCGCCTTTGTGCGACGCTCTGATCGGACACAGACTCAGTGCTTTTGATTTGCTCAATCGACATGACTAGTCGAGAATAAGCCCCGTTCCTGGAACTTGGCTTCGGTGTAAGTGCTTCCTTCTTCTTCGTCGCCTCCTACGCCGTCGTCGTTGACATTTCATTGGAATATCGCCTCGCTGTAGCTATCTGTCTTTTGACATGCGGATATCCAAGCTCAGCACAAAATGCTACGGACTTGAGTAATACTGGCTCACATGTTCTCGACGTGAGCGCAAGGAGCTGTGATTCAGAACACATCTCGGGCAAAGTCTCAAGCACTTCCAGTAAAGGGCGCCCGCACGTCGCTCACATTGTAGTTCACATTGCACTGAAGGGAACATACAGGCCAATTGTTGCCATGCCAAGTGACATACACAATCTTGATGCAGTGTTGGCCTCCTGTGGCATGTTTTACAGTGCGGACTCCCTATACACTCCGTGGCCACTGGGTTTGAATATGAATCGGGATCTCAGTGGATAAATCCCGTACCGTAGGCATTGCATGCTGGCCTTTCGGCCATTGAAGTAGAAATACCAACACTACCGGCTTCCGTCTCCGGGGCTTCGACAATTGCGCCGGCGGCCACGGATCCGCCACCCATCTCAACTTCAACGTCTCCGCGAACACTGAAAGCACCGAGCCAACCGCTGGCAGCACCGCAGTCAACATCGCTGTCTCGACCTACCCATTCGTTCGTCTACTCCCGACGCCTCGGAGCCATCCCCGGCGCATTGTAGTCAGGCTCCCCTTCGACAAAGTCGGCTGCGAATGAACTTGCTCCAGGACAATGCTTGTGGATAATAGCTCTTGGATTCCCATCATGTCAGCTTGTGTGTAACTGTGTTGTACTCATTGTGCTCCATTGTCAAGAGCTTCGATCACAGAAGAATATTCCTGCATCATTGTGGCGGAACAATCACAAGCCTAGCGCCAGCCACTAGACGAAGCTAAACCGCGCACGGGCCCGATCTGGCAATCCCAGAGCGCATCTCCATTGACACTGAGCAGCGAGAGGGGAAAGCGAAAACACTCTGGCGTTTCAGATTCTGTTTATCTCATTCATGGTCATGGTCTGCGAGAATTCATCATTCGAACAAAGATCGTCACCCATCTACCAAGAACGCCCGTCGCTTCGCACTGGCGACCAGGGATTCGTTCGCCGCCCAACGCCTTCGCTAATGCTGAGAATGAATATTCGCTGAGAATAAATGTTCGTCTTCTGTTCACTTTTCACAGCGTTCAGACTGCAGGACCGCCGCCGATGTTGTGGCCACCGCCTTCCATTTCCGTTGTGGCCTCGCCTTTGGCGTCTTCGATCTCCCGCTCCACCTTAGCTTGTTCCTTCTGAGCCTCCTTGTCGGCATCATCGCCATCTTCCGCCATTTCGACGTCCTCGGCCGTTGAATTGGTAGCAGGCTCGGTGGTCTCAGCGGTTGTCGCAGGTTGTGCTGGAGACTTCGGCGGCGTACTTGTCTGCTGCGCAGCACCTCCGCTCGGCCCGGCAGCAGGTCCCGCTGTGGTGTCTTCCTTGTCGACTTGCATTTCATCATCGGCGGCCTCCTCGTCAGCTACATCTTCGGCGCCACCTTCGCTCTGATTACTTGCTGTTTCGACCTTTGTCTGCGTCGTTGAAGAGTCGGCAGGTGCTGGACTTTTGCTCGCTTTTGCCGACAGTAGTGCTTCTGAAACCGCAGCGTTGGCTTGGTTTGCGCTCTCAGTTTGCATCGCTGTAGACCCGTTCGGTTCTCCTGCTGCAGGTTCCTCGGCATCTCCAATCAAACTCCGAGCATCGTCGTCCATGGGAGTATTGGCGCCACTGTCATCGACAGGAGCGTGAGGGTTCGGATGATCCATGATGCTCCTCTTTTGAGGGCGTGATTGTGGTCGGAGTCCGTGTGCTTCGGCCATCTCCTCGTCATCGCTGTCGTAGAACTCATCTGTCCGCTCTACCTTTCTGTCCCATGCGCGTTGAGTGTAGCGCTGGTCCTTGTTTGCCTCCTCGTCTGCCTCTTCGTCATCCAGTCGGTCTTCTTGCTCGTCGAAGGTCTCCGCTTCGCCATCAGGTCCAGCGGCGTGCATGCCCAAGGGCTCACGTGGGACATCATGCATCTGCACTGATGGTGCGTGCTGAGTCGTCCGCTTGAGGTTCTCCAGTACTTGTGACTTGATCTTCTCGAGGTATTCATACGAGTTGGCGTTATCCATGTTGCTTGGCTTGACGTCGAGCTCGAAATCGGGTGAGTAGTATTCGTAGTAGTCGGTGAAAGGAAGATCAGGGCCCATGTCGACTCCAACGAGCTGCCCAGTCTCGTATGCCCACGTTCTCGCAACATTTCGCATGGTGTAGCCTCCACCTCCCAAGACAAGAGTTGGCCGACCAAAGCTCTTGACGTAATTGACGCAATTTGCGTGGCCGCGCATGCTCAAGTTAAAGCAGCCAAGTCTGTCTCCCGATAGCGAGTCACCACCGCACTGCAGGACGACTGCTGTTGGCTGGTAGTACTCCATGACCCAGCCTATGGTAGGCTCGAAGATGCTCTTGTAGCTCTTGTCGTCGATGCCGTCGCGCAGAGGGAAGTTCACGGCGTAATGCTTGCCCTGGCCCACGCCGATATCGCGAAGTTCACCGGTTCCAGGGAAGTATTCGCCGTACTTGTGGAATGATACGGTCATGACACGGTCGGTGGAATAGAAAGCTTCCTCGACACCATCCCCATGGTGAACGTCAATGTCAATATAAAGGACACGTGAATGGAATCGGAGGAGCTCGAGAATGCCAAGCACAATGTCTGTGTGAGTAGGTTAGCATGCCGCCATGTGCGAAATGTCGCACCTTACTTACCATTGACATAACAGAAACCCGAAGCCTCACTCTTCTTCGCGTGATGCAGACCGCCAGCCCAGTTGATGGCGATGTCGCATTTTCCGCGATTCAATCTTGCGGCGCCCTCCATGCTGCCTCCAGCGCTGATTCCACAGAACTCGAACAGTCCATCGAAGACCGGACAGTCGTCGCCAACGTTATATCTGCCCTGCTCCTTCATGAAGTTGTCCATGTTGTCCGGAGTCACGCGCTGCAGAAAATCGACGTACTCGTCCGTGTGAAATTGTGTCATCTCGTACTTCGAGGCTGGCTTGGCGCGATAGATCTCGAGCTTCTTATATAAGCCATAGTTCATGATGAGCGAATGCGCCATTCGGATGCGGTGCGGCTTCATGGGATGGCCAGCGTTGTAGGCGTAATTTCCGACATCTGAATCGTAGAAATATGCGACTTTCTTGGGCTGGGATGATGGCGCATTGGTGCCTGCGCCAGCAGGATCAAGTGGCGTGTATGAGCCTGTGCCTGCAGGCATCTTGGCCGTATCCTAATATGCGATCGCGTCCAGAAGGAGGTATGCGAATGCTCGCGTGCGTGGAGGAAGTGGTGGAGAAACTCGCGATTCGCTTGTCGCAGAGCTTGAATATTGGGGTCGAGGCGGTTCCGTGTATAGCCAAGGATCTGTTGTGGAGTAGGTGGTCGCTGAAAGTAAGTGCAATGTGTGTTCGCGCCGGTGAGCTCAGAAAAGGTGGCCGGATTGTGAGGCCAAAGAGGATTGTCTAGATGGAAGTGGAAGCAACTCGAAGACAGTAACGGGGAGCTCTGTTCGGCAGGATACCGGATCTCGGGACGTGCCGCCAGCCGAGCCGCTGAAGCTCTGTTCCGTTCGGGTGTCTGTGCTCATCGGCGGGTGATGGATGAGGTGGATGGCAACGCGCCAGCTGCATCTGCCTCACACCTGAACATCTTCACCTTCACAATCACTCACACGAAACACACCCCCATCACCAGCGCCGCTTCCTCGACCAACGAACTCGGAATTGCTCACGTCTTCACGAGCAATTACTACTACTGGACTCCACCCAAGCGAGAAGCACAAGCTGATCAGCCAAAGGCCATCGGCCATCCGCACAGACATCACAAGCAGCGACCTGAACATCGCAGGAGATGGATCGGTTATCGAGAATGCTTGCCGCCGCTCAGGGCATGGGTGGTGGCGGTAGTGCGCCTGCACAGGTAAGAGAAATCATACACTGCAACTGCCAAGTCATGTCCGGATGCCGCTGTCGGGGAGGTATTGGACGCCTGTACTATTGCCGAGAGGGAGAGAGCAAAATCTGGAGAAGATACCATCACAATTTGCCGGAGATTCCGTTCGACGCGATGATGAGGCAGAGCCGCGACGAGCTTGCTCGCCGACGTGGAAACCTTCAGCTATGATGATGGACCTTGGCTTCTTCATCACCTCTGCACCTTCCCAAGTCGAGTGAGCACGACTTCTCCTCACGAAATACGGCCGGACGGGTTCATTCAGCATGAGATTCGATCATGTACAACACTGCATAGAGAGAACACGGCATACACCTCTCAAGCATGGCTCCGGAACCACCTCATTGGCCACCACCTCCTTATCCTACTCCCGTCGTGATATATCCCACTGGAGACGAACTGGCGGATCGCAATTATGTCCAGTCATTTCGGAGATTATACCGTCAAATTGACACCTATTCGGAGGGTGACTCGCGGCGCCACCTCCATTAGGCCTTGCTTGTGCCAAAGGTCTTGTTGAGCAAGATCGGAGAGGTATATCCATTGGGTGAATGCAGGCGCATGGCTGGATTTCATGTTCCCCGACACTGGATCATCTCGAGGTGCCTCAAGTGGCATTCGGACATGACCGCGCAGTGACTAGAATGAAACGGTTGAAAGCTTTTGCTGACATGGTGGCTGTATAGGATACCAACATCATTGACAACGCTGAGACAGTCTACATCTCCTCCCTCGCCCTCCTCAAGATGCTGCGACACGGCCGAGCTGGTGTGCCCATGGAAGTCATGGGTCTGATGCTGGGAGAGTTCGTCGATGATTACACAGTACGAGTAGTGGATGTCTTCGCCATGCCGCAGTCAGGAACAGGGGTATCGGTCGAGGCAGTAGATCCTGTGTTCCAGACCAAGATGATGGACATGCTGCGGCAGACGGGCAGGTGAGTACGCGTGGGAAAAGCCAAATTTCCTGATAGATGCTGACTCTCTGGGCAGACCAGAGACCGTCGTCGGCTGGTACCATTCACATCCCGGATTCGGCTGCTGGCTGTCTAGTGTCGATATCAACACTCAGCAATCCTTCGAGCAGCTTACACCTCGCGCCGTTGCCGTTGTCATCGACCCGATTCAATCCGTCAAGGGTAAGGTCGTCATTGATGCCTTCCGCCTCATCAACCCACAAACCCTCATGCTCGGACAAGAACCCCGGCAGACCACCTCCAATCTTGGCCATTTGAACAAGCCCAGCATTCAAGCGCTCATCCACGGCCTCAACCGACACTACTACTCCATTGGCATCGGCTACCGCAAGACTGCACTCGAAGAGGGCATGCTTATGAACCTGCATAAGACTGTCTGGACCGAGGCACTCACAATGCCAGACTTCGCTGCTGAGGGCACTCGGAACGAGGCGAACCTCAAGAAATTGGTCTCGCTTGCGGAGGGCTACGAGAAGCGCGTCAAGGAAGAGACGGAGCTGACCAAGGAGCAACTGCGGACACGCTATGTGGGCAAGGTGGATCCCAAGAAGCACATCGAATCGGTCGGGCAGGAGCTCATCGAGGACAACATCGTGTCTGTGTCGAGACAGATGATTGACAAGGAGGCGAGCGTGCCTGCTGCACCGACGGAGGCTCTGGGCAGCGCAGGGAAGGCCATGAATGGTCATGCAAACGGTCCTGCCGCAAACGGGCATCCTCCGGAAGGTGATGCCATGGATGAAGATCTTTGAGCGCATCAAGTAAAAGTATGAACACGAGACCTTGAAAGGGAGGTGAACGCTGGGACCGGACAGGAATACTTTTTGATGTGCATAGCCTCGGCGCCTGGCGCAGCAGCAAATATGGGCATGAGCTGCAGGACTGGCTGTACTTCTCTGCACTGACATGCAGGAAATGAAACGATTACAAGACTTTCTTGGTTTGACGACTGGCTCAATTCGATCCTCTCGCAAGCATATACGTGATCTCAAGGTATTAGGTATCTGCGCTACGCTAGCAAGCACAAGCCAACCAAGTCATGACACTTAGCTCGATGGCAGTAGTGCGCGCGGGCGCTGCCGCCTACCACAGCATCAATGTCCTTCTGGATCCTCCACTCCAGCATTTCCATGATCATCACCACAGGTCTCAGATCAAGCGTGATGAATCCAACTGTTACAGAAGAAGTCGATATTAGCAAAGATTTATCGTCAAAACACGCAAACAAGCAGATTGAAGCCCCATTACTTACACAAAAGAAACCTACACGTCGCTTCTTCGCCACCGTCACCCTCATGTTCGGAACGTTTCACAGCAGCGAGCGAGCGAGCATGCGTGCCCGAAAGTGTTTTCATTCCGGAGAGGGAGCTTCTTGGGCTGCGTCGATGAGCTTCTGGAGGAAGTATTCGAGGGAGTTGCTTGCTATGGCTTCGGTTAGGGGTGTGGTAGTTACTAGGGCTGTTTTTTGAAGCGATCGAGGATGTTTTGGGAGGTGAGAAGGCGGTAGTCGTGGAGGGCATCGTCAATAGTGTCTCTTTCTTTTCTGTGGACGCCTTCGTAGGGCCTGCGGAGAGGGGTGCTGTGCGGTTGTGGGTTGTGGTGGGGATGGGGTCCACGCGGGCATTTTGCAACTTGATCCTCCAATTTCCTTGGGAACTAATGACTATATTTCAGCTCAAATGCTGGAAGGACGAGATGGATGTTTGCCACTCTGTGAGTAGAGACTGAAAGGTCCTTTCGGAGATGCCTTTACCATGGCAACCAAGGAAAGCCTACAACATAGAAGAGAAAACTACAGTCTCATGCGATACATGTATTTGTTCAATTTTTACCCTGGTTTGTGATAGATTGTGGCATTTTGGCTTCTGTCTGGGAAAGAGGTCAGCCTTGCGTGACAAGCGCATCTGATCCAGAAGTCCGTGCGCCTTCCCGAGAAAACTCCGGCTGCTTCAACTCAGCCAACGCCAAGCCAGCAATTGCCGTACATTAGATTGCTGAAGATTGCTCTTTCGTTGTCGAGACCGCTGGTGCTGAAACTGATGCCTTCGTCGCTGTTGGCTCATGTTCAGATTGGAACTCGCACAAAAGACCCGTTCGCTGCGAGCTGCGAAGGGTATGCCGTAAGATCACCTCCATCGACGATGGCATTCCAGGTAACGGGCGAGTTGCTGTGGAGCAATTTCGGGCTACTCAGACCAAGCCAGTCTATCAGTGCTCGTCCAACATTCCACGGTCCTCGTCAAATTCTCGAAGGCCACATTATGGAATGGCAACGGATTCAGAGCCGCTCCACCCGCACGTCCCGATCCAGAATGAGACCTTGAAATAGCCCGTCAGCTCTCCCTGCATATGCATGCTCCGGCGCCGCGTCTGAGAAGAAGGTAGCTTGATGGAGACGCCGATGAAGGCTAGTGGGATGCAGAAGCGGTTTTCACGATGCCGCAGAGGATGTATTGTGGGTCTGCGCTAGAAGCAGCGTAAAGACCGCCGCTGTACATCCAGGCGAGGACGGGGAGAGGACGGTTTGCGTAGCCAAAAGATCGAACGACTTGATTCTTGATCAGCTCTTCTCTTCTTGTTCTCCATGTTCAGTGCTTACCATGGAGCGTCAAAAAATCTTCGCTTAGATTGAAAGAGCTACCGTACTGGTAGCAGCGATATCCATACCGACTCGCATCCTTTTGCCGGTCCAGGTTGTGTTCAGGGACTGAGGCCGGCGGAAGTGTAGCTGACCGAGAGGCGGCTGAGCGACTGGAATTTCGAGGAAGAAGTCTTGATGCCATTGCGGGCTGCAGCTTCCAAGCAAAGTTCCACTCTTCACCTGGACCGCTGGCGATGTCGATGCTGCCAGAGGAGATACTAAGGAGGCCGTCAAAGCTAGTAGACTTTTCATGGTGCTAATGAAAGAAGACTGTGGCAAGGTCAGAAGAGGAGGCAGAGTCCACCAGACGACTTCTTCGTGACTTGTTTGGGGATTATCATTGCTTTGCTCGGTCGCCAAGCCTGTTCTTCGAACTTTCCCGGTCAAGGACTCGACTTCGTACCTGCATATGCCGTGCGTAGTACGCATGAGAAACTGATCTGCCCCATTCGGCAGTTCCATTTCCGTCCTGCTAAGTTACATACCTGACTCGTCCTTTGTGCTATACCATTGTTATCAACACAATCCCCCTTTTTGCTCATTGTTCATGCACCTTGCCCAGAACGCCATTCGCTGATGCGTCAAAATCGTCACAAGTCTCCGTGGCAGCTCACGTAATGAGTTCTTAAGCGAGGTTGTCGCTGCGATCGACCCAAACATCCTCCAACTCCGCGAAGTTCTGGAAGTGCACCGGGCGATGCACATCATCGTAGAATCGGCGCGGAATGCCAACACCCACGTAAACTCTGCCCTTCTCCCTCTCTCCAAATCCACTGCCCAGGAAGCTCCAGTTCCAGCGCTCGTCTTCTGGAACTAGGAAGTAGCCTCGAATCTTGTCGGACAGAAGAAGCTGAGACTTCTCGCCCAGGTTATTATTGAACCCAGCAGGCTGGTCGGAAGACATGTCTTTGTTCTCGGCACCCCATTGGTAACCCTGAGGAGTTAGCGTCCAGGCAGACAAAGAAACAGAGCCAGGCGTGAAGTTCACGGTCATGGTGACAGTCTTGCGATCCCAGGATTCGTGCGCAGCCATCAGCTTGGCGTGCTGGGTAACATCTTGAGCAGTCATGTAGTTGGTCTCGTTGCCGGCCGAGGTGTGGATGAGACCAAGAGGCTGGAGACCAGCCAGCATCTCGTTCTCGGGAAGGTTGCGTGGAAGCTGAATGTCCCGAGTGCTTCCCACCTGTGGGATCATGACAATGCACTTGATCTCCTTTACTTGCTTGTTGTCCGGCGGGCTGGTTCCGTAGAGGTAGCCAGCGACCTGGACACGGAGATCGGAGATGGCGATGAAGCGCTTCAAGATGTTCTTTGGCACGACGTAGGTAAAGTGATGCTCGTCGTCACGAATGTCCTCGGAAGAGATGTAGATGTTGTTAGCTCTGGTTCGGAGATTGCTGGTGGCGATAGCTCGAGTGCGCCACTCAGTCTTCGACGCGAAGCTCTGCTGCTCGTATGCCGAGGTCGTGGTAACGATCATGTCCTCGCCAGCAACATTCTGCGTCTTGGTGGTGACAGCAGTAAGCTGTGCCTGATCCTGCTGCTGTTTCTCGATCTCGGCAGCCTGCTGTCTCTGCATACTTGGCGCGCTGATCTCCATACCCAAGATGATGTCTCGAATCTCGCTGTTTGTGAGCGACGAAGTGTTGACGTTGTTCTTCTTTCCGTAGTCATTCAAGATGAGATCACGGAGCTGCACTTCGACCTTTACCCAGTCATCGTCGGACAGCGTGGGCCATATATGGTGCTCCTGGGTGATGACAGTCTTGTCTGGTCGCAGGAGCAGCTTCGTCTTGTCTTGATTGACGTGGAGCGCACGCAAGATCAAGATGAGACGCGAGAAGGCAGTGTACGAAGAGATGCTCTTGAGCCACTCATCGTAGAGGTTGAACAGCACCATCTGCGGCTCTGTTGCTCGCAGAATCATGTCGCCAAGCTTCTCGACCTTCATGGCGGCCTGAAAAGGCAGCTGCAACTCGGAAGCGCGAATGCTGATGTTCGGGAAATCAAGCAAGTGGACTTCAAGAGGGTCCAACAGACCCTTTCTGGTCACGATGAGCTGCTTGGGCTGCTCTTCGACGGGTAGGGAACGAATGAGCGCAGCGACTTCTTCGGCCGTCTTCCATTTGGCAAGCTGGCCAAGACGCTTCTGTCCAGCCCACACGCTGGTGTGAATGATCTTGAGGAAGAGCTGTCCAGTTCGTGGGTTGAAGATGAAGATGGCTCCGTTGATTGGCTTAGTAGTCAAGTTGCCTTCGAATGTCTTGTGGATGGTGACGCGGTACACATTGGTGTCGTCAATGAACAACTGGATCTGGTTACTGAACAGTTCCGAATAGTTCTGCGAGTTGAGGAACTCTTGGTTGCTCTCTGATGCGTAGAGCTGCAGACCCTTCCGAATACGCTCGCGCAAGACATAGAGAGCTGGGTTGGCCTTCATGACCTTTGCCATCGCTTGTTGCACGAGCTGCTTGAGACCAGGGAAGTATTGTCCATACGCCGAGTACAGGTTGTAGGCCAGATCGATACCAATCATGAGACCAGTGGCAGACGGGTAGATCGACATGCTATCGGTGGTGTAGTCCAGGTACTTGGCACGAACGTATCGCTCGATATCGTGAGAGTCGTAATCACCATATCGCAGTTGGACGTCGATCCAGAACTTGTTGGTTGTCGTCAAGCCCATGTTGTCCTTCGTGTCGTAAAGCAAGCTGGGGTTGCTGACGCTCCACTTGTGCGAAGCGAAGAGCAGGATGTCAGCGCACGAGGAGTTCATCTTGTAACTCTTTCTCGGATGGATGGTCTCTTTCTGCACCGTCTCGATACCGAGAGCCTCAAGCTCTTGATCAAAGACTTGGCAAAGATCCATAACAACCGACTCGTGGATCTTCTGCCACAAGTGGGCACGGAAGATCTGGATCAACGAGATCTTGAGGGTAGGAATCTTTCCGTGAAGGAAGATACCAGTCAGATCAAGCTGGACTTGGAAACCGACGTAGACGTTGGCGCGGTTGATGGTAGGGCTCCACCAAAGGGTGAATCGACGGTTTGGAATCTGGTTGAGACCAGAGCGTTGGGCGTTGGTGAGCTTCTTGAATTTCATGCTCTCTTCGAATCCGGACTACGAAATAAGTCAGCATTGTTCTCATTCTCATCCTGAGTGTCAGTGGAGCTTATTGTCGCATTGAAGGGTCATCTTGAGCGATCTGCCAAAGACAGAGGTATAAGGGGCTCGTTCAGCCGCATATTCGTGACAGCAACCATGGAGATAGCCCCCCAACGCGACAACATGCTCCACGGGTATAAAAAAGCACTTACAGCCTTCTCCCAGAACAAGCCTTCCCATGATGGGAAGGCCGTTGCCTTGAACAGAGTGTGTTCCAAGATGGTCTCAACTCCTCCAAGAGCCTGGATGACATCCGTACGATAGGCGTTCAATTGCCACAGCTTTCCGTCGTGCCGTTGGGATGTCCACCAGAAAGGATTCGATTTCATATGCTGATACAGCTTGAATTCAGTTCGTGCACGGAAACCTTTGTCGAAGGAGAGGGTGGAGCGGTCCTTTTGAAAGAGGGTGTTGATTCTTGGCAAGCCGCGGTCCCACGAATCCTCAAGATCCTCGAGCGTCAGACGACGATTCTGTTGGTTAGCTTCTAACCTCTTTTGGGAGTACTCAGTCCAGACACGCTGAGAGTCGATGAACTCTGCTTCCCAAGGAATAATGTAACGGAAAATATTCGGGATAAGTGTCTCCTCGTCGTGGCTCATACCAGCGCGGAAGTGCGACACGCCGCTATCAGTCTGCTTGCTCCAACGCTTGTCGGAAGCAGGGATCAAGATGTGGGATCCAGAGATCATTCCCAGGCCTCCAAGTTCCTTGGGTGTATAGAACACCGCCGGTGGGAAACGAGACGGCATCTTCGAATTGAGCCCAATCTTCACACGGGTTTGAATCTTTGTCTCGCATTTCACAATCGTGTCCAGCAGGTTGACGGTGCTGACCGCAGCCTCACGGTAATAGGTGAAGAGTGCTATCAATGTTGTGTTCCACTTGTTCGCAATTTTGGTGAAGGTTGTGCTGCCCGAGCTCATCAAGATTTGACGAATTCGATTATTAAACTTTGCGATGTCCTCTTCGGTGACCTGCAAGAAGGCATGAGCAGTGCGTTCCTTTGTCGCATTGTTCACGAGAGCCCAAACGGAATCTTTGGTGGGGAATTCGTCGTTCATGTTTCGGCACTTCGGTAGAATGCGGACCTCGAAACCATTCATGGCGAACAGCAGATTGGGATTATCCCTACTGTAAACGCTGGCAAATGTGTCGTCCCACTCGACGGTTGTGATGGATCTCGGCAACCGGTTCTTCATGTCCCAAAAGACGGCACGGCCGAGGTTGACGTCGTGTCTCATCAGGCGCATGCGAGAGTCGCGAGGCCAGCACTTCTTGTTCTTGTATCCGATGACATTCTCGAAATTGGGATCAGGCTGCTCCGTCAAGAAACGCTGGATCAGATCGCGTGATTCGTCTGCCGTAAATCGGAAGAAGATCCAGATCTTGTCAATGTATCGAGTGTACAGACGGATGGGATGTCGGGTCTCCGTCGCACGGTCGCGATACTGGAGGAAGTCATTGGGAGCGTTGGGTGGCCCAGCCATCTCGGATGCACGCTGCAGTCCAAGCAGAAGTAGATCGATGATCAGGCCGTAGTATTGGAAGACAAACGCACTGAACTGCAGTCCACGAATCATACCGTATGCATTAGTATGGTTCATGTCCTTGTAGTTGAGCTGCACATTGTTCTTGCTGGAGATGTAGTCGGCCAAATTGTGATCCATGATTAGCCGCAGCAGTCGGTTGAGCAAGGTGATATCGATCTTCTCGTAGACTTTGTCAAGGCGAGTCTCGAGCATGACGTTGCACTCGCCTTCATCGATGCTCCAGACATTGGAGAGATTGTTGATACCCTGCGCCCACTTGTATGTGAGAAGAGGCGGCACCTCTGAGTCGGAAGGCTTGATCCAGGCAGGGAACAGTCTACGCTGGTCAGCCTGATACCAGAGATACTGGTCAAGGTAGGCATCTGTGATCTTCTCGATTGGCTCAATGTCATAGACCGGGTTAATGGAGCTGTAGTTATCGTTCATATCAATGCCGACTTCCTTGAAGGAGCGCTGCGTCAACAGGAACCGCTTGATTCTCGCAAGCGTTGTGCCGGGACTGTCGTAGGCCTGCTCAATGAGAGCAAGTTCCTCACGCTGGCTCTGGTTTAGGCGACCCTTGACAGAGTATGCTTCACGCAATCTCTCTAGCGCCAAGATGAGAATCTTCGTATCATGCTTGTAGCTGACGGACGGGAATGGAATTGGCTGGAACTTCCTGCTCTCCAGCCAATGCACAGCAGTGGTGAAGATAGCGACACCTTCCTCGGTGCTGACGTATGGTCCGTCCTTGAGGTAGTTGTGCTGTCGCTCCTGTTCAGCCTTCAGCCAAAGTCGAGTGAGACGACCAAGATTCTTCTTGGCAACAGTCTTGTCGACCGTAGCTCCGCGCCGAATGCGCTCGCGGTTGTAGTGGGCCACGGACACCCACCAGTCTGCCTTGGACTTGACGTATCGCAGGATGATGTCCTCGATCGGCTTTGGCAGTCCAGGTACCTTCCAAGGAATGTTCGACTTCCAGCATCGCCAAGCCTCCGATAGATGCTGTAGTACAGTGTTGACCTTGCTCTGCTTGATACCTTCTGGCATCATGTCCATCAAGTCGGCCATGACAGAGGCGCGCAGCTCGAGATCGAAATGCGACTCAACACGCTGCTTCGTCACAGTCTTTGCGACACCCTTGGAGTGACGGCCTTCGAACTGTCTGCTAAGAAGGTTGCCAAGCCATCGCTCGAGGAGCGGAATAATACCGCGAAGGAAGAAAAGCCAGACCCGCCAGGCTGGAGCCCAGAAGCCACAACCAGGACCCTTGCCAACAGGTCCAGAATTGAAGCGGTAGTAGATCAGATGCTTCAAATCCTTGCAAGATCGGATCTGGTGCATGAGCTTGTACTTGTATCGGTACATACCCGTAAGCTGACCAACGTGGTTGAAAGCATAAAGGATACCATCTGCAAGCTGGAAGGCGTCGATGTTTCCGAGGCGATACTGGACTTGCGCATCTACGATGAGCTTCGTCAGACGCAGGATTTCACGCATCAGGTGGAATGCGTTTCCGAATCGAGACTTCTTGCGCTCCTTCGTGGTCAACGTCTTGATAGGCTTCAAGTTGAAGTTGTAGTCCAGATGCAAGTAGGTAAGGTTCTTGCGATGGATGAGCAAGTTCAGCATGTTAAAGCCCTGTCGGCAAACCTGTAGACCAGCCTCGACCCAGTCGATCGTGGTCTGTTGGAAGAACTTGGTGCTCTTTAGACTTCGGCACAGGTTCTGCTTGTTTTGCGCCTTCGGCGGCTTCTTGTGCAATTCGTTCAAAACGTAGGTCTTCAACAGCTTTTGGTAGGATACTCTGACCTTCACGGGTTGGCCCTGCGGAACATGCTCCAAATACCACTGCTTCACAAGAGGCACATCTTGAGCACGCACCATCTTGCCAGATCGCCTGTCGAAGGGATAAGGAGCCCACCAAAGGGCGATGGCGGAAGCTGTGTCCTCGTTGTACAAGTCGTGGTCTTCCAAGAAGGGCTCGACCTCTCCCGGTAGGCTGAAGCCGCCTTCCTCCTCATCCGGCTCTTCGTTGTTCCCGTGACTAAAGATCTCATCCTCATGACTGATTGAGAGGTTCTTGGGGGCGACTGACCGCGATGAAATAGGGTTGATGACCGGATCGAAGTAGAAAGGTGGCAGATTCGGATCTTCGGTCTTCACATAGACTGTCTGCGGCTGGCTGTATACTCCGAGCTGGACGCTGCGCGGGAGGCTGTTGTATAGATATGGGAACGCGACTCGATATTCCGTCCGGATGGGTGCCCGGAAGATGATTCGATCGATGGCGTTGAACTCACCGAAATCCTCGTCGTTCGGGTCGATGTCCTTGTACAGCGGCTCAAATCGAGGGCCTCCTGGAATGGCAACATTGAGCGCCTTTGCTGTGGCGAAAGCGGACATGTCAAATAGATGGAAGTAATTGCTGTCTGTGATATCTGATAGCAGGGGATTGCTCAGACGATGGAGAGTAGCCATTTGAGGAAGGGTGAGATTCCATTCCTTATAGCTTGGTCCATTGACATGACTTGTATCTGACAGTGGGTTTGGATCATAGAACCACTCGTATACTGGGCCATCTTCATCCTCGTCCAGCTCCATCTGAATCGGTTCCAGAGGCTCAACGTCCTCGATGTTCTCACTCCATGAAAGCGGTGGCTCCTCGTCATCGAATGGTGGAAATCGCATGCGCTTGAAATGTCTCCGATCGCTCTTCTCTCGCCTCATAACAACCCACATAGTGGCCCACTGCGCGTGGAAGACGGGCTCGATCACTCGCGGAATCTCGTTTACCAGCGTTAAGCATCCGTTCACATGATACAGCACCTTGACGTCTTTGCTGCTCTCCCAAGGCATCGGCATGTTCTCTAGGAGTTTCAGAACGGCATGCGGCATGAACTTCAGCGCACCCAAGTAACTTCTCTTGTCGCTGCTGAATTTCTTCTGCGAAACATCTCCAATGTCCTTCACGATCTTGCGCAAATGCTCTGGAGGCATGTCCGCCTTCTGTGTCTCCACGAATCCGCCTTTCCGCTTCTCGGCGAAGCGCTGCCTCTGTTGCCGTACCCATTTCTGCTTCTTCTCTTGAAGTTTCGCGGCCTGGGGGTCCTTTGGTGGGGCATATCCTGGCGGAGGCGGCGCACCTGTTGATAGACCTGGGGGAGCACCTGGAGGAGGCGGAGGCGCCCAGCCAGGCGGCGGCGGTGGAGGGAGATTCGACATGGCCGTGTAGATGTGACGAACGGGTGGAAATGGAACTTCTGCTTCGGCTCACGGCGCCGAGCAGGCCGTCGTCGTCGGTCTCCCTTCTGTCTGCTGCGCTCTTGTCGCGCTTGAAGTATCGTCCAGAATCTCGACGCGATATGGTAGCGAATGCGCTGTGACCTGCGCAGATGATAGTGATGTCGGCGAGGACGTGACTGGCGATGGGTGGCGCCTCCAACTCCGCGAGGGCGAGAAACTGTTTGGGAGACGCGACTCGAGTCATGCTAGCGCAGAAAGCTTAATCTCATGAGGCGGCTGCCAAGCCCCCACGAGTGCTAGGAAATTCTGAGCCCCGAACCTCTCGCTCTGAGAAAGCGACGACATCGCCGGCGAGCGCAAAATACACCAAACGACAACTCGGCACACGACACCACCGCCGCAATGCCTTCCAACAGATTGACCTACGTACGTGCGATCCGACGAGTCGAATTGGAGATGTGGGATCCAGAAGAGATGGGATGAGGGAGGAATGGTTGGGCTAACAGGACATTCTTACAGCGCCGCCGGCAACCATACAACACCAAGTCCAACAAGGTCCGCGTGATCAAGACTCCCGGTGGCGAGCTACGATACCTCCACATCAAGAAGAAGGGTACCGCACCGAAATGTGGTGACTGCGGCACCAAGTTGCCAGGCGTACGTCCCCCCTTCAGAACATCACCGAGCGGAACTCTCACCAAATAAACCCAAGTGACGCATGGAAGAATTGACAAGAGCTATACTGACTTGACATGACTCCACAGGTTCCAGCCCTCCGCCCACGCGAATACTCCCAGATCTCCCGCCCCAAGAAGACCGTCCAGCGTGCCTACGGTGGCTCGCGCTGCGCCAACTGCGTCAAGGACCGCGTTGTTCGCGCCTTCCTGATCGAAGAGCAGAAGATTGTCAAGAAGGTCATGAAGGAGGCGGAGAAGAAGGGCAAGCGATGAATAAGTTAAAACAAAGCACGAGGCATGGAATGAATGGGCTGGCTTTAGGCGCATAACATGGTCACAGGCTGGGAATGCATCGAGTCTTGACACTCTTCGTCTTTCTTCATCATGAGAAAGCTGTTTGGCTGGATGGAGAGTGTGATGATACACCTCAAGTGAGCTGCTGAATGAAGTCCGTTCGGTGAAAAGCAAGACACTTGACTCCTATGTCTTTGCGACTTTTACTCAACATCCAATATTCCGTTGTGCTGGTTACTGACGACAAATGACATGCACTCATATCTTGCCCTCTGCATCGAGGTGTTTCCAAGATGCCACTGAAGCTCGGCCACCCAGAGCACCAAGTTGCACATGCAGTTCATGGACCAAAGACTACATCTCACCAAGTCGTGTCGCCAATTTGTCTGGATCTGGAAGTACTGAAACACTCCAGATTGATACACGAATCGGATCCAACAGTTTGCCAGCCAACTTATCCCTCCCTTCTCCGTCCGCATTCACTTCCCCGTCTCAGGAATGATCTTGTCCACAGACTCCCTCTCAATCTCAGGCGCACACTGCGCATACACCTGGCCGGAGTATAACTTGCAAGGATCTCCATCTCCGTAGCACTGCACATTGCAACAATGAGTACTCATGATATGTCTGCAAACTGTGCTTTTCTGCGTACAGTGGATTCGGGGTTGCGAACGGCCCAGGCTGTTCTGTTGAAGAGGCAGACTTGATACTCATGGAGGCATGTCTGCTGCCGAGTCGAGCATCAGCACAGGCAACGGCATTCTGAACTCGATGGATACTGATTGGAGAACGGTAGGGCCATCGGTAGGGTGGTCTGCGGTGGCAGCAAGACTCGCCACTTTTGGGACGATGAAGAAGAGGAGGGGAGTCCACGGCGATGGAGTGAGAAGGGGCTGCGATGAATGCGAAGCCATCCTTCCGGGACTGAAGCACGCTCGGTCATATGGAATTGCAAGCATGTCGATGCTACGATTGCTGAAGACCGAATAATTGCTTCTCCCGCGTTGCAACTCTCAAGAGTATCATGGCCTGTGATCCAGTGTGAAGTATGTAATCCCGCACAGCAAACGACTCTGCCGTCCTCTGCAGAGGTGATGCCTTAAAGCTCGTGGATCCTTCCAACTTGATGGCTGTAAGGGCCCGTTGGGTGTACTGGGCTGCAACAGCTCCTGGTGATGTAGCACCAGGTATCTCATGATGAGTTTCGACCTCATAGAACATCGGAACGAGTGAGTATTTCCAAGTGATCAGCGGACGTTCCTGGCATAGTCAGCGCGCGAACACGCGTAGTACAGTCCAACGGGATAGAACTCACCTTCATCCTCCTTCATCGATGTAAGGTAGCTTGTACGCATAACTCACTCCATCCGGAGCCATCAACATCCTTCTACGACCCCTTCTTTCCCTCCATAACCTTCCTCTCAAGAATCTTCGGCTCCAACAACGTAGACCGAAAAGTCGAAGAGTCGAATTCAACGTTTTCCTCACGTCGTCTTTGAGCTCTCGTGCGAATCTCAAACGGCAAGTCCCCAGCGACGTCCACCTTCTTTTGACGTGGAACTCTTCGGAAGGTAATTTTCTTGCCACTCGTCGCTTTCGTATCAGCCATGACTGGGACTCTCAGAATGTAACGGTGGGCATATCGTCGTCGCTAGGGTTGTGAAAGTTGGAGGTCTCTTAGGGTTTCTTGGGGTTAGCAGTCACAAATGATTGGTGCCTGAGGCATCACTTCCGCGGAGTGCCTGCTACAGCCAGCATGGTGACGTCCTCGCGACGCATTGACGCGCTTTCATTCAGAATTTCTTCAAGGAAGAGAACAACAACCTTCGCGCATTCAGGACATATCAGCCCATATTGCCGATTCTACTTCGCTGAGTACCCATCACACACGCTGCCGTGGTTGCTATCACCAGTCACGGAACGGACTCACAAAGACTTGGCGACGGGAAGCAACACGCGGACGCAGTTGGGCGGCACTGGAAGAAGGCTACAACAATTGCATATGGGACACACTATCGAGTAGCAGTACCGTACTTTTCAACACGCGGATCGTTGGGCAGAGCTTGCAAAAGAGTGAGAACTATACCGAAGCGACACGACTTAAGGATGTACTCAACCCGGCTTCCAAGAATTTCGTCCTCTCTTAACCCAAGAGCTTTCGCGACGCTGAGAGCTGGTACCCAATCCTCGTCGAGGCAATGCTTCCAGTCATGTCACCGCCTTTTCGCCACGACAGTGGGAAAGAATGTGCGTCTGCCAAGAGAAAGTGAGGTGTCAAAAGCTGCGAAGCGAAGGGGGCCCACACTTGAACGCCAGGCGACAAGGCGTCTACATGAATCTGTCGTTCGGCAGCAGCCACCGCCCGCCGCGCCGAAGAGCAGAGACCGCGGGCCAAAAAGTGAAGAGGATACGCAGACGGACTTTGGCGCGATGAACGTCTTGGGCAGCATTCCTCCACCCACGACTGCTGTGGATGCGTGCATAGATGACGGCTTTGCTCTGGACTCTGGGCTGAAGATTTCAGGCGCTGGCGTGCTCCTGCTGGGGGGCGAGGCGTTCAAATGGCGGCCGTGGCTAAGAGAAGGGAGAAAAGAGGGGACGATTGGATCTGGTGGTGTTGGGAATGACAACAAGGGCGTGCAAAGCATGGGCGGGAAGCTCCAGAACCCCAAAGGACAATGGGATGTTGATGCATCTGCATGGGGTATTCTCGACCTGGCCTGGCCGAAGCCCGATCTACTGGTGTTAGGCACTGGTCCTAAGATGCTGCCCATCTCTCCAGAGACCAGGAAGCACATCAACGAACTCGGCATCAGGCTTGAAGTCCAGGATACAAGAAACGCCGCGGCACAATTCAACTTGCTGGCGACCGAGCGAGGCGTGCAGCAGGTGGCCGCTGCTCTGGTACCAGTTGGATGGAAAGAGGGCAAGTGAAGTTGCCGTAGACTGACTTTGGTGCCTGGAACAATTGATCTGAGGCCAGCACAAGTCTACCTGGTAGAGCGAGACTTCGAAACCTTCTAGGTACGAGGTTTCGTCCCGCAACCGGATCAAGCAAGGCTCTCACGCGCTGCTATGCCCTGCATGGAGCTGGGTTGCAGCGCACTGGACAGATACGCGGACACGGAGGTAGAGATGTCACCTTGAAACCCGCATGAACCATCTGACAGCATGATCACCTGTGGGCTGAGACGAGGTGCGCACCGCCGCACCAGAGTCTCGGATCCGATCGCCGCCACAGGCGCGGAGTCGAAGTGCGGTGCCGGGCGGGCTTTGAAGGCACGGAGGGGTGGCGGTGCGAGCCGTGACATGTCACAGATTCTGGTCGAAATCGACCTCAGTTTCAGATCTTGGCCTGGGCGTTTCAGACTTGACTTGACTCGTGAGAGCAAATACAAATGCACAAAGACAGGAATGATATGCGGTCGACCGATCGAGCAGCACATTTCTTCTGTCACTTCACTTGGCACTCCACAGCTGTGACCTTCCCCGGATCGGCTGCCAAGGCCCGATTGCCTGGGGCCTCCGTGTTGCCGTGGATGCAGGGTCTTTCCGCGGGAGAGAAGTAAAGCGTAGCCAGCGAACCTTGAGTGGATGTTGGCAAACGATCGCATTGCGTCATGATGGGTGCGGGATGCTGCTGGACGGGCAGACGCGACTGAGATCGAAGCGCCAAGATCAATAGCACCGCATGAAAAAGAACAGTGGATGGCTTGTCGTCTCAGATGTGGAAGTTGAGCAGCCGAGGATGGCAACGGCGGTGGCTTTACGTCAGGGATGTTCCGACAGACAGGCTGTCCTCGGTTCGTAGCGGGCTGTCACGCGCTCACGACAGCACCCAAGCTGTGCAGCGCGGTGCACATCCCTGACCTAGCTCTCAGCGGACCGATATGCGTTCAGCACTCTCACCAGCAGCGTGCGATCACGACAGATTGAAGACTGGCACGATGCATGCACTCCCAGCCGGGAGTTGGCGGTCGCACAAGCGGTGGAGGTGGTTCGCAGGGGACGGAGTGGATTCAGCAGATTGTGCAATGGGCGTGAGGAATTGGCGGACGGGATCAGGCGCACATGATAGCAGGGCGTGCGCTGAGAGGGTGCTCAGCGGCGATATCGGTCGGTCTGGGCATGGAGCAATGGGCCTTCAGAATGGTGGTGGTATTGGCGTCGGGAGGTGTCGCGGTCTGCAGCATCTGATGTTCCAGCTGCGACTGGGGAAGGATGTAGTAGATGCGAAGCGGGCTACGGGAGAGGAGGATGTGTGGTGGTGAGTGCGATGGGTGAGGAGTGAGTAGTATGGCACGTCTGGGTGGTGGTGATGGTGGTGATGGTGATGATGATGATGGTGGTGGTGGTGGTGGTGGTGGTGCATGGCATGGCATGGCATGGGACAGCAGGACAGCAGGGCTCCCGCTCTACCTTACCCCGCTCTTTCCTATTCGCGAATTGCATCCCCTCTTTCCGCTCCTGCCATAACGGGAGCGAAGCCTGCTTTTGCCTGCTTTTGGGCCGCTGGGGCCTCCCACCTCACTGCCGGCCATCTCATCACTCCATCCAACACCAACCTAATACCATCATCGTCACCACCACCACCACCATCATCATCATCATCATCATCATCATCATCATCATCATCATCATCATCATCATCATCATCGCGCACCATCAGCACTCCCGCACTCCCGCACTCCCGCACCTGCCTGACTGCACCTGCTCCTTCCTACGGGCGACACCGCATTCCGCAGCAGCAGTAGCATACAGACCAGAGCAGCTTCTTAGCAACCTGAGGCGCAGCTCCCTGCCTGTCTGAACCGACTAGTAGTACTGCATCCGCTCCCCGGCCCACCAGACGAATCAACTCGGCCGCGCAACTCCACCGGTTCGTTCGCTCATTCACGCACGCAACTCACGCTATTACCCAACTATTGCCTCCTTCTCCTCGCCCTGCCGCCCAGCGCCGCTGCCCGCTAAACCGCAACACTCGATGGAGGGCCAGCCATAGGGCGGCTGGCGCATGCGACGCTCCTCCTTCTTACAGACAGACCCCTCCACTCAGCTCCCTGTGATTATCGGAGCTATCGCGACAGCCTCTCCGCAGCCGCAAAGCTTACTCTGAGACCTCGTCATTTGACGTTCATCACGCTCCAAGTCCCCAGATCCGCCCTCCAGGAACGCGACGCTACAACACGCTTCTGCAGCATCCACTACACTGCTGTCCATCGCGCTGCACCACATCCTCCCCCTCCGCGGCCGCACTGTTGCGGTGGACACCTCCATTGCCGCGACGTAGACAATACCCGAGACCCTCCCGCGCAATCGGCAAGCCTCCGGCCAATGCCCAAGACGCCTCACTGCTGATTGCGAGAGCCATGCATACAATACCTCCCGGTTCATTACTCCATCCAACAACCGCAAAGTAGCCTCTGGCCTGGCAACGGGACCGCCCAGCCGCCATGTCGTATGTCGCCCGCTTTCTTCTTCTGCTCCATACTGTTCAGCTCGCCAGAATGTAGCTCTTGCTCTTGCTGTACCTATCCCGACCCAGTCCTCTTGCAACGATCCTGATGATGATTCCGCCCTCTCTCTGATCGTACCGATACGTACATTCCGCTCGGGACCATGTACACTAACGAGTTACTCGTCAGCAATACCTCTCCCGACCAGAAACGCAGCCTGAACACCAATCTGCAGCAACAACAACACCAGCAACACCAACATCCAAGCGCATACTCAGCCTCTCCATCGCAACTAACTCTCCCCTCCGACCTGACGTCAACTGGAGGCATACCCAACCCGTACCAGCAGTATGCATATGTACCGAGCCCGCACGACCCATCGGGCTTCGCATTCCCGCAGCAGACAGGATATAGACCGCAACCGCAACTCCACACCCAATTCGCAGCGCCGCATCCTCAGCAACATGCCTACCAAACGCAGCATTCACCCATCAACCCGCGGAAACGGCGGGCGTCTGAGATGGGTGAGCCCTCTCTACCAGGATCCTCGGGTAGCAGTGCGAGCGCCTTTACGAACCCGACGGGCCTCGTGACCGGTGGGACGGATCTGGGCATGGATCCATCGTCGGCAGCTGGACCGTCGCAGCAGACGCTACCCAGCCCTGTGGCGAAGAAAGGGCGCACGAATACGCCTTGGACGCCGGCAGAAGAGCAGAGGCTCAAGACGCTGAGGGAAGCCGGGAGTAGCTGGAGTGAGATTGCAAAGACCTTTCCCACTCGGACAGAAGGGAGCGTAAAGAAGCATTGGTATAAAGTGCGCCCTCCCCTCCCTTCTCTCTACCCTCATCTTGAATTCAAAGAGCATCTTGAATGCAAAGAGCATCTTGAATTCAACGAGGTTCTCGATGAGGTGTGACAACCATGTGCTGACTCGGGAGCGTTTGTTCTAGGACATGCATTATGCGGAGTTTGCCGAAGACGAGGTCAGCAGTTTCGTTCGCCTCACCGCGAGACTTGGGAAGAAGCACTGTCATGCTGACCGGTTGGACAGAGTGCTGCGCTGTTGCAGGCGATCAAAGACTACGAGAACAACAAGTGGAAAGTCATTGGACAGAAGGTTGGCAAGCCGGCGAAGGTGAGCGATTCCAATTCCCAGTAGGACGCTTGAGCGGAGGGAAGACTAACATAGCGCCCCGTCTGTCGTAGGCCTGCGAGCAGTTCGCCAAAGAACAAGGCTGGAAAGTCTGAATGGACCCAGCCAAAGAATCAAACCACCACCGCCACCACCGCCACCACCACCGCCATCATGGACGATGGATCATCATCATTTCTTGGAGCCCTTTCCCCGTCATTGGATCACATTGCTTTGGACAGAGATACCCCTTCGCTTCTGCTTCTGCTTCTACTTTTGGTATGCGTGTACGCGAACAGCAGGACCCGGGAGAGATTGGATGTCTTCCTCGGACTCGTGGGAAGTTGTTTGAGCGCTGGGGAAATATGAGCAGCGAAGGCGCTGCGGCGTTTGACCGACTACCGCATGTCGAGGAGAGTGTTTGGTTTTGAAAAAAAGAGGAAAAGTGTGGATATACCTTGTTAATCATTTTGAGCTTTCGCTTTCACTTGGTCTGAGTTGATGAGACGACACGGTCCTGGTCGCGTGGAGCGTGTAGGTGGCGCCACGCAAGCGGTGTGTGCACCATAGATGTAGCCGTTTGACTGGATGTCGCTTCGGGTTTGGAGACGAAGCACTTGGCACTGTCGCTCGGGAGGATCAGTAGCCGAAGATGAGTAGCCGAAGACCAGCAGCCGAAGACCAGCAGCCGAAGACCAGCAGCCGAAGTCTTGTCTTGTCTTGCGGAACGTATTGTTCTCAGTACCAAGTGGCGGCGTGCATGGTGCATGGTGCATGTGCATGTGCATGTGCATGTGCATGCGCGATGGTCATCCGACTGCGTGACTGGGAGGATGGGAGAGGATAGGGCTGTCGGGAGGTCGTGCAAGCGAGGAGGTGCTATCTTTCTTTCCTCCACGGTAAGAGCGAGGCAGTGCATGCGGTGGCACGTGAGAACATGATGCAGCAGTGGTTCTTGTTGATGTTGATGACGATGATGATGATGATGATGATGCTGCTGACGATGATGGTGAAGAAGAGGTGAGAGCAGAGAGCGCGGATAGGAAGCGAAGCGAAGCGAACAGAATGGTGGTTGTCGGAAAAAGAACAGTACATGGTAAGGTAAGACTGACTGCTCGTGAAGAGTGGCGGTGCATGCAGCACAGCGGGATGCCTGAGGCAGACCTGGAAGCAACTTCATGCAGCAGCAGCAGCAGGCAGCAAGTGAGGTTCGAATAGGAGAGTGGGTCGCTTGGGTCTTTGTCCACCAAGTGGTAGATGCGACGTGCCAATACCTGGGGGCACACTGCATGGGGGCGAGCTCGCGTTGTGGTACGTGCGTGCATGCCCTGTGCATGGTCCTATGGTTCGGAGAGACGGCAAGCAAAAATGTGCAAGGGCAGAGAGAGCACAGAGCACAAACCACAGCAACCGTGCTGTTTCTTTTCCGATCTCTTCTCTCCGCGATGCGGTGCTGCTGCAGCTGGCTGGTTGTTGTTGTCGTAGTTTGTCACTTTCGCAAGCTGAAACGCAAGCTGGAGGAGCGATTCAGCGTCGGATCTGACTCGCAGGTGTCAGGGTCGGATAGTGGAGACTGCTGTCACTCAGATGTCAACGGTTACAGTGGTTACGGTGACGGTTTACGGTTCGGTTCGGCCTCTGACGGCGAAGGCGGCGAAAGAAGCACCACCGCCACGTGCGGGCGGGGCAGTGTTCCAGGTGTTTCCAGGTGTTCCAGGCTGCGACGTGTGTTTCAGAATGGGACGTTGGACGACGTTCATTGCCGGTAATAGCATAGCAGGACCCTGTGTTTGAGGATTGCTTTGACGGTCTGGTCTGGTCTGACGAAGAAGGAAGGAAGGAAGGAAGGAATGGAAGACGGTTCGCCACTGCCTCGGACTGGGAAGCTAGACCGTTATGGGAGTCGATCGGCTTCAGGGTCTGCGGGTACATCGAGGTGAACACTGGCAAGACTCGGAGACTCGGAGACTAGGCAGATCTGCCGACGCGGGCTTGCATCACTGCGCATCACGTACTGCACACTGTCCAAGGCGGGACTGCATCCCTCCTGCCCATCCGCATCCACCGAGCACGAGCACGCTGTCAAGGTGTGGCCGGGCAGCAAACACAGCAACACCCCGTCCGTCTTGACCGCCTCCGCATCAGCAGCAGCAGCAGCAGCAGCAGCAGCTTGGCGGCACCTCATCATGCGGTGCTGCTGGAAATCCCACGCGACTGGAACGACCATCCCGCTACTGACGCCTTCTTCCACGTTTCCCGGCAGAAGATTCCCTCCCGCCTTCTCCCGCCCCCGATATCCCAGTCCATATCCCTCTCAAAGCAGTAACCATCGACACTCATTCTCATGACGGGGCCCTTTCGCCACCGCACACCCTGTTTCCGATGCGGACCTTTGCGGCTTTGGGCCGTCACTGTGCACGTCGATCGGTTCTCTCTGCTGCGCTGCGAGATGCGAGAGACGGGAGACCGGCCTTTGACGTCTCTGCTTCTATTTTGCGAACCACACCTGACATGCCCCCTGCCCTGCCTGTCGATACCACGGTGTCCTGCCATCGTTGTCCACCGTAAGGCTGCCCGCTCGTCGACTGACCGGGGCGGGCATCGCGTCGCTGCGAGGGTCAGCGCTGCCTTTCCTCTCCCTCCCACTGTGGCGAGTTGAAACGGCATGCCCAAAGCGAGCCTCCGTGGGCATGCAAGCGATGCAGTGCGGACGCAGGGCAGTCTCCCGCTAGCACTGGCGACGAGGTACGGCCTCCGCTGTGAGCATTCACCATTCGCTGTTGCTCTTGTGACTTGCGTGCTCTCGTCTGCTTCACACTTCGGACTAAAACTGCCCACCACAGCCGAGGCAGGGACACAGCACACAGCACACAGCACACGATCTGGCAGCAGCCAGAACCAGCGCTGCGGGTGGAGCTGGCCAACGGTAACGGTCACGGGCACGGGCACGGTCGTGGTGTACCTGCAGGAGCCTGGTGCCTGGGCCTGGCAACGAATGCCGTTACAGCACGACGTCATGAAGCCTGAACTCAAACCTCCCTCGACGCACGGCCCCGTGTATCAGATTTCCGTGCCCACCATCCTCACCTCCCGAGCCGAGCCAATCTGGCGCTCCCCTACGCCCAAGCTCGGCGCCTTGACCCCCATCCTTCCTTCACACTTTGGACATGCGCATGCTCATGCTTCCTCCGACGGACGATCACGCGAGGATGCTCGTTTCCGACTGGCACCTCTCTTGATCGCCAGCGGCTGAGCCTTATCTGCACGGACCGCCACCACCTGCATTCACCTGCATCCACGCCCGCTTGCTTAAGTATGGGCTTCAATGCCTTACCTTCAGCTGCCCTATACCCGCATCAGCTTCTTCCCCATTATTACTACCTCGTCTCCCCATCTCCTTCTCCTCGCCTTAGCTGCATTGCCTTTCGTCCCTCGGAGCGTTCCAGCACCACCGTATCTTGGCCTTCTTAATATTGCTGCCCAGCACCCCACCCGATCTTCCCTCGTTATAATACGACACGGTCTTTCACCTTTTTTCTTGGCCCATCGGGATATCACTCTGGTTCATCTTTGCGTTCGGAGCGAACTACGACCGTCGTCGACGTGACGTCCACGACCTGACCCTCAGCATTATCATATCACTCCTCGCAACGGCGTCGACCACCATCATCATATATCGACATTCATCACATATCGATAGCGCCCCCAAGTCCAGCGATTCGCCAATCGCTACCAACGACGACAAGCTGTCGTTGTCAATCGTTCCGCCTCCCCACCCTTCGATCGAATCTGGCTCCTCCCCCGACAGCTGTCTGAGCGGAGAGCTCTGGCAGCCTCTGTACTCAGTGGCAAGTGTGGCGCGACCATTCCAAGATTTCTCTTTCGACTTTGGCGGCGGACATGGTCAAGAACAGAACGCCACCGAGGCGACACTCCCGGTGACCAGTGCCGAATACCAGCAGCTCATCACCCACGCCATTGCGGATCCGGGCTATCTGCAACCGCAGCAGTCCTCGTATGCGACGCAGAACAACTACACTCATTATGGAGCCTCCAACATCCTCCCTTCTCCCGTGTCTGCACCAGAGCCGATCTACGGCATGGGAGCGACACCACAGCAACAGATACTCGCGTCCCAGAAACCTCGCCAGATGTCCCAGATCCCGCAAGTCGCCTCGGCCCCCCCACACTACGGCAGTCCCTACCATAGTCCACCCGTCAACGTCAGCCAGTATCAGCAAGATCCCGCAGCTGCGGCGCAACAGCATCCATCGTCCCGCAAGCGCAGTTTCCAAGAAGAGTACGACCACTACAGCGCCTATCAAGGCCTTCAACAGCTTCCCAGCCGGGAGTTCACGCCCTACGCACAGCAAGCACAACAGCAACAGATCGGATTTCACTACCCCCAGTATCCGTCCCAGCGGTCCTCCCCACACCCTTCGCATTCCAGCCAGTCGATGCGCTCGACTTCCCATCAATCCACGGCCGCGCACCAACAACAGCAAGCATCCCAACACCACCATCACCGTCTCCCCAACCAACAACCCCCCAACAAACTCGCCCGCTGGGACCTCTCACCCACGGACGACGAGGATGACCACGGCCCTCCCTCCGTGGTGGGACAACCAGGCATGCCCGCACCGGCCCCGCGCCCCAAAGGGCCCAAGCTCAAATTCACCCCCGAAGACGACGCGCTCCTGGTGGAGCTCAAAGAGACGAAGAACCTCACCTGGAAGCAGATTGCCGATTTCTTCCCCGGCAGGAGCTCGGGGACGTTGCAGGTGCGGTACTGCACGAAACTCAAAGCCAAGCGAGTCGTTTGGGGGGATGATATGGTACGTTCTACTACCATTTAACAACAACTGAAAACCACCAGCCGCCGACGTAATCGTCATCTCGAACGTAATGTCTATTGTTCTTCGATTTCAATAGATGACGTGTCTGCGGCGGCGGCGCTGGTGGTTCCATGCGGTGACTCTCTCGCCCGTCCCGTCCCGTCTTCGCCCTTTTGTACCTTTTTCATCATCCTGTACGTGGAGAGTCACTTGCATTCCCCCTTGCGTTCTCCCCCTCGAAATACCACAACCCTGCTAACGTTTCTCCCCTCCTTACAGGTTGCCAGACTCCGCAGCGCAATGCATGAGTACGACCAAGACCGCTGGCGCATCGTCGCGAGTAAAGTCGGCAACGGCTTCTCCGCCGTGGCGTGCAAAGAGAAAGCCCTCGAGCTGGAGGGCTTCCTCCCACCTCCCCACCAACCGGAAGGCCTCGACGACCAAGAAGAAGCAGAAGACGAAGAAGACGAAAGTACCACAGGATTCCCACCATCACATGGGTATGACGATTTCCCAGTTAGGACGACGACAACCACAACAACGACGGACGAGCACGACGACGAGAAGCAGTCATCAGCAGCAGCAGCAGCGCCACCACTTCAGCCTCAGTCATCACATCAACAACAACAGCATTTTGGAGCTCTATCGGGTTGAATGATTTTTGGTTTGGATCTTTTTGGGCTTTTCGGATAGCGAGGCGTTTTTCATCATCATCATTTTCCCCCGGACTGCGTTTTCTGCATGCATGCAATGCGAGGATATCTACAGCAGTTTGCTGTTTTACTACTACTGTACCACCACCCATAACTTGTACCACCACCACCACCACCACCACCACTAGTCCCAACACAACGGCGGAGATTTTTCCAGGACAGGGACAGGATCGTGCTGGACATGATCCTCCCAAACCAGCAAGCGAGATATACCTCATGACGATTGATTTGTTGGATGTATTGGGGGGTCTTTTTTGTTTGTAAGATTAGCGAGGGAGATGTGTGTGAGAGAGAGAGAGAGAGAGAGGAAGGAAAGAAAGAAAGAAAGGAAAGATACTCCTAGTAGTAATAATGGGTTTCATTATTATGAGCGTGTCTATTCTAGTATCAATCATATCTAATGAGAATCGAGAAGGATTGAGAAGTGGGAAACTGCAAGTTTCTTTTGATGATTTCTTTTTTCTTTTGGATCTTCCACCACCACAATTCTTGTGTATTGAGCTTTTTCACATTGATGTCACTCTTGACGTCGATGCGTTTGATGATATGCACTTTTCTTTTGTGCAAACATGTTGATGGTCGTGGTCCTGCTGTGCTGGAGGAGGTCGTCGTTGGAGGAGGAGGAGAAGAAGAAGAAGAAGAAGAAGAAGAGGATGCTTTGGAAGGGAGGCATGGGGCTCAATGAAAATTTTTCATTGATGGATTGAGGGGATTTAGGATGGATTCAACATGGAGTGAGAAAAGATGTCTTGGGCATCCTTCCATCCTTCTTCCCTCTTCCTCTCCTCAAACTATCAAATCGTATACCTACCTACCTACCTACCTACCTACCCTACCTACCTTACCTCTCAGGCTGCAGGCTGCAATAAAATAATTCGCCTCAAGTCTGTCTGTCTGTCTGTCTGTCTGTCTGTCTGTCTATCTATCTGTCTATCTGTCCGTCTATCTGTCTATCTGTCTATCTGTCTGTCAGTCACGGCGTAGTGTGCGGTGTCGGCAAAAACTTTAACGAGTCGAGTCGAGTCGAGTCGAGGGAGATTCTTTTTTTGGGGGGAGGGGAGAGGACAGACTTTCGGGATTAATTCTTGCGTACAGTGATGCCTGATGCCTGATGCCTGACGTGGGAAGACCAGAATGAAAGAAGGACGATAGGGTTGGCCAAGGGTTTACCTGCAAGGATACCTTACTGCTCCGCGGAGTGGAGTGTGGAGGCTTCTTTCTTTCTAATTTCTTCTTTGGCGGGGTTGTCGTAGAGTAAGTTGCGAGAAGTTGGGTCGCAGTGCTTTCTCTGTCTCATCGTAGCGGATCTGGTGGAGCAGAGGAAGAAGCTCTTTTTCGTCGTTGATCTACTAGGTGTGTGGGTAGGTAAGAAGAATCCGGGCAATTTTGCTATCTTGCTATTATTATTAGGGTCGTGAAACGAGGGGAAAGTCAAGCCTAAGGAGGTGCTATTTACCGTTTCTTTGTCCCCCACTTGGGAGGGTCGATATTCTTATTATTCTTCTTCTTCTTACGCAGATCCACTCCCCTTCGCTCGCTCGCTCGCTCGTAAGCTTGTAGTAGACTGAGGTTTGTAGACAGCATCGTCGCTCCCCCCCCGGACACACCACTCCGTTCCAATACTAGGTAATCTACTAGGTGTGGATGCAGGCAGCTTTCGCGAGAAGTAAACTTAGTAATCGCTAGATCCTGCCCATTCGAACTACATCTACTCCATTTCTCCCAAAAGTGGGCAATCGCAATTCTCAATCTCCACGCTCTACATGCTCTTCCGCTTGACGTTCCGATTCAGGCGTCTGTCTGTCTGCGTTGGGCATGCCAGCAGGTGTTATGCAGTGTCGTGCAGGACCACACTGTAACGGTACAGCACGATCGATGGCCTATTTTCAGTATACCGGTAGTCGATTGCCGTATCAACAGCTGTCAAGGGTCGGAAGCCGTCGAGATCGAAAAGGAGATGCTTTCAGATCGGATGGGTCTTCCGGACAGGGATGGGGGGTTGGGGGGTTGGTGGTGGGAGGGATGTGTCTGCTTCCATACACATTATAGTTGGATGATTTCCTTGGATGATTTTCCTTGGCAGGTGAGGTGGGCGATGAGGCTCGTACGACGAGCGGAGATGTGGTACGGATGATGCATCTTGCAGAGGAAGAGAGCTCATTGGCCCGAGAGGACCAATTCGGCTGAGTTTCGGTCTTGGCGTGTAGTGTGCACGTGATGTGCGTCTTAGCGCTCGAGCTTAGTAAGGGAAGAAATCAATTCATCTCATCCGATGCATCCTTCTCCCACAACACCCTGTATTAATCCTGTGTCTGCATCAATCGTTTGTCTGATTTCGAGGCAGTAACAACACCTCAACACACCACGTCCAGGCAGGAATGGCCGCGTTCGCGCCGAGTGAACATGCCATTGCAAGCGTGCACGCCCAACTCGGAAGCGTCCAGGCCGTGGATCCAGTCGCACGCAAGAAATGTCGGCAGGTCAGCGAAGACGGAAAGTACCTTAGAAGAGTGTACTAGCTGGAGTCCATACTTCTGTCCTCAGCTCTCCGCCAGCCGCGTCGACGTCGAGATACAGAAGCAGCGCTTACCTCGAGTGATGGCCCGTCGACCCGTACCGTGGCGTCGCCTCTGGCCCTGGCCTACGGGTCGTTGTCAACGTGACGGGACTGTTTCTCACCGCATACGCTGGGGATTAGTGGATGGCCGAGCAAAGAACGCCTCAGCCCCTCGAATGCGACTTGAAATGATAGGAGCGACGGAGCCTGAAGCCAATGATGGATATCACCAATGATTGATTCACCATTGATTGATATCATCAATGATTGATAGCACCAGAAAATCTTCCGTCGTGGACGCCTCCAGCTCGCCTTCTCCAAATGGTGTGCCTCAGTCCTCACCCGCGCCTGCTCAAACGTGGTACTGCCCCGTGGGAGTGGAGTCTCAACCATGGGCAAAGATAGGCTAGTCCGAGTCTCTTGATGAACACCACCACCACACGGATTCTGGCAAACGCTCGTCGATATATAATCACTCTTCGCCCACATCCTTTTCGAGATTATCTGTTCACGAGAACTTCCCATTGCACCTCCAGCCCAGTTTCATCAACCAACAGCACACTCCAAGCAGACCTCTCACTACTCAAGAAGCCCCTCGCACGCCCACTCCTTGCAAGCATTCATCCAACATCTCCCATCTCCCCTCACATACCTTCAACATGTCGGACCATGTCAGTACTGGCCGCATCAGCAAGTCGCCCCCATTGCCAAGGGCTCGCACCCCGGTGGAAAGACACAAAAATGCCAACTGCAGATGGACCAACGACGAGGTGAATACAGACTTTGCCATCTCGTACCATCATGACTGACTTTTCGCAGAGAAAATGGGTGATCGGACAGCGCATGCCCGACCGGTGTATGCCATACAGAGCCATCGGAAAACGTCTCGGTCGCTCTGCTCAGGCCTGCCGACTTGTCATGCATCACTGGAGAACGGGCAAGACGGAAGGATGGGACGATGAGGATACTCAGTCCACTCCTGCCTCGACTCCAAGCCTGGGCGCCGCGTCAAGCGCCTCATCCTCTTCCAGCGCTGCCGGCCCGGCAACGCAGTCGAAACCCTACCCGCCTCTCGTACCGCTCAAAGCTGCTTCCACATGGACAGCTCCTGGTTGGCGACCTGCCGAGGATGCCCAGCCAGCCCAGGTATGTGTGGCGCGCAACCGTCAACCCTCAAGTCCTCTGATTCAGATTGTTCGCTGACTTCTTCCCCTTCCGCGCAGTCGTTCGGCGGTATGGAGATGGCCCCACAGCCCGCACCAGTGCAATCGCCATCCACTTCGTCAGCCCACGTCGGAGTGCATTACTACCACCAGCCAGCACACGTGTTTGTTGGCCCACATGTGCCGCATGTGTCGCCCACCCCAGGCGTCTTCTACACACATGGCCAGCCCTTTGTGTACAATGTCACGCCGGCGACGCAGCAGTACTATCCGCCTCCTGCTGGGCATGCTTACCAAGCTCCTCCAAGTCAGATGAGCCCCCTGACCTCAACTCAAGTCCAGTCTGCCTATGGTATGAATGCTGCTGGACCTTCGAGCACCTACGGGCAGGGACCAGTCGCTCATCGCACGAGAAGTGCAACGTCTAGCCCTGTCGTGGCTCCCGTTGCTCAGGGTGAGGTCAACGCTGCGTATACCTCGCCTGCTACAACGTTCCATGGTGACGCTACCACTGCCGCGTCCACTTCCTCCGCTGCAGCCGCCACCATGAACGGCGATGTCGGGCCATCTGAGCGCCCCGAGGCGGAGACCAACCACGCAGCAAAGCGCCGCCGCCAGGATCTCCACGATATGTGGAAGTAAAGCCGTGAGTGCATCGTCTACTCTTCGCTCATTGACATCTGACTGATCACCCATGCTAGCAGACACCGCAGCAAACCATTCTTGGATCTCAGCATCACTGTCCTTTACCAGCGAGTTCTTCCGGAATGCGGGCGCAAATCGTTCTTCTCAACTTGCTGTTTTTGAAGCGCATTTGGAATTTCCAGCATCACACGGTCCTTTCCCACGAACAGCAAAGTCTTTTTCGAAAAGCGATTTTTTTTTTTTGCTTTTCATTCGTTGGGTTGGTTTCAGGGGGTGCACGGGGGGTTTTTTTTGGCGGCGGCGCATGTTCATGTTGCATTGTTCTTTCTTTCTTCTGACTCTGACTTGAGAGCGTTCATTGAGTATCTTGGGAGTTTTTGATGAGGCAAGCGAGCGTTAGAGAGATTATTATAATACCCCGAGACAAGACAAGACTGGCGTTGCGTTTTTTGGTAGACAGGCAGGTCAAAAGGGGCTTAGTAGAAAATTGAGGAAATGCATAAATGCTATATTTCTCGACAGATGTTCTTTTGCCTCTTCCCCATGTATGTTCCTTCTTCTTTCTTTCTTTCTTTCCTTGAACGGTATACTCGGTTCGATTCGGTATGATTTACTCCCAAGGGACTCTCGCATTCTAGCGAGAAAAAATTTAACCAGATGTCAGACCTTATGTTCAAGTTCAAAGTCCTTTTCCCCTTTTTCCCATTTCCCCCCTTTTTCCCCCTTTCCTTCTCCCCCTTTTGCCATGCATATGTCTGTCATGCTCGTGTGCGCGTGCCCGTGTGCTCATGTTCGTGCCATTCCCAACCCAACCAAACCAAACCAAACCAAACCAAACCAAACCAACCAAAGTTGGAATTCGTCGTTTTTCGAACAGTCCCGTCTTTTCCGTCTTTCCCGTCATTTCCCGTTCTTTGTGTGAGATATCATATCCTAATCAATGATCCGGCGGGAGAGAGAGAGAGAGAGAGAGAGAGAGAGAGAGAGAGAGAGAGAGAGAGAGAGAGAGAGAGAGAGAGAGAGAGAGAGAGAGAGAGAGAGAGAGAGAGAGAGAGAGAGAGAGAGAGAGAGAGAGAGAGAGAGAGAGAGAGAGAGAGATGTGTATGTAGGGAACGGACGCGGAAGGTTATGGTTTGGTATGGATAATCATTCATTCATTCATCCATTCGTTTTCGTCTTTGGGAGGCGAGTCAGGACGGATGGATGGATGGATTATGAGATTGGGATTGGGATTGTTGTGTTGTGCCTTTCTGATCTGACGATTTCGTTCGTTCGTTTGTCGTCTGTCTCGCTGTCGCTTTCTCGCTTTGTCTTAGGGGACTATCGTCTCTTCTCGCGCTCCTTCGCGGTTAGCAAAAAACCTCCCCAAAGCTCCCCAAAGCTCTTTGGCGGTAGATAAATACTAGCTAACTAGCTAGCTACGTCCCCAGAATTCCATCCACCCCCTGTTCTCATTGATATATACATATGCCCGTAGCGTCGAAAACTTCCGGGGGCGGCGCTAGAGAATTGAACAGAACAGAACATGAAGAAGATGGTGAGAAAATGTCCCCGCTAAAGAGATTTTCTCTCTCTCTCTCTCTCTCTCTCTCTCTCTCTCTCAATCTGTACGCTATGGGATTGATGAGTGAGAAAAGGAAGCGTTCCTAGATTTTGTCGTTGGCGCGAAGAAATCCAGGACGGTGAGAATGCGGAATAATGAGGAAGAGCGAGCGGGCGTGCGTGCGTGCGGGATTTTTGGTGCTTTTGGGAGATTTCCCCCTTTTTTCTAGAGGCTGATGATGATGATGATGATGATGATGATGATGATGATGAAAGCTGATCCGCTGACCGACACTTTCCCTTAAATTCCATGAAGAAGAATCGGAAAATCTGAATGTACGGGACTCCTTGGCGAAGAAGCTGCGCGTGGACGTTCTCCAAGCCGCTCTCTCTTCTGTAAAGCATCACCATGGGCCGGAGATTTCCAGTCCAGTCGCTCGTTCGTTCGTTCGTTCGATGGAAGTGTCTGTCGTCTCTGTCAGTCCTGCATAGAACGTCAGTCAGTCAGCCAAAAGACCATGGCACAATGACACAGGGAGGGAAGTCATGGATCGCCGTCAACGACCGCCGAGAAAGAACGGTACTGAGACTGCGTCAAGTTTGGATTCGTTTCTCGTTCGTCTCTTAGATCGTGTCCTTCCTGGGTATATAGTACAACATTGCCCCCAGCGCGGCGGATTCGTATGTTCGTGGCCGCCGCCGCCGCCGCCGCTGTTTCCAAAGAAGTCATGATAATCATCATTCACAATGCAATACATGCGCGAAAGCCCAAAACGTAAGGTAGCACGCCCAATTCGTATCATCGTCAAGCATCGCCGTGCCATTTACACACCCGTCCAGTCCAGTCCCATCAGCCATATGTGTCGTGTGGGTGTCGTATGGGAAATCTTTTTCAAGCAACTCCACTCCTGTCATCGTGGAACACCCTCGTTCCAATCTGCCCTCGCAACTTCTCCCTTCGCTTCTCCAGCGCACGCTGCTCGCGCTTCTCCATCAGATCCCGCAGCCCGTCTAGCCCAACGTACTCGAACCGCGCGCCGCCGGAGAAGGGCAGCGTAAAGGTCATCCTCCTCTTCTGCTTCGCCTGCAAGCGCCGCAGCGTCTCGTGGCTCACTTGTCGCTCCACATAGTGCCGCCTGTTATTCGTGCCATGGCGGTTGATCCCCAGCGAATTGCCAACGAGGAAGCCTCCGTTGCCGCGAAACCCAGGCATGCGAACGCTCATGTTCCGCGGAAAGAGGGATTTGCGCCTCTTGTGATCGATGCTCGAGGTATCGCCGCCAGGTGGTAGACGTACGTAATGGTCATCATCATCGAATTCGTCTTCTTCGTCGCTGTCCAAGTCGTCCCAGAAATCGCGCGGCTGCCAGAAAGAGGACAGGTGCGTCGGACGCTGCTCAGGCATTGTGGTGACCCGTTTTGGTGCCTGCTTTCGGACGCTGCCTGTGCGGCCGAACGGAAGAGGGTGGATCAGGCTTTCGCTATAACGTCTGACTCGCTGGGTGAGACTGGGGCGGCGCTGCATATGTTTTCTACACAGGATGGTCAGTATGACGGAGGTATACTAGAACCTACGTTCTTTTCTTACCTCGGATTTTCCTCCGCGCCACCAAGTCCACCGAGCGGACGCTCTAGCTCCTCGTTGGGCGTAGGAGGGATGAACGTGATGGTCGGCGGTTCTGGCGCTGCACGCGGGTTCGTGAGAGGACTGTCCACGGTGTACGCGGGCCCCATCTCCTGCGTCATGTCGGTCGGCTCTTCTACAGATATCCTCAACGTCTCTTGTTGCGCAAGTGGATGGGCGGTCGAGTTGAAGTCCTCGTCCTCTTGGATCGGGGCTGCCGCGTCAGGGTAGCCGATAGCTCTGGACGCTTGCTGGATCAGAAGGAGGCTGTCGTTGTTGTGGGGAAAGAGTTGGACTCCTCTTGCCTCACAGAGCTCGGCTTCGGTTCGATCGGAGAACTGGCTCATGGACAAGGGTGTCCCGACGGAGCGAAGAGAGCGCGGATCCAAGGTCTTGCGTGGCGATGCTCCCATCTTGACAGACGAAGTGCGGCTTTCTCTCAGCGAAGTCTGCTCGTTGGCCACAGACGCTTCAGCTCCCGGCACCGCCTGCTCGTCTGCTGCCTCCTGTTCCTCGTGCGCATGGGTTTCTACTGGCTCGTGCGGATTGTCGTCGACGCCTCCGGGCCCAAAACGCAGCTCGTGGCCAAGACTAGTCCGTCTCACCTCCAGATTCTTGTCCAGTCGCCGATCCGCAGAAGTCCTTCGCAGCCTGGGCGATCCTACGGACTGCTGCAGCAAGGAGCCGTCCATGCTCCAGGGCCGAGCCTGATCCGCCGTCTTTGAGAGAGAAGCGACTCTGTCCAAGTCAAGCTCTCGCACTGATCGTCGCAGTCTGCGCGGCTTCAGATCAAGCTCTGGGGAGGGCTGAAGAGAACTGGAGGTATTCGCTTCGACGCCCTTGCGCTGTGTGTGTCTCGCGTCTGGGACAGCTGACCAGTAATCGTAGCCATTCTCTCCTGGGTTGAATTTCGAGATGCGAGCCGAAAACTTGCAAGGCTCAGAACGCTCCGGCGTCTTTGGGAAGACCGGCTCGGGACTCGTTGATCGTATAGTTCGCTTGTGTCGCAACTTGTGGCCACTGTCCGTACTGCTGCGCTTCTCGTTGCTCGCCAGGCTGACGTCGCCTCGCAAGGACGCTCGCTTCGACATGTGCCTCAATTTCCGCTTGTGCTGCGGAACGGCAACCACTTTGGCTTGAACGCTGCCGTCGCTGATCGCACTGTGCCGCTTCGCATTCTCCTCCTGAATCATCTGATAAACCTTGTTGTTCTCCTCCAGCGATGCTTTTTGCGCGGTATTCGGAGGCGATGGGGATCCCGGAGGTACGGCGGACGGAGTGAACTCGCGCAATCTCGTAGGCGGCGTTTCAGCCTCACTCAGGACTCTCGTCTGGCGTGGCGTGGAGTCTTGCGTGCCCTTTTGCGATGGGTTATCCATAGGCGATTCCGGGGTCTGTGGACGGACCAATTTTGCATTCCCCAAGAACTGCGTATCCATTTCTCGCCTTGGCGTGGCCTTTTTCGCTTCCGCAGCTTTCTGACCTCTCCACGGCACGCTCGATGAACCATAAAGCAGCGACTCATTCGGTCGCTTAAGGTCATCTCCAGGCTGGATTGGCTTCCTGAGCCGCTGATACGCTGCACGGTGGTCGAGCACTCGCCGCGCTGTCGGAGCTGATGGCGATGCCTCCTCTGCAGTATTGCCATTGGATCGATGGCTCACCGGCCGCTCCATGTCGCTGTCCGATTCCATCTGATAGTGCTTAACTCTCACTTCGCCTCTTTCTGAATCGTCCGTGTTTTCAGCCTTCCGCTCGTCGTTGTCCAGCCCAAAGCCAGCCCAGCGGAGGGGTCTTGTGTTTTCCAGCCAGGTTCGCTCCCGCTCGCTGGGCTCATCTTCCGCCGGTACGTCGGCTTCACTGGTGGGATTACTTAGGCCCTCGTGAGCAGTCTTGAAAGAATCGGCATGCGAGCTTGGACAATGGCTCAACAGAGGGCGTGGCGCGAGCAAGTTCTCGCTCGTGCCCGGAGGTGATGTATCTGGCGTGGGAGGACTCTGATTGCCCATGGCCGGAGTGCTGTGACCTGACTTCTGCGTCTCCAGAGCGTTCCTGACGCGATCTGCGAACAGAGGGGCAGGGCTCAGCGCCCTGTGGGGCTTCGCTTCCGACCCATCGCTGTTCGTCATCGTCGGCGGCGTGGGAGGAAGGCCAAAAGTGTGTCTGCTGAACTCGGAGGGGCGTGGAGGGGGTGTAATCGTGACATTGGAAGGCTCGTCGTGGTCGTTGGAAAGAGGAGACACAAGCTCCTCTTCGGAGTCTGGGATGTCGGCGTAGGTAGTCGGGACGGAATGCGCATAAGCTGACTTTCGTTTGAACTGTTTCGCAGGATCGATGTGGTATGATTGCCTGTGCGCGCATTAGCATGCTGCGAAGGAGCTCGCTGAAACATTGGCCAGCTTCTCGCGGAGCCATTCGATCTGCTCCGATGCTGTCGCTGTGCATTGCAGTAGACATGGAGAGGGATGCATACCGTTCGAATGCCTTCTCGAGGGCACGGAAGCCTTCCCGTGGGAGGTCCATTGCCTGTTCTCACTGCCGGAGTAGGAGAGGCATAGAGGTCGGATTCCGGAGGCTGGAGAGTTGGATGTCTTCCGTTCACAGGCGCGGTCGCGTACGTGATGAAGGCCTGTGGCAGCAGGACATTACAAATGTCCAACGGAGGCGTGTCGTACAGTGGCGCCTGTCGCAAGGCCGGGAGGGTGTTGGCTACGTCGTGATCGTCGGCGGACAGGTGCTGCGCACGGCTTTCTGCAGTGAGGGCAAGGAAGATTCTGGTGCAGGGGTGATGGGTTGATGGCTGGACTGGAGACCGTCGGTGTCGGGGCGTGTCGTCGTTAAAAGGGTCGTCAACAAGAAAAGAAGGATTCCGGAAGGAGAGTGGTGACAGATACAGGTATGTACGGGGTGCTGGCTTCGCTTGGTGGTCGCAAGAGAGGACGAGGACACGATGATGGTCCCAGGTCCCACTCGGCTCGACCAGCCTGGCGGCTTTCCAGAGTGATGTCAGTGGACGACCGTAGCGTCACGTGCTCCCGCGACAACGATGCATTCTCTGGGATATGAGCTCTGGGAAAAAGGTCTATGGCTTCTGCGGAGGGTCGGTGAGGTGGAAGAGGGCAGACTCTGCGCGATAATGGGCACCGGAGGCAGAGGGGGGAGGGCGACGCGGTCTTGCGCAAGTACACTGCAGTCTACGAGTCCTACCACGGCTACTGCGTCAAGGCACAGGTGCCATGCATGGCTGCATGAGTCTCTGCCGCCCGCGCTCCAATCATCGCACAGAGGCGTTTCTCCTCCCTATGACCCTCGTACCCCTTCAAACATTGCTCGCAGACGTGCGCGCATCGGGGCGTATACCTAATTGAATAGCGTCGTCTCACGCATGCCCGATTTCGTCGGTGTTTCCAACGACACAGCATCGCATCGTTCAACGACGGCGACGTACCGTTGGCGGGCACATCAGCCGACGAAGAGAGTTTCACCGACGAGCTACTGCGCCTGGCTGTGTGCAGCTCCCGAGTCGGAGTGTTTGGCCGAGATCATTCGTAACTCACCATTGGATTTCGGACTCCGCTGATGAGGCCGATGACAGATCCAGCTGCCGGCAGCCCTTCAGCCAAACATTTTTGCATCGCGCACGACAGCGCATTCGGTACTCCTCTGCTCTGTGTGGATGACCGGGTCCTTGGGATCAGATGTCGTGTTCATGCCGAGTGGCCAAGGCCCGCCAACCATGTGCTGTGCCTGACTACTGGGAGTTCGCGAAAAGGCGGAATCCTGCAGATCTGACTGCCATTCCGCCCTTTTCCGTATCAATGGCGTTGCTATATACACCTTGACAGCCCTCAGGAGAATCATTCCTGGCCTCGTGCCGAAACTGTCCTCCATTTCATGCCGTCTTCTTCGTAATCGTAACCCTGCCTGCTCGAGGCCTGCTGATATCCTCGCTGAGAAATGCCATCAATGCACCGATTCCCAATGCAATCTCGACAATGTCGAGCACATGCACAGCCCACCAGATATGCTGAACGCCGCAGATGCAAGACTCGTAGTCAAATTTCCATTCCCGGGTATCATTGTCCCACCATGCACTCAAAAGACCTGCATTTCCACCAAATTCGCCCATCGTACTTCGAACTGTAATTTCTCGAACGCCAAACCCTCCAGTGTGAGGCTCAGGAGAATAATAGTTCTGTACCTGCCAATGTTCTTGAGAGGTATGCTCGTCTTGCTCGGAGATGCCCAGTGTCTTGTTTGCACGAGAATGGTATGTCTGGCATCCCTCATGATCGTGGCCATTCAAAATTATAGCCTTGTGCCGTCTCTCCGGACCTACTACGCCGTTCAGAATGGATGTGCTGACGTCGTGGCTGAGATGATTCTGTTCTTTGATGCCTCCGCCATGATGTCCTTCGAAGTGGTCGAAAAATGGCCCATCCACGCATATTCCAGACTCTTTGAATAAAGGTATGTGAGTGAGCAAGACGGTGCCAGTATCTTCCGTGAGACGCTCCTGATGTAGCTTTCGATCCAGAAAATCCAAGCTGGCCTGTCGGAGCTCCGCATGCTTCGCAGGCTCGTCCAAATTCATGGAGTTCAGAACCGTCAGCCTCAGCTCCGGCGTTGGCGTTGGCGTTTCAAATGCCACATAATCTAGATTTGCATTCTGGTTCGCTTTGGCCTCATCCAACCGAAATCGTACCTCCCAGTTCACTCTCCCAAAAGCTTCCTCAAACCTCTTCACCCGATGATCATCCAAATCTCCAGCATATCCAACATCGTGATTACCAGCAACAGCAACAATCCTCTCTCGCCACCGCTTGTCTGCGCCGAGAACTTCTGTCGTATCCGCATCCATAATGCTCTCCTCAACCTTGCTGCCTCCTCTGTAAACCACGTCCCAGAATCTCTCCGTCCGTCGCCAGAACTCCTCATCTCCGATCCATTGGCTCCCCAGAAGATCGCCAAGCACAACGACATGCGTTGGATCTGTCCACCATTTCACACTGCGAAACACATGTGCCAGGTATAGATCATTGCCCCAGAGATCCAGCCTCTTGCGATAACTCCGAAATGCCTGTGGGACGTCCTCTTGGAACAGACTTTGTACATCTCTACACAGCTGTTCAAAGTCCAGATTGCCCTCCAGAGTCCTCTGTATCCTCTCCAGGCTGCCCCATCTTGCATCGTGAATGCTTGTGTCGCCTTCTAACTGCGGATCCGCGAGCGCGAGTAATCGGAATGGCGCTTGCTCTCCCCTGCTGACAGCCGTCTCAGCGCCTTTCGCTTCAGGAAAGGCACATCCTTGGAACACCGGGTATAGATACAGGTATGTCGTCGCAAGGATCGCAAGAGGAAGGAGTATCTGGAAGATTCGGAGGAGGAAGACGGAAAGCCGCATTGAGTTGGTCGAGAGGTGGAGGACAGGAGAGATGAAGGAGGGTATAGAAGGACGAATTACATGCTGTCGAAAGAGTGGAAGACGGACAAGGAGTCGGGTGGTTTTGATGGTCAGATCTTGGTGGAGTGTTGATCAGGGGGATCAGTGAAAGCGCGTCCGGGTGGAGGATGTCTGTGCCTCAGGCAGAGAAAGGTCGGCCCACCAAGTCGACAAGCTGCGCCTACCTGTGAAAGACGGGAGGACACCCACTAGCGTATGGTCAAAAGAAGCCAATGAGACGGGCGGAAAGCTCGGCCTACCAGTTGGAAAAGCTCCGCCTACCTAATATGAGCTCCCATTCCATGATAGCAGCGAACATCCACTAGCGTATGCACGGGAAGAGCCAATGAGCTCAAGCCTTGAACGGGCGGCAAGCTCGGCCTACCTGTTGACAAGCTCCGCCTACCCAGTTGGAAAGGTCGGCCTACCACTTGAAAAAGCTCCGCCTACCTGATATGAGCTCAGCCTACCTGTACTGTGAAAGCGGCGAACACCCACTAGCGTATGCACGATAAGAGCCAATGAGTGTAGGTACTGAACTTCGCGTGCAGGACGCGCTTCTCCCTTCGCAGACCGAGACAACACAACATCAGGACGTTTTCCATCTTTTGGGGCACGAAATTAATAACTCTGGTGGTATCTGATATCTAGGTGAATCCTCCACGACTCCTCGGTCCTTCCTGTCTACCTCGAAACCATTACGCCAAATCGAAGCCTCCGACGAGGAAGGAAAGCGTGTTCGGCTTCGCGCTCTGGACCACTCCGGCCACATTCTGCGCATCCGAAGGGCTCACATCGTCGTATGAAAAGGCATACCCCAACCCATTCGACTCATGGCGATGCACGCTCTGGGAGAAGTGGTTCCATACGCCTTGCGATGAGGTGTAGTATGTGTTCGGCGCGGCGCTGGGCTGGATGTTGCCTCCTCCGTTCAAGAGCGTTCCGCGGTTGAACGCCGCACAGAGACGAGGGACAATGGCGTAGTGCACGTCATTATCACCACTCTGGAAGCCAAACGGACCAGAGTTGCAGCCGAAGATGTCAGCCGCGGAAGGTGCTGGGTAGCCGCGATTGTCGCCGTCGCAGTGCAGAGTCATGGAGCCCATGTCGGCGTAGCAGTTGACGTTTCCGGCTGCTGCTTGGGTGTCGATGGTCAGAGGGCTGGATGAGTATTGTTGGTACACTTCGCGGATGTAGTTGTCGAAGTAGCCGCTCCAGGCATTGGAGTTCTGGGAGAGGTAGTCGATGGGTGCAAGGACACGGATAAGTTGGCCGTTGGAGCTGTAGACGCACTCCTGGTCCCATGGCATGCCGTCGGAGCTGTGTTGTTTCTGGAGATCCGAGCAGACAAGCTGCACTGCGTTGGAGGGCAGGCCTTGCGCTTCCTGCTGAGCTGTGCCATCGTTGGTGGTGAGACGGATGCCCAGCGGAAGACCGACGAAGTCGACGAAGCTGATGTCGGCGAAGATGTTGGCCGAGTTCCAGGTGAGCTCAGCGAAGCCGTAATTTGTTGCGGCGTTGGGGTCGTTTGGGTTCACAGCCGCTGGCTCAACGAGACCGGGTCCATTTGGAGTGCCTACGACGAAGAACTGGAGGGGGCCGTCGGAGAACCAAACACGAGATGCGGACCTGGCCATGGACAGTCAGCATCCGCAACTTTCCGCCACCTGGTCCATCACTGAACTTACAGGTATCCTGGGATGGTAGCCGATGTGGTGCTACCCTTTCCACCCAGCGGGATCGCAATGTCCGAATCCGAGAGAGGTACTGGCGTGCCTGATGTCGTCGATGGGTAGTAGAACTGGCCATTGGGACCGAGGAAGACGAGCTGGTTGTTCGCGTTCAGACCGGTAATGTACGACTTTACATTGTTGCTGTCCATGTAGTTGAGAAGCGCCAAGTTGAGGTACGACGCAGGCTGGCTGTCCGGCTTGACCGCAAAGGCCGAGTTCGTGGCATTGATGGTGTTGTTATGGGTAACGATAAGATCCTGGACACCACCTGGGTGTACGGTAATTGGGACTGCATTGGCAGTGTACGAAAAGAGCGACAGAGAAGCAAACAGAAGAGAAAGGAGCGACATGTCGGCTGAACGAGTGAATGGAAAAGGCCAAGAAGGTATTCCGTCGCCCACATCCGGACATCACCAAGGCTTATAGCCTATTTATTCCTACTGCCGTAGGCAATGGATCTCCAACGACCTTAGAGAGCCACACGGGGCAAATTGTATCTCCACTCCTTAGCTGCATATGCTGCCAAAGAAAGCCAGGAGAAAGGCACGACCAGCGGATGGCATAGCGACTCAGTCTTCAAGGCAATCTCCAGCTAATTGCTCTTCCTCTGATGTGGACCCGCAAAAGCCACAGCTATGGCACAGTGCCAACATGTTGAGACCGGCTAGGAAACCCTCATGCCGGCCTCGAACATCGCATTCTGCATCAGACAAGGAGAATGTCTTTTCGACGGGCTGGCCGCGCGTTGCGAGCCAGCGAATGCAAGCGGAGGGCACGTGATGAGGAATTTCCCTTTGCAGTAATATCGCAGCTCGTCAGGTCCGCAAGCTCGACAGTTGAAACTGAGGTGATTATGTTCTCCGTCATTCGATTTGTTCGCATGGAACGTGGCTGCGCTGGCGATTTGGTGCAGAATGCTTGTGCGAGCTCTGATTGGCTGGAGTGGAGATGAAGTCAAAATACAGCTTTGCAGTGCGGAGAGGGAAGTACTAGACGCGCTGCACAACAACAACAAGGAGCTGCTGCTGTTCCCAGATCTCGGAGCGAGCCAACCGGACGCGTGCCTCGAATTGGGACAGTGCAACTTCATGCCCAGGAACCGCTCGTCTGGATAGGGCAGCTCGACCGTCTTGTCGTCTCTGGATCGACACGGCTCCACTTCAGGCGGGAAGATATTGACCACACATCGTCGAGATCGATGCCATCCTACTGACACACGCTGAGCTTGAGAGTTTGCTTCTTCATCTTCTTCGTGCTCTTCTTCCACGGATCATCGCCGTTAAAGGACGTTTGGCTCGGGATGGAAGCAGGCCCTGCCATCTGCACGGGAGACGATCCTGCGCCGTGCTTATACATGGATTATCTCCTATTAGGTGCCGCGCGTGTCGAATGCTGTGGCTCAGGACATCTCCCTTCCTACTACCTTCGAGGCTTGATGACCAAGGCGGTGCTTTATTGACAGCCACATTGCCGGAGGTGCATGGAGACTGCATTGAAATATGCACGCGAACGTACGTGTTCACAGAGGAATGTCAGTTGTCGCAGCTCAATGTTTGCGGACAATGCTCCCGGTGCATCCTCATTCAGTACTCTCGGGCGTCGAGACGGCTATCACGAGCTCAAAGGTCGCCGAGTGCCAGACCGCTGTCTGATGAAGCAGATGCGGAGATAGCCATCCATATGCTGTCGGGTTCGTCGGCCCTCGTCCAAGCAGCGGCTCACTGAGCTGCGCACGTATAATCCGCAAGCTCATTCTCCTCCGAACTCTGCAGCAGCTGGCGATCGCGCAGCAGCATGACCCGATACCAGAGCTGCTCGTACTGCTGCCGCGCAGACTCCAAGAACACAAAAGTCCGAAGAAACCGCTCCCACGCGCCGCTGGATAGCGACTCCATGTCCAGGCGATGTGCCAAAACACCAATTGTATCCAGCCCATCGTCTGCTGAGACTCTGTTCAGAGCGCAGATGGTCATCATCGACCACAGCAGGATCTCGTCATACAGCTGCGCCTTTGAGACATCTTTCGCCAGCTCTACTGCCTGCTTGCACATGCTCGGAATGTCGATCGTCGCAATGCTGGCCTCCTCGCCCTCTCCGCAAAGGAATTGCAGCATCGAAACACCTGCGCTCTGGAGGATGAGATGCATTACGAGATTGAGTCGATCGCCGTCTCGGTCTCGGGCTGGGTCAATCGCCATGATATCCGTCAGGTTACTGGTAGCTCTGAACAACAGCAAGCCTTGCGCAGTATTGCGAATCATCTCTGCCTTCTCAACGATGTCTGTTGCTGAATCGATCTCACCACACGCCAGCACATGTTTGCTGAGACTGACATTGAGGTATGTTACTTTCCGCATCTTGACGAAGCCACTACCGTCATCCGATGTGAGCTCCAGTTCTGGCGTCTCCTCACGGACGTTGTCTTCTTCGGAAAAGGCGAATATTGCCGTCGCCATCTCCGTTTGTCCGCCTGCTTTTCCTATGAACGCTGACAGTGTCTTCATTCCCTTTTGGTGCGCTTTCCATGCTTCTCGGGTACCCCAGGTCCTCTCATAAGCTCCCAGAAGTGCTATCGCGCCCAAGAGGCCCAAGTCAGGATTGGGATCTTTCATGCAAGCGAGCTCCTTGTTGACGCATTCAATGGTTTTGTGTCGCAATGTCATGACGATCGGAGACTCAGTCGGGTGTTTGAACTGCCACAGGGATACTGCACAGCTCGCGCCCATGACCAGTGCCCAGAAGGAGGGCGGAGAGCTGAGCGCGGTGGCCGGGAGGCTGATCTTCCAGGTGAAGCATTGTCCGCCGGTCAGCTCAGGCCTGATGGGTAGGCGGAGATCCATCAAAGGAGCGACCACATCTGTGCAGAAGGTGAAGAGCGAGTGGAGGAGATTCGGATCCTTTATCGCGTTGAAGTCGATGGGTAAGATGGAGAATGGGTCGATCTGTCTCCTGCCGACCTCGAGCGTGGTCGGTGAAGCCTTTTCCTTTGCCACTATGTCCTGAGCAGATACTGGAACTTCCGTGGACCGTTCCTTTGCGTCTCGATTGGGTCCATGTCGTCGTCCACGCTTGGATCGAAGAGCGGCGATGGTGTCTTTCCGGCTTTGGGCCGACGCGAGCGCTGCTTGCCGCCGCACGATCTTCCTCAGCACACTGGGATCATTGCTGTCTGGGAGCTCGAGTATTCTGTCGTTCTGTTCTCCAGCATTCTGCTGTCGTCGTGGACGATTCGGTGCGTCCAGTACGATGACCGTGTTCATGGTCCGCGCAAGTGTGCTGGCTGCTGCAAGTGCCGTGGGCGCTCTTCGGTGCTCGCGAAGCCTTGTTGGTGAACGACCGGGGAAGTCAAACTAAGACCACGCAGATTCGTCTCGGGATAGGGCATCCCTATGAACGACTAGCTGTCAGCCGCTTTGTCATTTGCGTCCTCCTCCCCGTTTCCTGAGTCCGCCCTGCGTGGGGATGAATGGGCAGATCATTGTCGCTGCTTTGCCAGCGCTGCGAGTGTTGCGACCTCACGATTCGGTCTCGTGAAGTCGTGCTAGCTGGGCTCTCTTGAGTCAGTGCTGAGTTGCTGCCTGGGCTGACCTTGCGTCGGGCTAAATAAGGTTCGTCTGCAACGACTTACCAACTAAGCACTGACTCCAGGTCTCCCCTTTCCAACATCTCTGGATGCCAAAGACAGCACATCACATTGACATTATCACGATTCCGATATCTGCCGACGCGGGATCTTGATATCTGCCAACGTACCAGAGATCTGCTACAGCTATTCGCTGGAAAAGATCGTTCCAAGTTTGTCTCTCCAACAATGACCACGTACTACCAACACTCTACAAGATTCCTGGGAATATTGGGTCATCTCTCGAGAACGCTCGCATCCCGACGAAGTCTACCTTCGTCTTCATCCTGGGAAATGCTGTATGTGTTGTTCTGTTTGCGACACCTGCAACGGCCATCCAGGCTCCGGGCAGCTCCTCTTTCTAGGCATACCACCACTTCACGAACGCTTTATTCGGTCAAAATTCTAACAGGTTTTGATCGCGATTGCGTCTCCAGTGAGACGCGAGGGTTTGCTTTCTATTCAGCGGGCAAAGTATACCTAAACGAAGGCCTAGAGATGATCCTACAGGAGGAAGACCTGGACAAGGCGAAGGCCGAGTGGGAGACAGCACTGATTGACGGATATTGATTAAGTTGCCTTCAATGTTCAAGGGAAAAGGAGCTGCCCTCAGCCAGAAGTAGGAGCTTCCCGGAGCGTGGGTGCAAGGGTTGGAAAGAACTCTAAGTGGACCCAACAGCCTGGCTCAGTGAAACTCAGGCAAGGATCGAGCCTGTCGACATATCTCAATCACAGGAACAACACGTCTTGACGTCCTGACCTCTTGATAAGGCAGGCGGCTTCTAACTTGCGGCGAGTATCTAACCATCCGCAATGATCTGGCCAGATGAAGAGTTCGCAACGAGGCGCTTTCACTCGGCATTGGAATCTCGTCAAATCTACGACTACTTTGCGAGCTATCGGGCTTGGAAGAGGCCATGGGATATTGCTAATGAGGAATCGACAGAAAGTCCATGATGCTTGGTAATATCACCGCTGACTGTATGGTAAGTCGCGTCATTCTATTCCCAGGTTGCGAGCCCGAAGAATACAGCATAAGTTATCGGCTGCGGAAGAGCGAGCTCGTCCTGGTCTTGACACATCCTGACGCAAAGCATACAGGGCCTTTCAAATCCGAATGCCGCAACGAACGCGGAGGATATCTTGTCAAAATTCGAACGACTCGTTTGAGCGAAGCCCTTTCGTTCGTGGCAACTTTGACATCCAAATGTGAGATGGGCCAAATGTGAGATGGGCCTGTGGATGACCAGGATTCCAAATGGCGACTGGCGACTACAGCTTCTGTGCTTAGCACTTGGTGGCATAGCCTCATCTACAAAAAGGACTGAGGCTTTATCTACCTGCTACACCAAATATTGTGAGCTGGATCCCGACTTTGACTGTCAACGCTGCCATTTCTCCAACACTAGCCCCGGAGTGTGGCTGTGGAGCAAATGACTGTATAGAAGGCGAAGTCAATTTCTGGCTCGCTATCGAAGACCAAACCAAATTGTCCAAGTCGCTTGGACTTGATCACTGTTTACCTGGCTCATAAACTCATCTCGCGGAGGCCCTTCTGTATCTGGAGTTACAGGTATGACTTGAAGGCCGTACGAAATTTCAAACCCCATTCGGGCCCGACGTCCAGCGGGGACCGCATGCCCCATTTCTAGAATCTACAGCCGAGTGGTTCATCCTGTGTGCTCTCCTTGTGAATGCTTGCCCTCTGGGATACCCTTCTCTCAGTACATGGGACTCGCTCGCTTTGACCACTCAAACAGGTGTGCAGGCTGGGCTTCGTGGTTGAAACGACTGCTGCACTCAGTCTAGTGGGATCTTATGTCCGTAACAGGGAACGGGGATGTGAGCGAGCGAGCATTTCATTAGTTTACTAATCTGTTAACATGCTGAATCATGATCGACTAATCGCTTCGTATAGCGAATAGCCTAGTTTCTCAGTTATAGCCAACTGAGCTTATCAACATATTGCTGGTTTCCGAGACTCTTCGTTAAAATTTGGACCAAGGGCTTCGCACAACTACTAGGCAGCACGCAGTAAAGACACCTGGTCGCGAAACATGGCTACTGTCCCAGAACAACGAGCTTGTCGTCGATCTCTGATGAGAAATATTCAATTCTTTCAATAACGAGAAGGTAAAGATTGAAAAGGTCACCCCTTGTCATCGGCTCGAAGCACAGGACTATCATACGCTCGTCTCCAGTAGCTTGCACAGAATGAGAAAGATTGGAGGCAAGCTTCGAAGTCAAGACGAGAAGATGTGCCGGCCACGAAGAAGGCACGGAGATGGAGTAGAAAATTCTCAACTTTGTTGAGCTTTCATCAGCGGCAACCGGGTACAACCTCATGGTCAGACTGATTTTCAAGGGTGTGACCTGCCGTCTCCTGTATTGAGACGCACATTAAATTTCCCCGACTCCATCCCAGCGAAGCCAGCGGCGAGAGTTGGCATCACTCACCTCGCACTAAATCTGACACTGAGACGGAACTCTCCATGTTTCTGAAACCGGGAAATCCGCGTCCTCCATCTTATGCTGCTCATCGCTGAAGTCTCAAAGGGGTATCTTTCTCGACAGTATTTGCTGCTTGGCGTATTCGTGTTCGCGAAAGCGTAGTCACAGCACGAGACTGTACAATTCAACAGGTCTTTTATCGTCACCCGCAACACGAATCATTGACTCTCGAAACCTTTCTGGAGCATCTCTGCAACGACAAGATAGAATACGGCCGCTCAGCGAGCTTGGGCGAGCCAAGGGGGTTGTACACTGGAACAATGAGCCGTTGTAGTCAGTAGCCTCGGGTGCAAATGGCTCCTGTACATCCTCGAATCAATCCAACGCAAGCTACGGTCGACATGTTGCGTCTCTACAAGCTCTACAAGAAAGAGACGAGGGAGCAAGTTCTATCAGTGCAAAGGAACCCAGTCAACACAACGCGGTCGCAAAAGAGGATAACAGAAAGGTCAGTCGATCGCTGTTTAGGAGGACTCCTCCGACTCGGATAGGAAGACGGTCAGAGGACATGACGCGGGCCAGACTGTCTGCTGTGAGCTTGGGATTCAAGACGCCTTCCATTCAAAGACATTTTCGTCGCACCGTACGCCGCGGCATTTTGCGGTGAACAGAACCAACGGCACACACAAGAGGTAGCGTCGCTCCTACAGAGAGTATACTGCATAAGCCACTCTGTACGACTATGTAGACGCAAAGCCCCATAGGTGTCTATAGATGTCTAGTAGCCTTCAAACAGGCGACCGATTTGGATCTTGAGCCGTTCCACGTCAACAGTATACCATCCTCCCTTTTCGTAGAGTGGTTCCTGTACGCGTTAAGCAATGAGACAGACAAAAGCTATGATATACAAAGTGAGCTTCACCTTCTGTGCTATACGTGATTCCGCAATCAAGAAGCCAAGTGCTGATACCAGAGAAACAAAAACGCCTTCTGTACTGTCACATTCTCTGTGGTTAGAACGTATTCCTGATCTTCGAGAAGACGAGCCCCTGCTTGTCTCTCTCGTCGAGGGATCATTGTGCTGTCTTGCGTATCCTCCGACTATCCTTGCGAGGCTATGTACCTCTCGTCTACAGTGTAACGGACGTTTTCGGGTTACCCATAGAGGTATAATTGAGAGTCCCGGGGCGTGGATGGAGGATTTGTTGTGGAGTTTGAACGATGAGCTGGGAAGATTCCAGACTTGGACCTTACGCCTTGTGTCCTGAAATCGTTAGGAAGAACCGCGTTCGAGATCGGAGGTGTACGGAAACTCACTCCGATTGCAATTGAAGCATTTCCGTTGATGCATGACTCTCCTGCTGTTGATCACATTGCAAGTCGTAACGCGAGACCTAGCGCAAGGAAACGTCTCGACGACGCTACGCCCGCAGGTATACTCGTGCGTCACGTTGGTGCACATGGTGGGCATACGCGTGCTGAAGGGTCATTCGTGTTTGTTGAGCGTAAGGTGTGGGTGTTCGATAAGGGGCTCGATACCCTACGTATGCTATTGCTTTTAAGTCTATCTCTTGTAGATGTCTGACTCGATGTGAACCGTTGATGGCAAAGCAGGCTGAGACTCTTAGCACGGTTCTGCTGATACACTACAAGTACCGTCCTATGGTCAGAACCGCGAGCGGGACAGACGAGCAGCCGTCCGACCGGTCCCGGGCTTCCCGTCTTACAAGTTGAATCTGTGATCAGTTCTGATCCGATCCTTGTGCTAAGCTGACCAACATAGCCCGCATTCTGAGTATCAGATGATGTCTTGAAACTCCAAGCCACCCATGCCCGGATGATGGAGACTTTGACGCTTCCGAGTCGATGGCCAATAACGGCAACTGACGGGATTACCTTGAAAGGTTGCTGATAGAGGATCTCAATCCCACAATGTGCCGAAGTGTAACGTAACTTCCAATGCTCTTAGCAACGTCTCTTCGCAGATGCCCATTCTGCCATTCCTGGACGCACACAGGTCAAAACTCAGTATCAACTCGGCTCCACAGTAGTTTCCAATGGCCCCGTATAGTCGATGTAACCGACTGACCGAGAGCGGAGCTTGCAATAGACTTGACTCCTCCAGTCCAAGCCATTCTCTTGGGACGGCCATGCCACCATCATGATAGCAGAAAGAGCGAGAAACTACCAGAAGGGGACAGTTGTTGGAGGACGTGATGCTCAGACAAAGCTGCCACCACGTCTGAACCCCTACGAAACAGGCGACCCTCTTCTGAATCTTAGAGACCATTTCAGTTGACAGTGTGCAGTTTGCCAAGTTCCAAACACCGAGCACGGCAGTGAGGGCCCAGACGTCGATCACACACACGGGAGGTTCGCCCGGCAGAAATCTCGACCAAAGCTCTCCGACTCAAGTAACCAGTTGGTGCCTGCGGACTGTCACTATTCTGCGCGGTCGAAGATGTTGCTTCTGGTAGGGCCAGGCGCACATAGAGAAGATGTAACAGTGGGAGCAACGTTCGCGAAGTGCCAGCTCCATATGATCAACTTGAAGACGAGGAGAAGGAAGGAAGACCGACGCGCCACATTTGCAACACCAGAAATCTGTACGATTCTCAAAGCTTGTGTCTTGGTGAGTCTGGCTCGGTGAATATGCACCTCTGACCGGGCAGGCGGTAGTCGTCTGATCGGGGAGTGTCTCGAGGGTTGGACTCGACCTGGGGAATGATAGTGCTTTGAAGATGGGGCAACGTGGCACAACCGCCGAAGGGAATGTAACAGGTTATTGATCCATCAATTGCTCTACGGTGCAAAGTCACGCAATCCATGTGATCTCGGCTTGCCTTGGGCCGTGTCATGAGAGGACAAACAGAGTCGAATTGAAAGTGCGGCTTTACCAGCACTACATACAACGGCGGTATCGAGAATAAGCAAGTTGGGCTGCTGGAAGGAAGTGCGTTAGTGATGATTGCACGCTGGTGCTCCCAGATTACGAGCATCTCCGCGGCTATGCGTGAAGCTATGGAACCTAAGAACAGCGGAGTTTTCGACAATGATGCGCTCGCGGAAAGCGACTATGAGACGATGACCAGACGAATCGGAGGCAAGCTTTGAAGTTCTCGTGTGTTGCACTCAGCATTATCCGATCAAACGAGCCGAGTCATGAGGGAAACCGACCTCCAACCGGTACCGGACTGACGAGTTTGGATGATCTTGGCCTTGCTACACTTGAGGCGAGACTAGTAGATCCTGGAAATGTACCTTTGTCCCTGAAATGATGAAATGAGAGAATGCAAACTTCTCGAGGAAGTCGGCCGACGAAGTTGTGTCGATGCCGTGCTGGTGTTCGGGTCAGACTCCTCGGGTGGCCAGCTGGACTTGGCTGAAAAATCCGCTGACTTCAGACGCTACAATGGAGAAGTCCGGTGCCTCGGGTGTTTTGATGGCCCATAAAACATTGGGATGAGCTGTTTTATGGACTTCTCGTCCTGTTGCAACGCACAGCACCTGTTACTCGTCCGGAGATGGTCTACTGTAGTAATGAGATCCTCAACGGCGTCTATTGCACGGCATCAGTAGCTCAGACTGACGCTCTGGAGGTGCAGATGTCTCGGTGGCTGCGTTCGTAGTACTCCAGTCAATCCGTGTCCGCCTTCCGTTTCGAGAGAGCCGGATATCATGGACGTAACGAGACTCCAGACAGCTTATGTCTTTGGCTATGGGCAGCTTGTATGTGTAAGCATAGTACCAGTTATCCGCTTTGAATATCGTAGTGTATGTAATGTAGCAGATATTAGCGAGAGGAAGGGAGATCCTAGCGGGAGAACCTAGAGAGGAGGTAGTTGGGATAAGGTTGGGACCGCTGACAAAGCTGGATTCACTTGGTGACTGAGACGGCAGCACCCGCAATCACGTGTCAATCCCTGCGGGTCGGAGAGAGCCGTGTTTCTCTTTCCTTCAGCGAAATCGCAGGCATCGTCCCCTCCCGACACCGGAGAGAGAGAGAGCAAGCAACAACGCCTCGAGTCCGACCGTGGAAGCCCAAATGTCCTGGCACGGCGGCACCGCCTTCGACCCACCGCCCGGCGGCTTGCCTGTCGTCTCGCCGCCGCCGCAGACGTCGCCCACCGCCACCAGCCCCGACGACGACATCATCCACGCCGGCGCGCGCAAGAGAAAGCGCAGCTCCATCCTCGCCGCGGAGGATGACGAGGCCGACGGGAGCGGGGGCGCTGATGGCAGCGCTGCGGGTGGAAACGCGGGCAGTCCCACCACCACCGCCGGCAATGGCAACAAGCAGCAGCGCCATCAACCCGGCGTGAAGCGGGCGTGCAACGATTGCAGACAGCAGAAGGTGAGTGAGTGCGGGCATGAGTCGGTGCTGAAACAGAACATCCCCGATCAGCGTAGGCCGTGCGAAGTTTCATACCTCCAGCCATTTGAGTCATGACCCGCTGACAATAATGATCTGCTACAGTTGCGATGCAATGTCGTCGCTGGACCGGGCGAACAGTACAAGCCGTGCGACCGATGTGTCAAACATAATCTCAAGTGCAGCATCGACAATGATTTTAAGCGTCTCGGCAAGCGGGCTGCCCACGATGAGATGGTCAAGGAGCTGGAGCTATGCAAGGCCAAGCTTGCGCGATACAAGGCGTTAGGCATGCATCTGCCAGAAGAGACGCCCCAGGACTCTACATACAGTGGCAGCTACCAGGCATCGCCAGCAGGCGGCGCGCCGGTCGCATCAATGGCAGCGGGCGGCAGCGCATTCCTCGGTGCAAGTGAGGCTGCGGCATCCAGAAGCCTGCTCGATCTCAGTCAAGGCTATCGCGAGCTGGCGCCGACGAGCTATCCTTCCATTACTCCAGGAACATCGCACACGACACTCGGCAGCGTCACCCTCACGGACAGCCAGCTCAACGAGCTTTACCGCATCTTCTTCACATCGTACCATTCCTTCTTGCCAGTGTTGAACCCGGAGCTCACCTACAAGGATGCCTATCAAGACCACCCTTTGCTTCATTGGACCATTGTGGCCATTGCTGCCCGGCGTTATGCCGCCAAGCCTGGACTGTTCATGGAGCTACAGCGTCCCCTTGAGGAGATCCTTTGGACGACGCTCTCACAGGTGCCTCAAGCATACCATGTCTGCAAGGCGCTGGCTCTGCTCTGTACGTGGCCATTGCCAACATCATCAACGTCCCAAGAGCCGACAATGATGCTCTGCGGCATCATGTTTCAGCTCGCGATGCAGTACGGCCTGCACCGTCCTTCTCACGCACAAGACTTCAGCCGCTTTCGTGTCGATCTTCGCGAGGAGGACATTGCGGATCGACTCAACACTTGGGCAGCAGTCAATATCGTCGCGCAGAATGTTAGCACTGGCAATGGACAGCCGCCGCTGTCCCGCTGGGCTTGGTTCACGTACGGTCTGCACCTCGATCGGATGAAGCCCGAGTTGGCCACACGATGCCAGGTTGAGAAGTTTGTCGACACTGTTACCCGCACGCTTTTCACCATGCAGCGTGATCACGTTGTGGAGGTTGATCAGGCGACCCGTGGCCTACAGATTCACATGTACTCTAGAGAGCTGGGCGAATTGGAGGTGACAGTCTTGTCTACGAGCAACTCTCGTAAGTTACATGCCATTTCTGCATCTCTACGCTATCTGCTGACAAACAGCAGCCGTCGAAGTGCTCTTCCTTAAGGCGGCGCAGCTGCACCTTCGCCTGACCGCATTCTTCGACAAACCAGACCAGCGGAACTATCTTGATGATCTGCGAGACGTCTACATCGCTGCTTCGGCATTGCTACTACACCTCAGCGACATGGATGTCAAGCAGTTCGCACACGTTCCAAGATACATCGAGCAGATGATGCTTGCCGCAGCCGTCACACTTCTGAAGATTCTGAACTCATTCTACGCCGCCCATGTCGATGTCGTACAAGGTCGAACCCTGTTCTCCAGGACTGTCAGCGGCCTCCGGAAACTCAGCGTGCGCTCCAACGATCTCCCACAACGCCTTGCGGAAGTCATGGCACAGCTTTGGCAATCTAGCGGCGCGGGCGAGCAGAGACTGTTCAAGGATGACGGACAAATCGGCCATGTGGCCCGTGAGCCTGATGAGAGCCTGCAGCTCAAGGTTCGCTGCCGCTCTTCCCTTTCTGTGCTCTATGATGCGATTTGGCGCTGGCGTGAGCGTGCTGGTCAAGCTGGACGTGATAATCTCGCGCAAGCAGTCGACAACCCCACCGCTTTGCCCAGCGATACTCACTCCCGCAACACGCCGCAGCCACCACCGAACGGCATGCCTGCAATGGGCGATACACACCTGACTTTACCAGCTAACGAACTGGACGCAATGACTTGGGACTCTCCTTTCGGCGGTAATGCGGTCTTTGATCCGTTGAGCTGGGCTTTGGATGGCAACCTTGGGCTTGGCCAGGGGCTCTTCGGTGGCCAGGATGCATTGGGCATGGAAGCCTTCCAAGGATAGAGTCCTGAGGGCAGCACATTCTTGTATGCACCATCTAACCAGGCACGATTTCCTGGATTTGGGAATACGTCTCAATTTGATACGGGTTTCACGACGAACAATGGTCTCTATGGCCACGGCCGAGGAATTGGAGACACTTCTTCACTCGGCACGGGCTTCATGACGAACCATGGTGTCTATGGCCGCGGACGAGGAGTTGGAGACACTTCTTCACTCGGCACGGGCTTCATGGCGAATAATGGTCCCTATGGCCGCGGGCGAGGATTTGGGAACACGTCTCAAACAGGTACGAGCTTCATGACGAACAATGGCCCGTATGGCCGCGGGCGAGGATTTGGTTTGGGTTAGCGTGGCGTTCGACATAGACGGCTGCGCTTCACGATACCATGCGAATGCAGGAAAGAGCAAGAACAAATACGAGTACTGAGTACATAGTCACGGCCGTGAAAAGACGGGAAATCAGGAATTTCCTGTCCATCTGAGTTGATAATTCGTCAAGCACAAGAAATTGCTCTTGTCACAGTAATCTCTTGCTACAACGCGGCGGCTTGCTACAGTGTCCTCACTCTTCGATATGCTATTGTCTTGCTGAGCCATTCGCAGGATAAGTGAGCTTCTCGCGAACATCTTTACGGCAGCATTGCATCTCAAATACGAAGGTGTAAAGAGTGGAGGAAGCAGGATCCAGGTGATTGAACGCGCAATGCCGTTCGGACAGTAGTATCAAAAACATCTCAACCAAGAGTCTTGCTTCGAAAGGCTCTCGCCGAAGACTAGGTAGGGCCGACACGAGCGAGCCATGATGTGATGTGATGAACAGGAGGAGAGAAGTAGGTAGTCATGGTGCATGTATCTGAGCAAATTTCCCATCGCAAAAATCCGCTCAAGTACCTATCACCAGCGCAAAAATCGGATCATCTTGCATTGCACTGCAGGCTCTCTCTCTAGTTCCATCTATCTAGCTAAGAAAGAGGAGCACCGAAGGCATCAGACCTTCTTGCCCTTTGCAGCAGGCCCTGGCTAATGCAACAAAGTAAGAATAAAATGTACACGATGACATGGAGAAGGTACAGGAAAGGGGACAGACAGACAGACATATCTGATGGTTTTCTGAAAACTTTCTTCTCTCTTTTTCATTCATTCTCATTCTCATTCTCATACATCGATCGATAGCAAGCCAAGCCGAGCAGGCAGGACCAACCAAGGAAGTTACGAAAAAAGGCGCTTGAACGCAAAAGGGATAGATATACTACGAGCCACGCCCGAACCGATTCCACAACAGTCAATTCCGCCCAATCCGATGGGGTATATTCCCAGAGCCCAAGCAGGAGTGATCGATTCCGTTAAACGCCCATGTTCATACCCGCAAACGCCCTGACTGGGAAGCAAAACCGATTCCCAAAAACCCAATTTGTCTTTCTGTCCAGCCGTGCAAAAGGAGGGGAGGAGCAGAGTCTCCTGTTCTGTGCAAGTTTTCATGTCCATTCATCCGTGCAAGGCGCGAGAGAAAACAAGTGTCGTATCCGTACAATCAAGCAAGGCGTGATGACCATCCAAGCAAGAGGCTATCACCCAGTCTGTGCAAGAGCGAAGCATCTTTTCGTCCCATGTCCGTATAATCAAGCAAGTGGTGATGGCGGTTTCAATCAAGAGGGAAAACCCAAGTTATTCCAGCAAAAAGCAACGCAACTCAGTCAATCAATCTCCGCTCCAAGATTCAACGCCATGGTCCCTTTGTGCCTGCGCTGCTACCAGGACGGGCGAAACTGCCGGGGACGACGCTAGAGACCCGGCCGCCTGGTCGAACGGGAGCTTTGTAGGCATCAGTACGCGGAGTGCCGTTCATCTCGACCATGCTACGGCGATGAGTGAGCGCGGGACCACGTTTGGTGATGGGAGCAAAATTGGGGCTGAGAATGCTGTGCCGAACATCTTCACGGTGGCCAGGGAAGCGACGGGAGCTGGAGCCACTGAAACTGGTGTCGGAAGGCGGCGAGCTGGCAGCCGGGCTACGACGACGATGAGCATGCTGGATGCTCTCACGACTGCGGACACGAGCGGCGGTGTTGGTCCCGATGGAAGTGCGCTTCCTCTGACGGACGACTGCGCCAATCTCCTTCTTGTCGCTCTCGCTGCAGGAGGAAGCCGAGAGATCGCTGTTCGTGCGGCTGTCCATTGGGCTGTCCTTGCGCTTGGACTTTGCGCGAGCGAGTCCATTGCCGGCGATCGCCCTCAGTGGGCTGGACTCGTCGTCACTAGAGAGCGAGGCAAGGCTGAGGAACGGTGGCGGTGGCATCAAGGTTGGAGAGGAGTTGTCTGAGGAGCCCTTCTTGGAGAGAAAGCCGGTTGCGAATCTGCCGGTACCTGGAGCTTTCGAGGCCTCGCTGCTTGCGACCGGAGGTGCAGGAAGTGGGCTCGATGGGATCTCGGCCTGCAGAGTGTTTGGATCGGAAGTCAGGGTGAAGGCAGGCTGAGAAGCATTTGCGGCTTCGTTGGTATCACTCTGAGAGTGAGTCGGCTTGAATGGGCTCCCACCAGAGTAGTATGCTTTGGGAGTAGCGCTGTACTCGACGAGCGAGCCATCTGCATCGTCCTGATCTGGCCAGCGCACAGAACGCTGCTTCTTCGTTGGCGATCTCTTCTTAGGAGTGCTGCCAGTGAATGCCTTGCGTCCGAGCCCGCCGACCTTGACGCGCCTCTTAGGACTCGCCAAGTGTCCACGGGCAGGACTTGGGCCAGAGCGCGGAGTTGGAGGATGCATATCTGCTGCCACCGACCGTGGAAGATCCTTCATGCCGCGCTTTGGAGAGGATGTTGCGTTGGGAGAGGCACGACCCTCCAGAGCCATCGATAGCCGAATCTTATCCTTAATTGGAGTCGGCTCCTTGAGCATCAGCTTCTTCTTCTTTGGAGTTCCGGCCCTGGATGGTGGGACAGCTTCGACGATCTGAAGGCCACCGTCGGGCTTGATGACCTGGCCGAGAGACTCAATGCTGGCATTGAAGACTTTGCCGAGCATGGAGCGAGCTGTCTTGACCGCATCCTCTTCGCTCATGTGAAGCATCTGGTTCATGATGGCGATGGCCTCAAACTGAGACGACTGCAAGATGTGCATGAGTCCAGCTTCACTTCCTCGCAATTGCTTCATGATGGCATGATTCATGTCCAGCTCTGCCTGCATCTTGAGCTTGTCAACCTCCATGTGCAGAGCCAGTGCCTCGACGCTGTCCACGGCGTCGTCCTCGGAAATCGCAATGTCGGGGGAGGAGCTCTTGAGACTCTGCAGTTGACGCCGACCTTCTGCAAGCGCAGTCTCAATTGCACGAGTCCAATTGTTCTTCTGTTCCTGCTGATGCTGATGCTGGCGGCTTGCCTCCAGCTCAATCAGAATGCCGGTCGCCGTCTTGCGGAATGCGAGCAGTGAGGCCGGTGGCTCTTCATCTTCGCGGTTCGCACAGCAATCGTCGAAGTTCCCGATCCAGGCGTTGATAATGCTGATGCGATTGCTGATCATGGACAAGCGTACAGCGATAGTGATCCTCTCGCCGCGCTCCTGGGAAGAATGTGCATATGCCAGCCGAATGCGCTGAAGACACGCTTTGAAAAGTTCGTACTTCTTGCCCTCCAACTTGAGAACCTTGGCGAGTGCAATCTCGTCGTGGTTCTTCTGGGCCGCGTTCAGCCTGTCGATGGTCTGGCGCTGCTCCTCGATCTTCTTCACGTAGTCCTTTACGTGGCGGTCGACGTTGAAGATATTGCGTACGCTCTTGGTCTGGATATTCTTTGCCCGGTTTGCGTAGCGAAGTGTGTTCTGAGTCTCGTCGTAGTGAACGCTGCTTGGGGAGATGCAGACGATCATGACGGTTCGGCAGTTGCCTCCCAAGCTGAACTTCAGCAGGCGAGTGAGTTTTGAGTTGCGATATGGCACGTGAGTAGTCTTGCCGCGCTGGTCGCACAGGGCGTTAATGCATGAGCCGAGCGCGAGCAGAGACTTGTTGATGTTTGCGCCCTCTTGGAGACGGGCACCGCGGTTCTTGGTCGCAGAAGCTCGCTCCGATCCGGCCAAATCTATGATAGAGAGCGTGGCGAAGGTGACGGGCTCGTGGACAGAAGCATCGCGGTCCTTCAAGGATACATTGACCTGAAGTACAGCATGTGAACGTGAAGACGTGGCATTGGCTTCGGTCGGTGATTGTGTGCGCGCGGCGTTTCCGCGAATGACCATGTCCATGACCTCTTGCACATTCTGCGGTCGGTGTGAGGTCAGATCGGCGACCGACACAGCTTGCTGATTGTCCTCGCGCAGCATGAGACTCTGCTTGCCGCTCGCATCGGGATTGAGCAGGTCGCGGATGGTCTCGTTGTAGATCTCGAGGTATGACAGCGTAATCTCGCTCTCTTTCGCCTCGTTCACTTCGTCGACCTTCTCAAATAGCTCTTGCATGGTCATGAAGATGATGCCGGGAGAGGCGGAGGTGCCGGTGATCGTGTGCGTCTTTCCGCAACCCGTCGCACCATATGCGAAGACGGTAGCGTTGTATCCGTCCATAACAGAGTCGAGGAGGTTCTTGGTAGTTGCCTCGTAGACATCGACTTGGGTGGCATTCTCATCGAAGACTTTGTCAAAGCCGTATGTCTGATCTTTGGTCTTCTTGCCGCTGGGCAGATACTTGGTACCGAAGCGGTGGACGGCATTGTCGTCGGGCGGGTCGAATATGCTGTGAACGTGGTTATTAGGAACGGCTCACCATTACGAAAATTCAATGTATACACACAGAGTCTTCTCATCGAGCACCTTCACAACACTCCGGATGCCCTTCTGGCCTAGTCTCGTTTTGGGAGCGGCGGCGAGGGAGCCATCGCCGAGAAACAGCGGACCATCGTCGCTCTTCTGCAATTGCGCCGCCTCTTGCACGGTGAATGGACGCAGACGGACGGCGACCTGGATGCTGGATGCGCCATCAGTCCGGGCGCCGGCCGTCGCGGCCATGGTGACGGTGGTAGCTTCTCAATGCGTGTGTTGACGGCAATGTTTTGATGACGATGCGGAGGAGGCAAGCGTATGTAGCGAGGGTGCAATCCGTCCGACGACGATGTTGTCGACCAACACACCGGCGTAATAAGTGGATGTGTGAAAGCGAGTGGAGACTCGATGCTGGGTGGTGGTGGTGTTGGTCGGCGGGCGGAGGACGTTTGGGAGAAGTCGCGTGTTTCGTGTCTCTGCTTTGCTTTCAGCTGATGTGAAACAGCGCCAAGCAACGTCGGCACGACAACACTCATTGAACGACCCTTGAACACTCGCGGCCCGAACCCAGTCTGCGTCCACAAATTAAGGTAGGTAGTAGTAGCTACTAACCCGGATATGGCTCCGGCGCAGATTCTTTGCAGTGAAAGCTGCTATTGTCCTTCAACTGCAGGAAATAACGATCAATTCACTCCATCGGTGGCTTCCAGTCCAGAGCAAGCGTTGTAACTTTCCACGGTTCAATGTCGACAAGCACCTTCTTCCCCACGGATCCCGTCACGTGGAACCGTTGCTACCACGCGTTCCGTACCACAAAGTCGTTATGAACCGTCTACTGACACCACTTCGTCGACATTAGCACTGCATCAGCGAGAGATGAGCCTCCGAATACCGCGAGTATAACTACCATGAGTATGCAAGTTCGCATGCGACGATCGTTCCACACTTTTCGCAGATGCCTTCGTAGACCGATAGTCTCCGCTGAGTCCTCCGTCCCATCATACCATCTGTCCCCGGACGAAATAGCCTCGGACATCTCCGCTCCTCCTTCGCGGCGCCATCAAAGTCCTTCGCAATGCTCAGCGAGCATCAGTGGATCGTTTGCGTCAAGAGATGGGAGAGTTTGAACGTCCATGATGACGATCGCAACGCTTCGGTTCTCGGCTGCGAGCTTCTTCTCCACGCGGAGCTACCTCGCGGTGCAGTGCCAACACAAGAGATAGACATTGCACATCATTTCATACAAATACCATGCTTGCTTCCGTGCGAATGGCGGCCAATCGAAGACTCAGTGCCATCGCATCCCAGACGCGAAACATGTCAAACGCAACGATGAAGGAGGCAGTCATCGCAAAAGGACCCAAGGTCACTATACAAGATGCTCCCATTCCCAAGCCTGGCCCATATCAGGTCGTGACAAAAGTGGTATACAGCGGTTGTAATCCGAAAGACTGGTCTGTTTAGGCACAGGTTGACTGGTTCGAGAGCCGTCATTGACCTGCGCACAGGAAAAGAGCAGAGAACATGCCCGAGAAAGGACCAAAGAATCAAGGCGATGACATTGCAGGATACGTTCACGCAGTGGGAGAAAAGGTTTCCGAATTCAAGCCAGGCGATCGCGTCGCTGCTTTCCACGAGATGATGAAGCCGGGAGGCAGTTGGGCAGAGTACGCAGTCAGCTTTGCACACACAACCATTCATCTTCCACACCATACCAGCTTTCAAGGTACAGTCCACATCGTTGAAGAGAGTACAATCCGTTTAACCCTCTTGTGCAGAAGCCGCTGCTCTCCCGCTCGCCTCCTTAACAGCAGCCGTTGGACTCTTCGCTCGTCTCGGTCTCCCTCCGCCCTTCCTCCCAGCAACCAAGCCCATTCCTCTCATAATCTACGGCGCAGCCAGTGCAGTAGGCTCGTATGCAATTCAGCTGGCTTCCAAAGCCAACATCCATCCCCTGATCTGCGTCGCCGGAAATTCCACCTCCCATGTCGAATCGCTTATCGATCGGAGCAATGGCGATACGATCATCGACTACAGACAAGGGTCAGAAGCCATCGTGAAAGCGTTCAAAGAAACCGCAGAGAAAAACGGAGGCAATATTGGATACGCATTCGATGCCGTTTCAGAAAAGGGAAGCTATCAGAACATCTGCCAAGTACTTGACCCAAATGGCGGAAAGATCACAACCGTCCTGCCAGGGAAGAAATACGACGTGCCCAAGGGAATCGAGCAGAACCTCACAACAGTGGGAAGCGTCCACGGCGTTCCGGACGACCTGAGGGATTTCGGATACGTCTATTTCAAACTCATATCCAAAGGATTGGAGGACGGCTGGTTCAAACCTCAACCGCAACAAGTCATCCCAGGTGGACTGGAAGGCATCCAACAAGCCATGGAGAATTTGAAAAATGGCAAAGCGAGCGCGGTGAAGTATGTTTTCAAGATCGAAGACACTCCGGGAATCTGACAGCGCATCCCGACGAAATTACTCTCTACCATGCCGTGGAATCTCTTCTCGTTCGTTCAGTCGTTGGTATCATATTGGGGAAAAAAGTGAAAAAAAAAGAAACCCCCATTCCCTCCTCCCCTAACCTGTAGCCGTCCAGCGGCGGAACACCCCCCCTCCTCTCCTCCCTTATCCTGAAGCCGTCCAGCGGCCGGATGCCCCCCCTCCTCTCCTCCTCCTCCTCCCCTATCGTGATGCCGTCCAGCGGCACCACGTCCCCCTCACCTTCCTCATCCACCTCTTCACCCAGTTCTCCCCCTTCCCCTCCTCCTCTTCCTCCCCCTCCCTCTCTCCGTAGAACTCTCTCATTTCTGCACCTCTCATTAGCATTCTATCCCCTTGGTGGTCGAACAGGGGTCTAGTCTCTTACCCTCAGCAAACTCCGGCCCTTGGCCGGAGAAGACGGCGGTGAGCGGTGTTTGCCGGCCGCGACGGCGCTGTGCCGCCTCGCCGGCGGCGATGCTCTTGTTGAAGGGGAGATTGTTTGCGCGAGTGTTTGCCATTTTGTGTGGCGGTGGTTGTGGTTGTGGTGGTTGTGGTGGTGGTGTTGTTGTTGTTGGTGTTGGTGGTGTTGGTGGTGGTTTTGGTTGAGGAAGAGGTCAGTGGCATGGTAGAGAGCGAAGAGATGGAGATGCCACGGCGGTTTGGAGATTTGCATGTGAAAGTGGCCAGGCAGAAGCGGACCAGGTGAGGTGAGGTGAGGTGAGGATGAGAGGGTGGACTGTCACATGCTAGGCGTCAGGCTTGGCGACAGCGGGGGCTCACCTGGGAAGGACTGAGGAGGGAACCAAGAGAGGAATGAGAGGAGTGGAGGCGGCGTGGAGGTTGAGGCATTGTACATGGAGCAAAGGGTGCATTCGTTCCGACGAAGATACTAAGCAGAAGGCAATGAACCATCTCCAACAGCAGATCGAATGGACAGGGTAAATGCCCTGCATTTGATTGACTGCCCACAAACACCACCTTGCTGACCACAGCACCATCATCACCACAACTTAGTGTGAACCCGGAGAAGAATGCGCTTCTCGAACGCCCTCCAGTGGTATCCGTAACACGATCTCCCGTGAGCTTTTGGCCATGTACACAGCGTTGGTCATCATCATCATAACCACGGCTGCCGCCGCTACCAGCTCAAGATATCCGGACTGTGGCCAGGAACAGAACGTGCTCCTTGAACGCTATCCGCTGGTATCCGTGACACAAACGGTCGCCAGTGCGCTTCTGGCCCATGTCCACAGCCTTCGGTCATAGTCTTGAAGCCAATTTAAATTTCATCAACACCCGTACTATTGCCCCACATCCTGCACACGTCGCTGTGTTACAGCAAAATCAAAATGAAGAACGGAGTCTTCATGAGTTCAACAGGATTACCCAAACCTTCATCACCTTGGCCGGAAAGTCTGGGCAATCTTGTTGATGTTCAGAGTCGTATCCGAAGAAGAGACCCTCGAAGTATGCGAAGCTGCAACTGAGAGAGGCCTTCCGGGTAACTGGTGAGTAGGATCAGGGTTAGAGTCAGGTGATTGGCATCGCTGGTGGCCGCGAGGGCGCCCCCAGGCACGAGTCTGTGAAGCCCAGGTCGTCACCCATATTGATTGGACACTCCGTCACTGTGCTAGTAGATCTCAAGTGCGATGAGGTGTTGAGCCGCGAACATACGTGGAAGGCGGGTGGCGCCTGGCGGGATCGATGCTGTGACAATTGGCTTGTCAAAGGGAAGGTTTTACGCGCGACTTTGCTTGCGATTTTGTGTGGCGATGTTTCCAAGCATCGATGGGAAGAAACCCGACCCCCGAAGTGCCGATGTTCTCAGTGACGATATCGCACACTGCACCGGCGCGAAGACCAGCTGCGCCGGCGTCGAAAGTCTGTCGGAGATTGAGATGGTCTGTCGAAGAAACAGACCAGCTGAGCTCGGCAGAGGTGAAGACAAGGCTTTCAACGATGAAGCTGAAAGTTGCGATGGAAGCGGTGACGGCGAAAGCGGCCAGCAGGGTTGCGGAGCTGGCGTCCGCTAGCATGCAGTTCAAGGTCCTGCGTCGAGCACCTTCTGTGAGTCATATGAGCCAGAGACAAGATTGCTAAGAGTAGAAGTGAAGCAGCAGTGATGTGCAATGGTCTTCAATACGACAACTGTCAACCGTTCAATACTCCGGCGGCCCAATGTGAGCAAAGAGTGGTGTGAATACCAACGAACGGGTGGCCCCAGATCATCGTCTTGCTCTCGAGGAGGATGACGAGGTGTCGATTGTGCTCCATTCGAGACATCACCAGCAATGATGGCTCCGAAGAATGTACCGACTGAGAGGATAGAGAAGATGAGAGATTGGTAGGAACCGCGCTAGATTCAGTCGTGGCAATTGGACGGCGGGAGGTAATTTGACGATTGCGGTGGTGCGTATGGTCATGTGAGCCGATGAGCTCTTCATCGAAGACTCTGGCCCCATGGATGGCTCGCTAGTGAGAGCTCAGCTTTGGCCTGTACAGATTCCACCTTGATCTCGCTCCTCGCAGCATAATAGCCAGAGACATTGGCACAGCAGGAAGTATGGTCGCAAGGCTGAGACTTAAAGACATCGACGGATTGGTACCATGAATGGAGGAGGAAATGCTGAAGCCGACAGCGACAACGATGACGGCGACGATGAACTGGTAGATCAACATGCCAAGGGCTTCTCAGACGAGCAGTGGAAAATTTCGCCCCTGAACGATCCAGGAGGAGATCGAAGTGGAGCACACGTTGACCAGTGTGAAGACCAGAGACCAAGATAAAGGTTGCTGATGGCGCGGATGGACAACAAGACCGGTTCGGAGTATCAGAAGATGAAGTTGCTACCATTCGACTGTTGCATCATCTGGGGAGTCTTTTCAAGAGCTGCACTGACGAAAGAGGGCGACGACCAAGCTTCAACAGCTCAGAAGGAGACTTGAATCAACCAGCCGCTGACCAGGATGAAGATTAGGGAGATCAAAAAAGTGTTGCTGACGGTGCCGGTAGACTGCAGGGACGGCAGTAAGCGAAAGTGAAGTTGACCTCGGTCCGTTGTTGCATCATCTGGAGAGAGGTCGTGTCATAGCGACGACGACGACAGAGATGCCAACAGCCCAGAAGGAGACCGGCCTCGAGCACCCGTTGACCAGTGTGGATATGAAGGCGATCGAGAAGGTGTTGCTGATGGATACCGCCCAGTTTGGGGTGAAGGGTGAAGCCAGAGGAAACTGTGGTAGAGGTTCCGCATGCTCTTTGCTCATCCGCTAGCCGGGCTCCACAGGCGCAGGCAGGCCTGTCATTTGATTAGCTCGATTTCAAAGAGCATGAGACATAAGGACTGACCCATGCGGTATGGCACCGCCGCCCTTCCCCGTGTCGAAGTCGTACACATGGCCAAGAAGAAGGTATCCCTCGTCCACGAAGTCGGTGCTGACTTCGCCCTCTGCTCCAGTCAGCCGGACTTGCGGGCTGTTGCTGTATTTCATGACCGGGCAGCTTCCTCGGTGGTGAGTGAGATACTGCCTTCAGAATCATTCTCGCTCTTATCGGAGTCCTCGGAGGAGGACATATCGTTGTCGGACGTTTGGTCTCCAGCATCGTTCATGAGAGTCGCTGGCATTGGAATCTGAATGTAGTCTCCGACTGGTGCTCGTCTCTTCGGTGTAGTCGCCGGCAGGAGTCGTACAATTGCCTTTGCGAGCCGGGAAAGGCGCGGCAGTAGTGGAGCAAGGTCGCAAAATGTCAGAGCAAGGAGTGGTAGTCAGAGCTGTCATTCGGCGTTGCTTGATGGCTGTGTGGTGCTCAGAGAATGATGATGCCTTACGGGCGTAATGTCCCGGGCCGGCCGTCACGCGAGGGCAACCAGTGGCAGTTTAATGTCATGCCGAGGACGACTTTTGCTGTCAGTGGCAGCAAAGTGAGGTGTTGGGATGGAATAGACAAGGGAAGGAGAGACAGCAGTGTAAAGATGAAGACATCGTTTCATTCGGCTTGTGATATTCTCTCTCCCCTCAAAAGCAGAGTCCTTCTCTTGCGGATGATATAGATAACTTCCAGTTCCTATGACGAACGACCGTTGAGGAGTTGAAGCACCGGGTCGGGCAGGGCATAGACGCTGCTGATTCGGCCGAGCAACCCTTCCGATGGTGAGAATCGGATTTGGAGGTGATGAGAGGATAGTGTCGTGCTTGCTAATAGCGTAGCGGATCGAGTTGCGGCGGATCGAGTCGCGGTGGTCTGAGTGACGGCGAGCTGGCGAGCTAGATGTGACTTCATGACAGCGGATGGCATCGTGCTTCTCCTGGATTAGTCTCTCAGCATCTCGCAGTGGGAGAATCTCCATCTGGACCGTACTTCAACTTGTGTCCCATCTTGAGCAATTGGTTGGCAAGCCTCCTCAGTCTCCAACTGGACGAAGAGAGAGCCCTCGAATGTAGACGCCCGTGACCACAGGCTCCCTATCGCAGACAATGGGAACATCCAGTGGGCGGACTGGCGGAGATTGGAGAGATGGAGTCGAGCTTCGTCACGCAGACAGAGACAGAAATGCGGTCTAGCCGGCCGCTGCCTAAAAGATGTCCTTGCATCAAGAGACGGAAGTCGCCTGGAAGACGGCTGGAAGCGATGAGGTTGCCCAGAAACCCTGCAGTACTCCCGCGGTTGCTGTTTCTGGAGATCGTGGACAGCATGCAGAGAGCAAGGGTAAATGTCGGAGGGAAACGGCTCCTTGGGTGGAAGAAGCCATAGACGAGGACCAAGTGTCGGTTACGTATGGCTTACCGCATATACTCAGAGCTCCCTCCACCGGATTTCAGACTTTCCGAGTCTCTTCCGTGGTCTTGCCTCTGTTTCAAGGCTCCGACGAAGAACTAGACTATCGTAGACCCAGTTGCGAAGGCAGGAAAGGGCCTTAGAAGGGCTTTATGGCATCGGCGAGCTATCTAGTGGGGACAGAGCTGGTCATTCGGCGTGAAAGAGGTAGGATGAGCGTTGCTGCCTATTCTTAGCATGTGAAAGAGCTCTGTCAACAAAGTGGGTGGGTCAAAACCCACGGCCTCCCCTTGAGTCATCTTTATTTCCCCCAACTTTCTTCCACACAACCACCACAAGCCAACCGTGACAACCACCACCACCATTCCAACCACGACACCACTACGGTTCAACGAGGAGGGTATCCTCTGTACCGTGCTCTGCAGCCACCCGGCTGCAAACCACGCCATGAACAGCAAGCTCACGAAGAAGAGATCGCCCGCGCCGCCTCCTGAAAAAGGGCTTCCACCGCCAGGATCCGGGTCGTACGTCTTCCTCTCCAGCTTCAGATTTGCTCATGTTTTCCACTGACAAGATTCACAGCGAGAGCCCACCATGTCCGGCTCGGAGCCACGGCGGCAGCGGTGTTTCTGCGGGTGTGTACGTCACCCAAATTAGATCTCCAACGCACAATGCTGACATTGTCCACCAGCAGAGCCTTCGTTCCCCGCTTCTTCGCTGCTTTACACCACAGCCGCTACGTTCGACGCGGAGACTTGCTCTGATCGGCGACGGCGGCAATCTGGCGACATCCAACACTCCATCACTCCACTTCGAACGCCTTCCACCCGACAATGGCTAGCGACGATGAGGGAGCCAGGCGCGCGGTTTGCCCACACTCTGCAACTCGCCCTCCCTCTCCAATGACAGCAATATCTACACCGAACCCAAGTCCGCCTCCGCCACTGCAGACAGCATTCAACCGCTGCTGTTCCTACGGCATCAGGATCGGAGGGATCGATGAGCACCGAGGTGCAGCCTCCTGCGTCAATGACACCAAGTAAAGGCGCTGAAGATGGTCTTTGTGAGTCTCATTGACCTTCTTCAACGAACACGGCTGATACTGATTGCTGCAGGAGCTCAAGACGGCACCGCAGCGACGGATTTGGCGATATTCGCACCCGCATCTCCCTTTGATCTCCTCCTTTTTCTCCTCCCCGACTACAATCATAACATCCACTGCAACAGCCACTGTCATGGTGCGTGTGCATAAGATGTACCCACCGGGCTCGCTCCAGTCGGCGCCAACGCAGGCACGCCAGCGGCGACGATGCAGTGACGACGTCCTGGCCAGCTTAACAACCTGCTCGCCGCTCACCGCTCACCAATGCCACGGCAGTGGTGACGTCGACCTCGTTTACACGCACTGAACTCTCGCGCAGTCTCACGGAATGGTGAGGAGCCGCTCAAAATGCTGAGATCGGTCTGCAGCGACACCATCTTGGTAGGTTCTCGCCGAGCAGCCAGCACACGTTCATCGGATCCAGCTGCATCTATTGCAGCACATCTCGCAAGCTTGTCAGCAGCTCTTTGAGGTACACTGCATCATCAGAAGCCTTTGGTAATGATGCTGATCACCATATAGGAGCATGAGCCGTTGGACCACCACAGAGCTTCAGCAGCAGTGGTGCCGCCAGCGAGCTCGAGGACGGCTCATCGATCATGGTGCAGTCCGAAGGCGAAGCCAAAGAGACGACAGCAACAGCAGCGACTCAAGCGACTATCAGAGCTTCAGCATCGAGGGCCTCTGGGAGCTTTGGGCCGGATTTTATCTCACCGAGCAGCTCCGAGATGCGTTCGCTGCCTCAAATTGAATGAACAGTTGTCGGCGAGCGAATTCCATCTTCCCCTTGGATTGACCAATCGCCACGGCTACATCGCGCCCACCGCCACATACGAAGGCTTACAAAAGGCCAAGCTGTTCGAGTACAGGTCAGCTCGCCGCAAGGCATTCGACAAAATGACGGAGCTCTATGAAGCCGGCTACAAGGTCCACATGGATGCCTGGATCGACTTCTCCGATGGCCGCGCACCATATTGTAACACGAAACAGTGGCACAAGGCCCGCTCCGCTACAGTCAGAGATCCTCTCGTTTGAGTGCGCACCGACTCGATGGAGGGCATACGACAAGATTGCACACCACCAAGCAAGGTGCGCATGCAGGCCGAATCACTTCCGAATAAGCCAACACCCTGCCAAATCAAGCGGCATCCTGTCAAACAGCGCTCCAAACACCGACAAACGCATCGCCAGTACTAGTAGCGTGGACTACACGGTCTACCGCCAGTAGCTCAACCGCTGTAGGACAACACCGACTGAGTGGAAGACGGAGCCGCTTGTTACCACACCTTTCCAGGCGAAGAGACGATGTCAGTGGATTGAGGACACCATGCGAACCTTGCCGATGACTCGTGGGCACATCTTGGCGGATTCGGCAGCAACCGATGGAAACAGTTGCAGCAAAGCCTTTCTGACGACTTTCACTTCCTCCAAATGGCTGAATCTGACCAACTTCCAGCCTCGGAAATCGGTGCTTTGCGACGGCAACGCTGGAGACTCCCGATCCATGCTGGGATGAGGGACCGCGAAAAGCCTTTGTCCTTTGACCAAAAGCCCCGCAAGGAAGGCGACAAGGCAGTTGTGCTAATGCTGTTATTGAGGAGATGGGACCCAATGCTGTATGATGTGCCCGCACATCAAACTTCGATGACTATACAATCATGTCTTGGGCAGCGAGTCGTACTGCTCCGAACCAGAAGCCGTCTAATATGCCGGCAAAAAGCTCCTTGATGATGCAGACTTCTGGATCTCCAGATCCATTCGAGGATATCGGAATAGGTCGACGGCGGAGGTTATGCTTGCCTTTTTGACGACGTCGGCGGTGCAGCGTGTGCTCGGCGTCCCAAAACTCCTCGAGAACATCCTCGAACACGTCACGCAAGACGACATCGGCCCACCAGCCTTTCACACTCATTACGGAGAGCCATCCGCGATGGCCAATCGCCGCCTCCACAGGCCAACGATGGCAGGGTGCGCGGCGACTCAGCACTGTGCAGAGCCGTTAGCAACTTTGAATTGAAGACCAGCGCAGGCCTTCCTCCGGAGCAACGGATGGTCACACCTTTGCACTTCCTCTCTGCGCCGGTCGCAGAAAGCCCATTGGCCATGACCCTTATGTCAGTCCTCTTCCTCTCTGCGCCGGCCGCAGAGAGCCCATCGACCGTGACCCTCATGTCAGCCCTCTTCCTCGCCCTCTTCTTCCTGGTCTTCGTCTTCCGCTACCTGCGAACGGTCGTCTCGATCCACTCCTGGAACACCTACAAGCCAAAGCCGATCCCTGAGCCTAACCCTAACCCTAACCCATCGGCCATGACCTCCATGTCAGCCATCTTCCTCGCCCTCGTCGACACGGGCGTCAAAGGCCGGAGAAAAACGGTCACCATCCAGCTGCCAGGGGAAGACGATTACATTCCGATACCCCCAAGCGTGGCATCTTTCGAGGAGGAAGACGATGCTGCTGGAGACGAAACCTCCGACGATTGCGACATGCCCTCTTCTTCCTGGTCTTCGTCTTCCGCTACCTCCGAAGGGTCGTCTCGATCTACTCCTGGAACACGTATAAGCCAAAGTCGATCCTCAAGAGCCCGACCTACACCTCTGCCGACGTCTCCGTCGTCATCCTCGCGCTCTTCTTCCTCGTCTTCATCTTCCGGTACCTGCGAACGGTCGTCTCCATTCACTTATGGACCACCTACAAGCCAAAGCCGATCCCCAAGAACCCGACCTACACCTCCGCCGACGTCTCGGTCATCATCCCCACGGCGTTCAAGCAGCCGGTTGCATGGGTTTTGAAAATGAGACAGTTTGATAGAGGCCACTGGGAGCACTTTGCTCGCAATTTCGCGGTGGGAGCAGCGCGAGCTGGCGAGCTTCTTGAACCGCCGCTAGGGATGAGAAGCAAACACGCAGTGAGCGGAATAGCACTACAATGAAGCGTAAGGGAGAGCTAGCTTGAGCTAGAAACCAGGCCAACAGCGAGCAGCCTGAAAAGGGTGAACACGAGGCTTGAAAAATGCGCTATGCACATGGTACCATCATATCTTTAGGTATCTAACCCTTTCTTCCATATACGCCCAGTCCTTTCCAGTAGAATGAAACAGATGCCGACTCCCTTCTCTCTCGACTGTAGTTTTTCAGGGTTTCAGGCGCTCGGCATTGGCTACGTAGTGCATTCTTCAGCGGGCAAGAGTCTAAAACCTGAGATTTATACTCTAGCAAGTTTAATACTTGTATCTAGCATTAAGCACTGTAGGCCCTTCGTGGGAGGCAACAATGTGACCTTTCGCGGCTGCGCAGGGTCATCTCGGCCCATGCCGAAACAAATAGTTGGAAGTAAGGTACTCTAGACTACAAAGCTTCTTTGCCTTGACAAACGCGGTCCACTGGTGCTCTCACCGACAGACTGCTTTTCACAACCAAGCTCGTATCTGGTCTCCACAACCGGCGAGAAGCCGCGCCACTTTCGCTCTTGTTACCTACAACACGGCACCACCAGAAGCTCGAGAAACACGACAGCGATCGTTGCACGCACAGAAAGTCAACATTGAAGCAATTTCCTCATGTCAACGTCATGAGCAAGATCTCACGCTCCAAACGACCACGAAAAAGACAGCAGCGCCTACAGCTCCAATCCAAACGAGAAAAGCAAGCTACAAACGACTAGATGAGCTTCAGCAGCATGGTCTCTACAAGAGATGAGATTTCGCTCCTTGAGCATCCTTCTGCATCCACGATCATGTCCATCATATCACCGACAAGAAACGTGCAACGGCAGGATACTGACAAACGAACCTCATCCGCCAGCTCTCGAGAGCAATCGCCCTCCATCCTTCAACCGCAGCAGATCTCAATCGTGCCGTGGTACCGCGTGGCGCTCCTTCCATACCTTACGCCGGCTGCCCTCGTCTTCACTCTCTCCTGAGTCCTGATCGATCACTCGCACCGACGACAACCACATCCCCTTCACCACGAATCCCCTCGACACGTCGCCACGATGATGAAGACTACCCCTGTCCGCCAACTCTGTAGAGCATCTGCCACCGCCGTCCGTCCTCTCGACGTAGCTGTCATCACCCGCACCGCGCAGCGCACCTTTCGCACTTCCGTTCAGCTTCACGAGGACAACAAGCATTGTGTAATAAATATAGCGGAAAAGCCTGGTGCCTTCGAGCACGAGGATACACCCCCTCGTACGGACAACCAGATCAAGATTATGCACCCAGAGGAGGAGGAGTACCCGATCTCCCGCGCTATGCAGGGCCACGCAAATCCATCATATCGAGCGCGCACTGTTCTCGCACGAATCACACAGTGGTATCTGGGTCGGAGAAGAGGGACAAGGGAGCCTCCATGGATTGAGTTGGGACTTGACCTGCAAAGAGAGCTCTGGAATGCGATATATTCCTTTGGACGCCGCCATGCATGATACAGCTTGATCTGTATTGACCTATCCACTGTCTAAATCTGACAAGCGCTGGCTGGGTTCTGTTAAGAGCACCGGAAACAAGGGAGGCGACCTAGAGCAGTCAGCTAGGAGAGGAGTCTTCTGTGATTGACATTGGACAAAGGAACACGTCAAACGCAGAAAACACCCAGCAGCTATCTGGAGGTATTATGTGGAATAGATCTGGAGCAAAACAGGAGGGAAATACAGAAGACCTAGAGAAAGTAGCAAGAGAGCGACCGTGGATAGCGGGCATGGAGAGAAAATCGGAGACAGAAGAGCCGGAGCAGTTAGCGAGAGAGATGGTTCCTGACGCGCAAGTCCATCGAGCAAAGGGAAAGGCAGAAAGGGAAAATTCAGAGCGCTCCGATCAGGGAGGCCGCGAACAAAGTGGGTTAATACCTCTCTCTACCCTTCAAAGCAGGTCAACGGTCCGACACAGAGATCGCATGCGCCGTCAGCTAGACGAGAGAACAATATTCTGCCTCCGACAGCTCTCAAATCGCACAGTACAGTTGAGCTTATCCTCCGCTACCAGCCTACAATTGCACTCCCAGAATCTGCCTTTGGTCATGCGGGGGTCAATGCGATTATGGCGAGGAAGATGAGGCCAGTGAACTACAGTCTACACGGAGAGCAGTCACAGGCGATGGAGAGCTTCTGCACCTGCTAATACTAGGCATAAGCCGGTCCGTCCATGAGAATAGGCACTCGTCACCACCGGCGACAACAGGTGATGAGCAACGAAATTAAGCAGCTCAGTGCCTCAGTACCTCCCGTGGAAGTGGGAAACCATCAGAGATAATGGTATGACTGGAGCTTGCCTGCCTGAGTCGCCCAACTTGACAATGCTGACGAAACAATTTGTCTGACCGTGAAAGCCTACCAGCCGCTGCTGCCCTTCACGAACATCGGGAGTGCTCTGTGCAGCAGTAAGTGAACGAGACATCACATTTCGCTCATGAAGAGTCTTCAAGACGCTCTGGAGGAAAGACCAACGGGTCTATTTCGCGGAAAAAAGGGCGCTCACAGCCAGTGGAACACCCACACCGTTCCAAGGATACTAGGTACGAGTCATCATAAAGCGATTGAAGATTTACCATGATCTACATGTCTCGCACTATGTCGAGCTCTTGAGCTTGCTAATTCCGCAGATAAACTTGCTCTATGTCACAGGAAGACCACACAGACAGAAGCAGTGTCAGGCAGTCACCTGTGACCTGGGTCGTTGGCCCAAGCTCAGTCTGTCTATTTCTTCCTTTTCCTCTTCCACCTCTTTCTCCTCCTCAAGCACCCGCTCTGAGTAGGTACAATCACAATCTCACCGCCTCTTTTCATCATAACTGATCATTTCCCAGCTTCCACGTTAGACACACGTCAAGCTGACTCCAGCCGCGCCAGCATCTGCACAGGCTCGCAGCAGCTCGAGCCTCCACCATTATCGCAAGGTCGTAGGTGCTGGCCGCGGCTGTCCTGCTTCGATCGTACATTTAAAACTACAGCACCTTCTTGTCCTCCATCATCACGTGCTGACAGCTCTGCAGAAAACGGTCGGCCTGGGTGAGCCCAAGACCAATTCACCCGCGCCGGCACCTCCACGCCGCCGGAGACACACGCCGAGTTGAACGCCATCTCTGGCAACTGGAGTCCTTCTGCGGCAGCATGAATGACTTCGACCTGTCCGTTGCAGTGAGAATCATCGCTCCCATCTCTTCCCTACTGACTTCTTCACAGGCCGCTCTGGCAGACATATGCCAAATCAAGGCGATTTTGGCGCTCAACATGCCATCCCGCCTCACCCCATCCGGCTCAGTGAGGATGCCTAAATCAAAACTCACGACTATCCCATAGCCTTCACATCTGCCGACTCATTCGGTACTCCGATCGTCATTCTCCAATACCTCCTCATCATCCTGGCCGCTGACACACGCCAACTTAACGCCATCTTTGGCTGCATCTTCCTTGACTGTAACCTCACCGACGACCTCTCACCGTCGATGCGGCTGGCTGCTCTTTCGACTATTGTCGACGAGGAAGCCCTTTACTATTCTTTGGCGTCGGCGATGCCATCACACAGGAAACATTACGGCCTTGTTGTCGGAAACATTCAGGTATGTCCTCAAAATCCATACCCACACAAAACAATCTCATAACAATGCTGCAGGCATCATGGCTACATGACCAAGATAGGCGCCTGACCGGCCAAACGATACATTGCTCGCATTAGGTACTGGCCTGGTGGCAGAATCATACATGGGCGGAGAGGAGTGCCACTGTATTTCATTTTGATGTATGGCAATGCGAATTTCCTAGCAGCTCATTGTCGTATCATTGACCTCCCTCTTGTCCATTTCGATGATCTCCCTTGCCCTCTTCCAGCCTTTCTCCAGTCTCGCTGCCACCTCGCGCAACGTCCAGGCCGTCAACAATCACCACTTCTCCGCTCATTGATGACTCGCGGTGACGTTGCAGTCGCAACTGCCGAGAGCAGTCTATGAGTACGTGCCTTAAATGGGCCATGCCTCATGTCACAAGATTCGCCGCAATTTCATGTTGCCGTAGACGCTTCACCGCCTAGCGAGGGGGTTGCTGCTTGATTAACAATCAAGTTGTCTCCTGATGGGTAAAGCTCGATCACGATGGCGAAGGTGTGGTGGAGTTCGTTTTGACATATGTGACGTTCGGGTTTGTCTGGCGAAAGGGGCCACAGTGATTACCGATCAATTCCTCGTTACTACCTTAGGCCGTCACAAGAGCAGCGTGGGAAGGCATCGGCCTATATCTGTGTTGATTACTTCATGCCCTCTGCCACTCTCCTTCCCGCGTGCACGTAGGAAATGTATCAAGCACAATAGAGCTAGCCCAATGGATGAGGTCTGATTATCGCCGTTGCAAACGCTGAGCGCTCTCCAGGCCAAAGATCAGCGACATGCAGTAAACGAGCATATCATACAACCTGAGAGCGCAGTCTCACTTCACCGCAGAGTAAGACGAACGAGCTCTATGCCTGAGGCCAATAAAGGGGACTGAAGACAGCAGGCACAGTTGACCCCTGCAGTGCGGTGCGTTACGTAAAAGTCTAAATCGACGCGTCGGAGCAAACGCTGCAGCTTCTTTTAGCTTCTGACTCTTTCCTTTCTTCCTTTTCTTGAGACACACCGCCGTCGAAGTTGGATCCCGCTGCCACCCTGACGCGAGTGGACGGCAACGGCGGCGGCGACCATACTGCTCGTCTTTGGTCAAGCACGCCGACGACGGTTTCAGTGAAGACCAGTTCTTCATGATCGCTGCGGCTCTGGTCATCGAGGCCGGTCGGTACGCACTGCAAAGACATCAGCATCCGCATTCCGCGCATGAGACACGATTGCTAACACTCTTGAAAGGCATGACCGCCGCCGTTGAAGAAGTCGCCGTCAGCCGGGTGTGTGTCGCTCTGACACCACATCTCGCTGGTCTCGCTGCGTCGTCGACACCTACAGCACGGATGGTGACCACCGCATCGCTCTCTCTTCCTGAGACCATTGTCAAGCCAGCATTCGAATCTGCTCTGCTCGTCGTCGGACCTATCATCACCGAGACGACTCGCTACTATCGCAGAGGCCACCCTCTGGTCCCTCTCCCGCTCCGTATTCGCCCAGCCTCACCGCGCGCACCAGCTCAAGGAGCGTCTGTCTGACGACCGCTCCATCAAACTCGTGCGTAAGCTACGGCATACTGTCTCGTACATAGGCTGGCATAGGTGCAGGAGCAAAAAATCCATCACCGCTGCCTCTTCGCCATGGCCGTTTGCCGGCAGAGTCTTTTGTCCTCTCTGTCATTGTACGGGCACAACAGTCAGGAAAAGCTGGAGATACAGGAAGGCCTCGTCGGCCGAATCGCGCAAAAGATGATCGGATACAACGACGAAGACGTGACGCCGGTTGCCCGCAGCCAGTCGGATCTCTCCACAGTTTTCAAAATCACCAACCCCTTCTTGGGCCTGCATTCCGTACATTTGTGCTAGACGCTCGATTTCCATGCGAAGGATGGACTGGAAGATAAGTGTCTGGTGATGCTTATCTACTCAGCACCACCCGATCTCCGCCTAATCAGCTTCGGTCCTGCCATTGCCGACATTGCAGGCGATGCCCGCAGCCCGATCCCTGGTGGAGAACACTGGCCTCTTCGCACGGGCTCACCTCGACATCCGAGTTCGCAATAAGCACCATAAGGACACGTCAAGCCAGAAGGTCGTGGTGTCGAAGTGTGAGCTGCGTCAATATCTTGTGGCTCTAAGGACACGGGGTGGTGACAGACGCCTGGACTGCTTGCAAATGGGCAACTGCTCTATTACTCTATCAGCAAGATGCCTATCTCCTAGCTGCAGTTCAGCTATCGTGTTCGCTCTAGGCCGATCCTTACCATGCCTCTCATCCATGCGGCCGGCCAGTGGAACAGTCATGGAGTGCAGCAAGGAATCCATGTGGGAGTGCTGCGAGCTGTATCGCTCGATTGGCAAGATGCCCGTCTCCTGGCTCCGGTTCGGCTATCGTCTGCAATCTGCAATCTGAAAGGAAGCCCTCATCCACGCCACTGGCTAATGAGACACTGGCGGATTCATGAGGGCGCTGCCCGAGCGCGTTGTCGACATACCCCAAGCTGAGGAAAATTTCATCACGGGTCATGTGAAGACGGCTGGGTGTCATCTCGGCTCCTATTACCCCAACATGATCGTACGCGAGAACACAGATTCACGTGTGAGGTACTCAAAGCCGGGGCTACTCATGTCACAGGCAGTACAAAGCCTATGTAGCGTCGATTGCACCAAACATCCTCCACAATCCCAGTTGGATAGAGCGGCCTCGCTGCATACACTAATTGGGCCGATCCGGCACCAGCCAGGAACATCTGGTTGTTGAAACAGCGATTCTCGATCAGCACTGGTATCATACCTATCGTAACGATAACTCCCATCACTGCTGCGAGCCTGGCGATCAAGCAGCGTTTGCGATCATCGACGATTCGCCGAACCATGGAGAGAGCTACATGCTCCATGCAGGACGAACGCATGAAGCACGCAGTACTAGCACTGCTGTAACTTCAATCGCTCCAGAAGGACCAGAACAGAAGCGCTTCATGCCATTCCTGAATCCTGATCTGAGCTGCCGAGGACAGTAACATCGAATGACCGCAGAGCTTGAAGAACTTGGCGGAGACCCTCAAGAAGAGAGTTGAGTCCGGCGAAGCCGAAAACGTTGGCTTCGAATGGCGAGTCTAAGGCCTCGTGACGCCGCAAGTGCTGTCTTCAATTCAGCCAGGGCGTGTCAAATCGTGCAACTCGCGCCGTCTTCGTATACGAAGGCTTTCGACACCATGATAAGCGCAAGCGCGCGCTCGATTAAGCGGCCTGGGCCGTCAAGCCACGCGGGGAGATGATCGCGAATGGCCACGGCAAGGATAGACGATTTACTGCTCGGAAGATGTCAGCCTCCGCAAAATCTGGCGAACAGAGAACAAGCCAGCGGAATTTTTAGAGCGCGGCGTGCAGGAGAGCTGGGAAGCCGGGGCCCGGGCAAGTTCTCTGTGCCACGCCAGCACCGAACCGCCACCTGGAGCAACGCAAAGGATGGACAATCGCGAATGGTCACGGCAAAGACGGACGATTCAATGCTCGGAACATGTCAACCTCCGCAAGATATGGCGAGCAGAGAACAAGCCAGCGGAATTTTTAGAGCGCGGCGTGCAGGAGAGCTGGGAAGCCGGAGCCCGGGCAAGTCTCCTGTGCCACGCCAGCACCGAACCGCCACCTGGAGCAACGCAAAGGATGCTTACGATTACACGATGTCTTCGCGTGACTTCTGACAGCAGGGCCTTTGCATTAGCCACAACGGCAAGGCCGTCCTCAGGTCTGCACGACCCAATATCACATGGTTCTCATGAATCGCCCGAGACCATAATCGACGCGCTCGCCGAGAGAGCTGTGTGGAACATACGTGCCGAGCACGTACAGGATTCTCGTTGGGCTGTCAATACAGCCTCCAACGTTGCAGAGCCTGGTGGAAGAGATAGACAAGACGCACGAAGTGGAGAAAAGATTAGCGAGCGGATCACGCGAGGAGATGTATGATTTGAGGACGTAGCCGCGTTTTTCGTGATGTGCAGACGGATGCAAACAAGATGGGCAACCATAATGTCTCGGATTGAGGATGAGGAAGCTTCCAAGCCGTTTCCAAGCTGTTACGACGGAGGACGAGCCAAAGTACTGCCCAAAAGAGTCGCTCTTCTACACGCCGTGGAAGACACCGAGAATTACATTCACATCTTGATCAACAAGGATTGCCGCGGGAATGACGCGGAATGGTGTTGGGCAAGCGCTGCGAGCAGCGCGCAGGGTCTGCTATATCAGACCAACCTTGTTACCTTGCCGATTCCAACTACGCGAATTCGATCAACAAATGTAACTGCGTGCACCAGGCCACGGTCTGTGGAAAGGTCGAAGTCATACAAGCTGCACTGTCTCGGCAAAGAGCCAAATACTCTCGTGAACAAACTTGCCTTAGATCGTGTCGAGCATCGCTCACTGCCCTCTTCATCAGCCGCAATTTGCTTGGACTGTGGACAGATGCATGGAAGGCCCGAGGTAGTGTAAAGAACCCAGAAGCTGGGAGATGATTGCTCCAGTATCCCACTTCCAGCCTCATCACAGGTTCTCAATCGTGTGTTCAAGGTCTCGTTCCTATATACTATCTTGCGGCAGTCGATCATCTCATTGTACAGCGTCAGCAGGAGAATGTTAGAGGAAGCGAAAGAGGAGGAGGACAGAGATCCTGCCGGGAAAGAGACTAAAGTCTAGCATTGATAATGAATGATTAGTCCAGTGAAAACAATTGTATTGTTCTCCTTCTCCTTCTTCAATTGCAGAGGCTGTGAACGCCGCCTGGCGGCCCTGGCCTTTTTTCAGCAGGACTTCCACGCTCTATGCTGATCCATTTTGCTCTTCGTGACACCTCATTGATCCCTCAACCCACTTGAAGGCAGGTACACGGGAAGTGCAGATATGGTCGTCTCATGGACACGTTTCAAAGATCGAAAGATCGGTAGGTAGGGCGGCGTGGTGTGCATTGTCTTCGTGGGAGCATGGACTCCGCTGACGTCTTCAAGTAGTGTGCTTTGGCGAGCGTGCTCGAAGTGAAATTGGCTGGCTGCGCGAGGCATTCGAGGTTTCGTTTGGCGATAAGAAATCGTGACATGTTGTAAGGTACATCTAAGCAGTGGGAGGCACAGCAACTATCACGCGCCTCCGTTGCCTCACAAGGAAGCGACATGCGTTTCTGCGGACCGGATGCGTCGCTGTAGCTACGCAACTCGTGTCTGTCATCTCGATCTCGAAGCGAAGCTGAGATTACGCGTTGGCGGCAGACCGATGGACTTCTTGCAAAGGCAAGTCCGGCGAAACCCCGGCACCAGATCTCAAGATATATAAATAATATTTGCGAGTCCGTCTCTCGCCCGAAAGGGTACGGCGACCAAAAACCACACCACTGCCAGAGTGCGCCACTGCCACCGCCACTGCCACCGCCGTAAAAAAATCCCGCCGCCACCGGGGTTTTCTCAGAGACTTGCTTCGCGCCTGAGTTTTTGCTCTTTTTGAGATCAAGCGATTTGGAATTGATAGAAGCTGTATTCAAATCGTTTCCTAGGGCATGTGATGCTCTACTCTATTTCGACGTGTTTCGTTTCTTTTTGGCACGTCACTGTACAAAGAATGTACAGAATATGACAGCGTAGGCTCAACTCTGAAACGCGTCTTCCACCGCTGCGTGCTAAGCTCATTCTGTCAACTGACGCACAGCAAACGACGATTCGGGTCGTGATTCCTCCCTGCTCTCTGAACTTGTACTGAGGCACTCGCTACCGTCATCCCATGATCCAACCTTGATCATCGTTCCTTTCCGAGGGAAACAAGCAGACTAATTTCTGGCCTTAATGCTTGCCTCATCAATGCTCGGACCGGACGCGTCGGACGCGTAAGCGACTTTGTTTACGTGTCACAATCGCCGCCGTCGCTGCCTACGCGAGCCGGTTGCCGGAGTCTGTGCGCTGGCTTTGTTTCCTGCCTTCTTCTCCTTCTCGAAAGCCTCAACGACTTCTTCCACCTTCCTTCACCATCTATCTCAAACACTCAGCTTACCATCGTCAGCCTCTGCATCGTTCTTCAAACGCCATCTCAAAACTCATCCTGATCCATCCGCACAGTCAAAGCTGCACAAACATGCGACGGTGCCCTCACTCTCACTCCACGACCTCGAAAAGCAGCTCTTACAGCAGCATCCAGGCAACTGGTAAGTCAATCTTTCGCATCACATACGTGACGTAGCATACTGACATCGAAAGATCGACTACGTAGCCGATCCATCCGTCCCCGAACACGCTGATCAAAAGCGTCCTCTACAAGTTACATCCGTCGCTCGCGTCCGAGCTCCGAAGGCCAATACCCCAATCTACCAGACTTTAGGACTGTGACAAGAGATACACGGCACCTCTCGCCAGAACTCCATTCGACACGCCCATGTCCTCGACACCCTTACACCACACACGCACATCCTTCTGTGGCCTCTTCCCACAGAACACCGACTCCAGCCGGCATAGAAGATCCAGACAAACGGTAGGAGACCGCGATCTCTTCTGAGTCGTAGAGATCAGGACAAGAATACAGGCATCAGCATGCGGGCCCGCGTGCACGCTGTTCAGTCAACCATTCAAAGGACTTTCTGGTACAGTCGTCCTCGAGTTAGATCATTGTTAATTGGTTGACAGGCGCTAACTTGGTGACAGTCGATGCAGATGGCACTTCTGTGCTGCCGGACCAACACCATGCCATGTGGTCAAGGCCGCGGGTTTCTGTTTGACAGTCGGCCACCAGAACCTGAAGGGTAAGCTTCAGTCGATTCACATTGACATCCCATGCTAACATCAGCATAGCCGCAAGCAAAGCATCGGAATGAGGGAAGCGAAAGACCCACGAAGAAGAGAACAGTAACAGTAGGGATAGCAAGGATGACGGCGCTTGCGTAGACGACGACCTTCTACTTCGAGAGCGTGAACCAAGAGATTGGGGCGTAGGTGGCCGAGGTGTTTCCATCTCGTCCATCTGCTCCTCTATTTCGTGGTCCATGTTCTCGAAGTAGAAGTTCGTCGTCCACACAGGCTGCGCTATCTTTGCTACTGTCACTGTTCTCTTCTTCGTCCTTTCCTCACCCTCTGGAGAGCACCAGTCAAAGTACGAGACAACCAGAATCATTCCCTGAAAGGTTCACCCCGACATATCGACAAATTCGCTCCACGAGCCCACATCCAAGCGATCCTCCGGAGATGGAAGCTATCCGACGCCTGCTCGGCGACGATGAGACACAGACAAGATTTGGTGCTCCGACGCTGACGGGAACAAGACCTTGCGAGCGCTGGAAAAACTCGGCCACAAAGCCGGAGATTGTCTGCCAGGGATGGAGCAGATGGAATATGTTGAGAATGCAATGAAGGCGGGTTGTTGGGATAGATATGGGCCCCAGAAGCATTCGGGTTTGACGTTGCATGGCATTCTTGTCTCGCGAAGATCGTTGCCAGGGGTACTGATGATTGGAGATTGGTAATAGCCTTGATAAAAGGATGTATGTCACACTGAACTTTGACAGAAAGCACCTGATATCAACTGTACATGTACGATGGGCGATCATAAACTACTGTTCAGCTTGTGGGCACTGAATCATGACCGTCTCAAGCCTTCTTGTCCAAACGGGCTTTGGAGAAGACTCAAAGGTATGCGGAGGCAAAGCAATAGGGTCACTCGGCGCTCTGGGCCCTGATTAACTCCCGTCTACTCCAAAATGACTTGGCATTCTTTCCTCTGCTCAGCTCATTCTTTCAACTTCACGTCTCCACATGCTCTTGCTTTCAATTCTTCAAGAGGAGCACATCGCCCAAATTCGATCTCAAGAGGTAAGTAAAAGACAGATATCATGCGAGCTGAGTGATCTGCTGACCATCGGACGGTTTTGTATTGGCGAGACGGTCAACGCTCTGTATATAAGGATCTCGAGAGTTCAGACCGTCGGAAGTGAAAGTGACTTTGAGCCAGAGTCAAATCTCTTATCATAACCTCGTCCGTCCACAGAAAGTCTCGTCTGATGTTGTACTTTGTTGGCACTCACTCTTGCCTCAGCTTCGGGTGCTTTACAGGGAGCGGTGACTGGTACAAGGTAGAATTGGTGCAAAGGAGCCTTCCTCAATGGTATCTGACTGCAGGTGTGGGTCGAGTGCCTGCTAGAACGGCAAGTCGTATACACACTGCTTCGTTGAACGCTCTTGTCGCCTCCAGCGACATGAGACATGTGGATTGCGCTGGTAAAGACCGATTTCAGGGGGGGATGGTGTTATCGACGCTCCCTCTGGCTGCTCACCGCTCTTTGAGAGCAAGGGCAAGGTCTTCAGCGGGCACTCGCGCGTGACAAGAAGGAAAGAGGCATTGCCGGGAGTGTGAACGAATGGTCATGCTCTCCTGTTCTTTTGGTGCCCTCCCTCTTCCTCGTGTTTCTCATCACCAACTCCGCCAACATGGCCATTCCAATACCACACACTCTCGCGCTCACACTCACAACCACACTCGTGCTCACGTTGACACTCACCTTGACTTGTGCTGTCACACAAATCGCCCATAACAGCCACTGCGTCCCGCCAACGGACACTGTCCCACCACAGCCAACTCCTGTCTTGATTCCGGTGCTTTCCAAGCGCACATATCGCGAGGTGAAGCTCCTGAAGCATCTCAAGTACGACAAGGTATGCTCCCGCTTTGCTTTTCTCTGCTCTTGAACTCCTGCTGACTCTTGTGTTCTTTCAGTGGTGGCCACGGTGGTGATGCGAGAGACCTCCTTTGACCTTGCGCCAGCGACGAGAGTCGCCTCTGGTCTGCTTGTTGACGCTTCCGAAATTGTCTCTCGCAGCACTCATGTCGGTTTGTCTTCCTCTTCCGTCCCGGGTTTGCTTTTCCATTGCCGATAGCTCTTCACTCCAGTGACCAAATTGTGCGGCGGCTTCGCTCGGTGGTATCTTCTTCGGGTACGACTCAGAATATATCAACGGTGTCACTGGCTCCAAGACTGCGGGATCGTGTTGTCTGACACATGCCAAATTAAGACTTCAAGGCCGTAAGTCATTCTGGTTTTCCTTGCTTTTGCTCAGGTCTTTGACTTTTCAGTAGTCATCGATGTCAATTCCGAATCCGCCATCGTCGTTCTGTACATGTCAAAGATTTGCCCATCCAGGGCCCTATGTGCCCTCGTTGCTAGATAGCAGGTGCTGGGGTGGTGCTGGGTCGTTGGACACACGCCAAGTCAAGGCTCATATGAGGCAAGCTCTCCTGATACTCCTCGCTCTTCGCAATTCGCTGACCATTCCGCAGCGATTGGTCTTCTCGAACGCATGCTCGAGCACTTCTGCCTGGCGCCTTACCACGATCTGACAGATGAGTCAGAGACCGAGGAGAATTTCGACTTGTCGACTGGCCAGGCTGCCTGTGGACACCTGCAAAATCATGATATAGGGGTGGAGGAGTTCGTCTGGCGATTTGAGAGTGTCAGTCTCTCGAGGGGGAGCCCGCACGGCTTTTATTTGGGCTTTGGGTTGCTGAACGGCTGTCTCTCATCACTGTTTGGTTTGTTCCCCCTTCTCTTGCGACCATGCCGAGCACCTCGCTGATCGTGTCCAGGTGGAAGATGTGCAGCTTCTTTCGGTCTTATCAGTGCAAGATTTTCCTCGGTAGTGTAGTGGCAGCGAAACAACATATTCGGCTCGGCGATTCGCAGGTCGACGGTGATGGAGGAGGATGCCTGCTGTCAGAGAGGAGTTCGAGAACCTTTTGCAAATTGTCAACAGCTGAATAATAGAATACTCGTTGTCCGCCATGTTGCTGTGCAGATTTTCCACTGTGAGTCTTGTCGTGGATGATGCACAGTCCACTAACCCGTTCCTTCCTCCAAAATTCATAGCGCTTCAAACACCCCTGTGAGCTCCAGCAAACCCTCGCCTTCTTCCATGCACGCACACAAATTTTCAGCAAACATGCCTTTCTTCACCGCAGCCACCGCATCTCTCCTATACAGCAAAGCGCTACGCCGTCACCGGCAACAACAGCGCCAGAGGCTTCTCGTCTGGCTGGAGAACGTGTCGCCAGCGTTGCCGCCCAGCACGCCGGGCCTCGAAGCCGCCATTCTGGGCCTTGTGGCCTACTACACCGTCAAGTGGAGAGTGAGGGAGACTTTTGGTTGATCGGCGGAGGAGGCCGAAGCATTTTGCTGAGAGGGGCGAAGTTCGTGGACACGGAGACAGATGTGAGGGTCAAACGACTAGAGCAGGAATGCCACTTCGTCTTACATACCCGTGGTGGTGTTTGCTCCACGTCCGCCAACGAGTCCCGGAGCCAGGCCTTCCGACTTCATCTTGCCGCTCATGCGCAGGTATAAGCTCGAGACTAAGGATTCCGACCGACCTTCCACCTTAAAGCAACAGCCGGACGACGAGTTCTGGGCCCGCATTCTGATATTTGCGTCGTCACCAGCCGCAGCGTACTGCTCCGAGACCTCGCTTCAGAGTGCAGACTGAGATTTGGAGGACGAGAGATTACAGCAGAAATATGTTGGATGTCGGCGCTCGCAGCAGTGAAGACCCAGAGCAGCCTCATCAGCGCCCACCAAGTCCTTGAACCGAATGGGGCAAGAACGGGGCAAAGGCATGAGGCTCTACATTGCCGGCGAGCAAAAAGACTCCGGGCCCGAGCATTGTGAGTCCCGAGATACGGACCGCCGTCTCAGCGCCCATAAAGTCCTCAAGAGCCGTCTACGAAGCTGTTCAAACTCCAGCGCGTCAGCAAGCAATTTCGCCACGCAATCCAAGGCCCGATCAAGCTGCAGCAGCTCATGTTCCTGATGGCCCTTGACACTTCTTTCGGCATTAGCACCATGCACAGAGCAGTGCCTGTCCTGTGGAGGCTGGAGTGGATGGGTGCCAACATCTCTGAGCGCGACAGAGACACAAACTGGCGGAGATAGCATGGGGATCTGCAATGCCGGCTAGCAAGTTCCATCACAGTGACAACTCAAAGGACCTTCAAGCTACGAACCGCCGTATCAGCGCCCACCAAGTTCTCAACTGAGAATGAGGCAAGGCCATCAGGATTCGCAAGGCGAGCTGGTGCAACTTCCAGTGATGATCAGAGAACCATACGCCTATGCTGAAGAGTCGAGATGCCGCACCGGCGTCCTGGAAGTCGAAGAGACGAAGCAAGAACGCAGTAACTTGCAAGGCCTGGAAATAGGGTCAGTGGCGTTGAGCAAAGAAGACACTAGCATGACCAGAGTTGGTGTGCAAGCCGCCGTATCAGCGTAAACCAATTCTACAACTCGGGGGAGCAACAGCTGGTCAAATCTTTACCATTGATCACGGAACACATGACTATCCATCTATGTGCACACAGGCACTGAATCGACGCCTTTGGGTCAGTGTGCAACGAGGATGCAAGATCTTGCCATGCTGCATAGCAAATTGCTTGAGTCTGCTGCAAAGTCCAAGAACTTGAAAGGCCATGGACATGGAAGAGGCGGAATGTAAGCGACAACGGCGGTAGGATGTGCGCTCATGTGGTGACTTCCGAGAGTCCGCCACCTGCACCCATTACAGTGCCAACATGAGTCTATCCCTGAGGTCCGGCTTCGAAATTGAATAGGGCGACGCAGGTTACGAGTGATGAAGCTGGATCAATACACTGCGACGATACGCTGCGAGGAAGAACATGTCGACCACGCCAAGCTCGGAAGCTTCTCTACTACAACGTTGCCCTCACTTCGCCTGTTGACGAAGCGACAACATACGTTCAGGACGGCAATGGTGGCAGGCTGCTGAAGACCGTGAGACTGAAGAGTTGATACCGTACACCACTGTTAGCTGCCGAAAGAGCGCTCCACCCGGATAGAGAATCTTTGCCGGAAAGGACTGCTCGTGGACGTTGGCAAAGAGATTCCCATGATACCGTCTTTTTTGACCTCCCTCACATCGAGAAAGCCATCAATTCGCGGAAGCGGTGGTCAGTTGTGCTTCCGAATGTAAGAGCTTCATTGGGATATCGAGAACATCGAGAGGTACATGGTGACCGAGAAAAGAACAATTCGTATACAAGAAATTGCCGGCGGCCAGGAGGTCCAGGGTCATGCTGGAGGAAGTCGAAACTCCCAGCGACTCGAAAAGAACCAACAAAGCGAATGGTGAGCCGGCACCATTCAGGCCGGTGAGCGGAAGAGGACTGATCAATCGAGAGGCTGGTGATGCTAGCTGCCGGAGGGCAGTACAGTACGCATGCGACTTGGTCACAAGCCGCCAAAGACCAGGCCACTCTGTCAAAACGTACACGGCGGTGGTTCTCCTGAGGCACCAATACCAAGCACCAGGATCTTCTACACGTTTTGTTCTCTTGTCACCCGGGAAAAGGTCCTTCTGCGCATGGTCTTCAGCTGGCGACCAGTATTCTCTACTGCTGAATTTGGGCCGGAGAGACCAAGTCTGCCGAAATGAAGTGTCAGCCGTGTCGAGAAGCGAAGATGGAATAGCCGACATACCTCTTTGAAGTAAAAGCTACGCCACAAGACACCTCCCCTTTGATTTTCTGCTTCTGCCCAATGGCCCGTTGCCGGATGCCGCTGAAGTTTTGCAGATGCATCTGCCGTCAGCATCGCCGTGGGCCGGCCGAAGCCCTTCACAGAGAAACGAATGTGGGGGGAATCGTGTCCTCAACGGGCAAGCGCCTCACGTATCGCTGGACAACACCGAAAACAACCTGCTAGCGCAAGTCGCATTCAAGGTCCACCGGGTCTAAAAGCGACGCACCGGCGGCGAAAACAGACCGGGCCAGAGCGGCTCAACCGGTGGGCATTTGGGTCACTCACCACAGTTCCGGAAAGACCAGCGACGCCGAAGGAGGTCGGCAGGCTTTCTTTGAGAAGAAGGCGAAGAAGAGTTGTTTGTCGACACTTATCTGGGAGTCCAACGGCCCTGCCTTCGGAGAAGCTGCAGCTGTGGAACTTTGGTGCTACGGCGGACGTCCACTTCATCGGCTGCTGAGCTGAGAGGATCCAGTTGTCGACCTAGTGTTGAACGGAAGTCGAGAACCAGGCCAGCGTTGGATGACTGGCGAGCAAATGCTACAGCTGCGAAGAGGTCTTGTCCTGGAAGGAAAACGAAAGGAATCATGGATTTCGGCCGACGATGCTGGAATCGAAAGGGATGATGTCGTGTCCTGTGGGATGGTATTGCGATTGATAAGGTCTCATCGTGGTTGTAGTCGAGCTTGGGGTCGGAGTTGTCGCCGTTGCGGATTCAGGAGAGGGAGGGAGCAAGAAAGCTTCGTGAAGCAGCCTTGGGGTGTCGTGACACCATCTGGCTCACCACCCGAACACCATTCAGCGCGAGCCCACTGATCACAGATCGGCCAGGCTGGGGACAAGTGACATCGAAAGAGATGTCAACAAGGTGGCTTCAGGAGCGCGGGCGGTCACCCAGAACCGATTCCACTTCAAACCTGATTGGATTGGCCAACCAAAGTTTTGGACGAAGTTTCCTCAGCCCCAAGGATCCCACCGGCAGCGGCCACAAGAGTGGCTCAACAGCGCATGAGATATCGAGCGCACAGGCAACCGTGTACGCTACAAAGACCCAAAGAGACCCAAAGTTCGACACCAATTCCACTCCGATCGTGCACCGCCGTGCGACTCAAGATCATGCAAGGGAGCGTCTTGAGCGTCAGTCATCTCGACATGTGTGACAAACAGAGGATGTCAACGACCACATGAGACGTAAGCGCACAGACTACCGTGTACGCTGTCTACCTCGATGAGGAGGCTTTGGCCAAGGTTTGCAATGGGCCATACACCGCATCGGCCATCGGACCCAATGCAACACCAGCCAGCAACGGACAAAACCCACAGAATCCAACTTCTCGACCGAATGCCACGTCGTCAAACGCTGGTGCACTGGCTGTCGAAGCAGGTCATCAGCAGAGCTCAGAGGCGAGGCTGGTATGAGGACCAGGAGAGCGCCCAGGAGCAAATGCCGGGAAGTGACGAACAGACCCCACGGAAATCGAGCTTTTCTGACCAATGCCACGTCGGAAAACGCTGAAAGCACTGCCATTCAAAGATCGATGTCGACAAGGCCCAGGGACGAGTCTGATAAGGACCAGAAGAGCGCCCAAGTGCCGGTGTCGAAAGCCAACAAAGCCGCTGGAGTGGATGCAGGGCTCGGTGGACGAAATCGCGAGATTCCTGGAACCAAGGAGGTACCTGGCCATCTCCTACCCGGAGGTCTTCACCGGCTGCGTGCTGCCCATGGACTGCCAAGGCACTCAACTGTGAACAGCAGCAGGACCGGTGGGAAGTAGTCGGTCTTACCCAGGTCCGTGAGGACCCGCGCCCATGATGCAGTGTGGAGCCGGGGCCGAAGCCTCACCAGCGAAAGGCAAGGGGAATGGGAGTGTGGGATTGTGCAGGTGCCGGAAACCAGCTGGACGTCGGTCTTCGGTGGTGGCGTGCGATGATGAATATGTGCCGGAATCCTGGTCTTCGTCGGTCTTCGGTGTCGAGGGACTGCAAAGAGTCAACCCCATAAGAATGGGTTGCAACGACAGAGTAAGAGATGTCGGGCCACAAATGGCTACACCGACCTTCAGCCGATGATGGAATGGACATCATCACCCATGGGACTGCCAGGGCAAGTCGCGCATGACAGGCTGGAATGGTTTGACCAAGAAGGACCGGACCAGAATGGCTCGTCGGTGTCTGATGAGGTTCGCTGGATGTCTTGACCTTTGAAGTGACTGCCAGGGCAGTCATCAACATCGGCTGCAGCGACTTACACCGGCCGGGAAGGCACTCGGATGCGCACCTTGGAAAGACCGACGAGGTCAGTCAACAAGGACAGCTGCTGTAGTGCACACCCGGGTCTGGCGACGCACCGGGGTCAGAGTTGTGGTGGGGAAGAACAAGGACTTGACCCTCCGGGACGGCCAAGGCAGTCAACTGGTAGGGCTGCAGGACTTCCGCCGGTCCAAGGACGCTCGGCTGCCGAGGAACAAGAAAGGAGACACTCTCCCCACCGGCGGCACGATGACCACCGATGAGGGGTGAGCGCCGAAGAACACCATGCAAAGTATCCAGAGATCATCGGTGAAGAAGCACGTATGGATTCGTAGGGTTGTGAGCCATCTGATCCTCAGCCATCCCGTGCTGTCCTCGCATGCGGTGAAGCCGGTGATGGCGGTCACGTGAGTGCACGGGCCATATGCCATGTTACGCCTTTGCTGGCGGGATGCCGGCGGCGGCGAGGTCTTGAGGGGTTCCTGCTCTTGCAAAGCCTCGTAAACACTGGTTTATCCTTGGACGAAGATCCCTCCTCTTGTCCTGGGTCTGAAGTCGCTGGCGCTGGGGTGTGGCAGGTATCTCGAAGATTTTCGGTGGGATCGGCGGCCGGCGAGAGCAAGACGAATGATAAGCCTGCTGCGTGTGCGTCAGTAATGCTTTGAGCGCCAAAGTGAGGTGTGAGACATACCTGATCGCTGCTTCCATGGTGCTGGCGGGTGTAGCTTGCCAGTTGTTGGGCATGCGGTGGTGCTTGCCAGGCTTTGGTGTGGTTATGCGATGGGGCTGCTGCGCTCGGAAGAGGCTGTCCATCTTTCCCAACAGCTCTGGAAAAGGTCGAAAGCTTGCATTCTCTGCTCGAGGTCGATACCAGGCGGTTGCCGGTGCAGCTACGGCCGCCAACGGCAGTATCTGTGGTCGGCGTGACACAGAAAAGCGGTGGTGGCACTTTGCAAAGTGAGTATGTTCAAGATGGGGATGAGGCGTACCTGACACTGGTGAGATGGTTCCCAAGACTCGGCAAAGTCACCGCCATGCCTCGTTGTCGCTGCGGCGCCGGGCTTCGGAGGTGCCAGGCTCGCCCTGCTGTGTTACTGCAAGCCCAGCAGGCGACAAGCAGGTCAGCGAGTGATACCAGAGCAGCATGTCACCTTCGAGAGCGCCCGACGCACGTTGTTGTCGCTGTCGGAGGAGGTCGTGGGTGGTGGAGGTGGAAGTTGTGCTGGGCTTCGGCGGCCGCTGCCTCACCCGGCCATTGCTCGCGCGCCCACCACTCGAATCTCACGAAACCTACATCAAAACGCTCAGATGAGCTTGCTGATGAAGCGCTGCGAGTGTTTGAGAGATGATGGATGGTGTTGTAGGTGTTGTGGTGTGGTGTATGGGTGGAAGAAGGAAGAGGTGAGGAGGAGGCAGCAACGAAAGCAACTTCCGCCGGCTTCGCGCCAAGACCCGCCTTCACCTCTTGCCCTGTGTGTCCGCCATTGTCACGACACCCACAATTGAGCGCTCCAACACGTTCGCCGAGCATTGCAAGCGATAGAAGATGGGCCGAACATGTGTTTGGAGGTTCTCTGGTGGAAATACACCATCCTGAAGGCCGGCGAGGGAACGCAGCAGGCACCACCACCGACGCCGCGAGCAACGACAGACGCTGCACAAACACTGAGCTCGGACCACAACGAGTATTGCCGCTTCCCTCTGAGGTGAGTAGAGCCGCAGCAAGTCACTGCCGAAGCTAAGACACAGCCGAGGAGGGGACGAACCGACATCAGATGCAGCGCAACGGCTCAAATCCTCGCGGCGGATACATGAAGGGCCATGGAGAGGGCCATGGAGAGAGCCAGGGCTGACTCGTACTGAGCGGCAAGTCGTCCGTGGTCTTCAGACAGCACAACATGACTCCGCTCAGCAGCTCCGCCAAGATGAAGAGCAAAACACCGGCACAAATACCACACAGGACGCAGGAATGTCGAAGGCCAAGCAACATTCTGAATGTATTTTGAGCAAATTCACAGCCTTTTTACTGATTACAGAACGAATCTCCCAACTGGCATTCCTCAGCTGATTTGGAGTATTGCTGATTTGCCGAAGCAAGGGGCTGCCTCCAGACCCTCTCGCCGACAAATGGCATCACCTCTCAGTATCGAAAACCAGCACTATCCTTGGAGAGCGACATTCGGCCAGCTCAAGCGATTTGAATGAGAACGTTTTCCTCGGAGAAGAGCGCAGCACCAAGGCAACATCTCTCCCTTGCCCTCTCCGGAAGTGCAAGATACCCAAATCGAAAGCCAGCGCAATCGATCGAGTAATTCGCTTCGCTCGCTCGCATGCCAGAATATACTGGCTGAAAGCCTGGAGCAAGACTGAAGGTCCCACACTCAGAAGCAGAGTCACTTGCTTCAAAGAGAAAACAATGGCGGAAATTTCCCAGGAGCTCAAGTTTGTAAGGTGGAATTCAGCAGTAGGGGACAAGCAAGGTGGTCTATCAGAGCTCAAAATAAGATGGATAAGATGAGAAAGCTACTTTCCATGGCTGGAACAGAGATCAATGGTCTAGAAATAGGGAGGTTGATGTATGATACTTGCAAGTAGAATCTCATGTATTTCCATCCTGCAAGCGTGATTGTTTCGCCACTGCATACGGTAGAAGCGAAGACTTGGCCTGTTTATTTGCACTATGCCTCAGAGAGAAGTAGATACAATAGCGACAATCCTGATGTCCCCAAGTCAGAGTCGCTGGAAACGGCCTTGCTCTCTCAGAATCTCAATCTCTCAATAGTAGAATTCTGTCTGCGTTGATGATGAAGTCTGAATCCTCCCAACCTCCCCACAGACAGTCATCCCATCCTGGCAGTGGTAACTCAACGCAGCCGTCCTCGCTGTGCTCGTAAGATTCCTTTGTCTCAGCACGGGAATGCTGCAACCAGGTTTGGAATTACAGTTGAACTCACAGCTTCGTTCATCGAAATTGCTTGTACGCTTGAAGGTTAGTGATGAGGTGATACCGGTCATGTAGATTTGCTTTCGTAGACAATGTACATTGTACTCGAGAAGATGTGAGATGATGCGTTTGACAAAAACAAAGGACATATCAGCCGAGTACTCCAAACACATTTATCCTTTGACCTTCTCAAATCACTTTGTCTGACCTCCCACTCTTCCGCAAATACAGCCGGTACCTTTCCACGGACCACCGCTCACCCCATCCCAGCGCCGGCGAACATTCTCCTTCGAATCTCCTCCCCCATAGCATCCCTCGTAGCTTTCGTCCGGCTCGCCGCATCTCGATTCTCCGCGGCCCTGCGCAGCAAATAATTCAAACACATGTGCATCTCCCCCCACGTTGTGCATTTGAACACCCTCTCCTTGACTCCCTTCTCACCTGCAGCGCCGGATTTGGCTGCAGCTAGTAAGGTGCACGACACTTCGTCTGCCATCCCTTGCAGCTGTGCGTAGACGAGAGGTGTGAGGGAGAGATCGTGCGAAGCTTGGGTTTGGCGCCAGAGGCGAGTCTTCGCGACTGTGGAGGCGTTGTGCGAGGCGATCACGACGTTGATGTCTTGCGGGAAGGGCGAGGAGAGCGTGGTCGATTGCAGCAGGGAGTTGTATTCTCTGTGGATGAGCGCGGAAGCGGTGGTGTCGTAGGCATGGTGCGTCGTCTCGATGTCTGGCCAGATCAATGACCTCTTTTCAGATCCCAGATATGCTCCTCGTACCAGCTTGACTCCCAGTGTGAAGCCCTCCGCCTTCGCGACTTCGAGGTGCCTGGCCAGCCATTGCGGATTCTGCTTGAGGTATGCTTGATACGTTCCGTAGATCACACTCTTGCCGTTGACATTGTATTCCCTCTGCAAGTCCATGCACCACCGATGAAACCCTTCTAAACTCCAGGTTTCCTCCGCCGCAGGCAACAATCCAATATTCTTATCCCTCGCTGCTCTACAGACAGCATGCATTGCTTCTTTCATCTCCTGACTCGGGTCCTCGTTAGTCTTCATCCTTCTCATCGCCGCTGGTCCCATACCACTCCACTTCAGCCCCAGGAAATCTCCCGGTGCCGCCATAGCCACCGTCTCCAGCATCCCGCTCCTCCAGATCTCTACATCTTTCCCTTCATCTGTCTTGGTGGTAGTATCCTTCAGCACTTCCAATGCATACTCGAGTATGACTCCCGCATATCCCAAATTCCTCATCTCCGAGGTTGTCTTTTGTATGCTCGCTTTGTCCCATCCAGCACAGAACTGCTTGTAGAAGGTTTCGTACAAGAGCTGGCGCATTACCGGATTTCGAAGATCGAAGATGGGGGAGTTGGATTCGAGCATTGCTCGGAGGAGACCTGTCGAGGCGGACATGAGGGGTGGAGAGGAGGAAATGCTTGTCATGAAGTAGGTTCGGAGAATCTGGGAGAGCGGTAGCTGCGACAGCGCTGGCGCACTGGGCACGGTTAGGGTAGCTTGGGACTGGGCGGGAGTTGTAGAAGCGGGCGTGGTGAGAGGTATCGAGGCATCTTTCGGCGAACTCGAGTGCAGTCGCCTTCGTGAAGAGGAATTCGTGTGTTGACTCCGTGCAGTCTTGACAAGAGCTGTGACCGCCGATGACGCATATCTCGTTTTTCGAGAAGCGAGCCGACTCGAATTCGCCACCGACCTCGCCGCTGCCATGGTAACCTGCCGAAAATCAATGCTCGCGAGATGCTGAATGAATGCGCCAAGAAGGAGAAGGAGAAGGACAAAGGAATGAGATGCTGTGGAATGTACATGTACCAACCGGGACCTCGCGGGCGTCGAGGAAATTTACGCCCTATTGATGTGTCTTATCAAATCTTATCGCAGTTCATTGTCCGACAATGAGGCATTGGAGAGCTTCGCTTATCGTCGGTCTTTCAATACCCCGCCGCCGCCGGCAGAACCCGCCGAAGCGAGGTCGGGATAGATGCCTGAGGCCACAATATCGGCGAAACTTCCGGGAGGTGCCGACTTCAGCTGGCTTGGGATAAGCAAGATGCTCGACGTCTTTCTCAGCGTCATGTTGCAATGGTGTTGCATTTCCCCGTATAACACATATGTATCCATTTATTGAGTATGTTTCGAACATTTCATCCAATTTTGGCGAAGGGCGTATCGTTTGAGACGAGCTCGTCCCGGCCGGTATTCTGTACTTCCAAGTCTTGGCGTTCCCAAAGCGCATGTTCTGAAGGGTATCACTGCACCACCCCTGGCCAGCCAGGCATGAACCTCATATTGAATCTTCCATATACGATCGCGGCTCGATAGGGTACGTAGCTTGATCGCGAGGCTGGATGAGTGGCCCAGGAATGGTCGAAAACCGTGCAAGTCCGGGATCATCCCATTCTGTTGGCATTCAATCTCTGTGAGGATTGTCGGTGCCGTGCTCCGGACATACTTTCGAGCTTCACCAGTTTCCGAGGCGAAGCATCACCTGCCTCATCACTTGTCGATCTTGCTCGCTATCCTTGTAAATGACGCCAATGATGCATTCCAAGGCTGAAAGGGAAAGCTGAAATTCAGCCGCGCTTTTAGCTATATAGATTGTATTTTCCACTGCCCCTATATCATCGGGCTTGGGCGAATGGTCGACTCGGATTTATTTGAATCTTCCATTCTTACAAGTTAAACTCGGATGATCTACTAGGTTGCCCAGGCGGCTTAGTTCTCAGGGATCCTGCAGTTGTACGGTGAGAGTCTTCGGGCTCCAACTTTTCTTTTGCTGCTTTTTTCGAGTTGGGTACCCTTTTGAATGTACTCCCCCGGGCAGACCGTAGGGTGACAAGCCAGTGCCAGAATAAGCGATCTCCTCTCCAAGGCATTGCCGGCGACGGCAAGGACATGATGAAAAGAACCAAGCTCTGCGAATAGCAGCGTCTGGCTGGAAAAGATTAGGCGAACCCGAGGGCTCTGGTTTGTACGCAGTCTGCCTTGGAGTTTGCCATGGGTGCCCGAGAGCGGCGAATACCATCAAAAAGACTGCGCTTGGGGTGTTGCGACCGACGACGGCCTTGCGGCGCGTGGTTGCAACACCCGCAGTTGATCTCCGACGAGCTTCCTCGTGCAAAGCCATGTTGGGTGCCGAAGCCCCCAAGGCACAAGCACTTTACGGATGCCGTTGTCGTAGGCTTGCGGTCACAATGGAAAACCAAAGTAAGCCGCCAACCGTTTGACGAAAGGAAAGAAGGAAGAAGGAAATTTCGAGCAGCGAGCTTTGTTTTGATTGTGCTGCCGCGCCGCTAGAGGGAACACCCGGCTAGCGCTCCACGTGATGTTCTCTGCTTCACTGACAACAACAAAGTGCTGCTGCCTCAGGCGCACGATCTATTCTGCGTGCGGCCTATTGTTTGTTGCACATGCTGGAGCAGGACTACGGCGTCGCCACGCTCAGAGTGGCTTCACCTTGATTGCAGTATGCTACGCGTCCGGTCAGAGATTCCAAATCGTCACAATCTCTCTTCTCCATGACTTCGCCGCTACTGGCAAAGGCACAATGAAAAGGTCTTGTCCGTCATCTGTGCTCACCGTTACCATGGGCCTCTAGGAGGACGGCTTCAGTTGAAATGACGGAGTTCACACGTTGGCCGCAGGCCTTGCGGCAGCGACCAGGTGCGGACATCAATCTGCGCCGATGCGTGGACAGGTACTACATTGAACGGATCGCGAACGAACCAGGTGGTAGGTCTGTATCCCGCAGGCTGAGCCAAAGGCTCCGCCATTGGGTGGCATCGGCGTTGTAGTTTAAGTGTGGAGGAGGAAGAAGAAGAAGAGGAAGCTCTGCTTTGCGAACAAAGAGGCGAGAGCTTTGACCTGGTGCAGGGCCGGCCCGCATGTTATTGTCCGCGTTGCAGGCCTGATTGTTGCCTTACAGACACAAAGAACGACAGCAAACGCTGATGTCTTTGCAACTTACAGAATCGGGACGTGGCTGCTAAACTCCACACCAGGGATCAAAAGAAACAAAGGCGGTGAGCGGCTGCAAAAGGAGGTTCACAAAGGATATGGCTTATGCCGTCTGGGTCATACCTTCGCACGTTCGGAAATGAGGCTGTTTGCCCATGATGGGTTGCCGTGTTGTCCACAGCCTCAGCGAAATGCAAAGAGAAAGCTTGCGTCCAGATAAATCATATTAAGCACGCCGAGATTCGCTGATGGGAAGGGATTTACATGTACATGAATAGATGCTGGTTAAGGGGAGGCACTACTCTGCTGTAAAGCGTCTACTGCGGCCGATTTTGCTTCTCCTTCTTCTTCTTCCTCTGGACAATCTCCGCCACCCGCCCTCTGTGATTTCCAGGCTGTTGGTGTCGCTGACAGAACACATCTCGAGCTTCCCCGATGCCTCCTTGCTTACATCTGCTTGGCCACGTTCAAGACATTGGATCTTCTTCGCAGGTCGGATTGAATTGCAGTCAAACGTCCGCACTTCATCCTCTCTGAATCTCTCACTCAACCTGATCAGAAGGAGTTCTCGTGAAGTCCAAGTCTGCAGGGTATCCTCGTGCAAGTTTTGTCCCACGCTTAAATGGCTCCGGAGGTGCCGGAAGAGTCTGTGGGCGTCGGAAGGGTTACTCGCTCACCACGCGGTTTGTTTCAATCTTCATCCGCTATGACGGATTGGTACCTCACGATCGCGTCCATCTAGCTGAGCTGCGTGCGGCTGCGCCCTGATCCAGCAAAGTAGTTTCCATCTTTGCCCAAAAGAGATCGTGTTGGGAAGAGCAAGCAGAATTGATGCTTTCATTGTATGGCTTGTATATTTCTGCACCTCCTTTACTACTTGCTTGTAGTATGATGCGATACAGATTGTGTCAAGGAGCCATAAGGCCGAAGTAGTCTAGGAGCCTGATTAAGGATGAACTTCTGCAGCGAATTACCTTTCAGCGGCAGTTGCAAATGCCAAAGGTCGAGACGAAGTCGTGTAGCACTTTGGGACTTTCGGATTCAAGACGCGATCACGAGTGACGAGCGTCACCCAGACGGACAAGAGTGTGCATGTTCTGGAAGCTCGTCGAAAGGACGAAGAGTCTGAGCTGCTAGAATCATTCTACCTCAGTCGTATCAGAGGAATGGGGAGACGATGTCTTAAAGTCGAGCACCCCGGGGAAGGTAGCCGCAGCCCGTGGCAGTCTCTGCGAGGATTGAATGCCCAGTCCGTCCTTGTTCTTGTGAAACTATTAACGTCTCTTGCCTTCTCAATTCATGGCTCAGGCTCATGCGGAACCCCAAATGCGCCTCGAAAATGTCCTCCCTCTTCGCGAATAAGTCTTTCCAGGCACTCTGGCGACCTGTTTCATCGGTCTCCAGGCCTCGTCGCTCCATGCATGCTCTATCTCCGCCACATCAATTCCGCGGAGGAATGTCAATCCTTGTACCTGCAAGACCGGATCGGTAATCGCAGCTGGTATCATCGACCAAATTCGCCCGAAATGAGGAAGCTGGGCGCAGGGGACGTGGGGGTCGTTGTGAATATAGCGAGCATCTAGCGTCTCGATGCTGTGATCTCGTTAACTGGATGCTCGGAGGGATGCGAAGTCTTACTTGCACAGTGACCGACCCTGTTCTCTAGCCCAAAATTCCCACACGTCTTCTGAGAGAAAGCTCTGGAGGATTAACGCGTCGCGTCCGAATCTGGCTTGCACGTGGAAGCTGGCGATGTACGTCCGGCGATCGTGGTATGAGATCCAGAAGATGGCAAGAATGTAGGTATCGACAGTAGTCTCACTGTCTCATAGTCTTCCCAGCGGGATTCACCAAGTGGCGGTTTGCCTTGGTTTGCCAGAGGAGCGCGCTGAAGGGCAAGCCGCTTGTCGAATCTACCAAGTGACCTAGAGTAAGGCCTGCGGAGGTCGATCGAAGCACTGGTGGGGGGAATTGCTGAGTTGAAACTCTGTAATCTGCGTGAGAAGCTGTGAGAACAATACCAAACTCCAATTCTGCCCACTTCGAGTCTCGGCTCCACCCGGCCGACATTTGCCCAGACTCTTCAAGCATATATAAAGTGGAAAATAAGCCACGCTGGACACTTGACCAATCGAGAAGGCTATTCGAACGCCTAAATGCACGGGTAATAAGCAAAAGCGGGCTGGCAATTCCGCTTTCCTTCCTGCAATCATTTACCCAAGATTGACGCGCCTCCACCTTCGTCTACAAGAAGTCCAGAATGCTCACGATAACGAACCAACAACGGAGCAAGTGTGATATGAATACTGCGCAACAATTTTTTTTTTTGGAGATAGGTTACTTCCTATAGTCAAAGCAAAAGGCTGGTAAGTTTTGCTTGCTACCCATTCCAGCAGCCCAAAGCCCGCTCGAGCTTCACGAGCAGAATCTCCTCAGACAGCTGAAAATTAGATGAAGGGCTTACAGAGGAACAGACTCGTAGGCCTCAAATTGATAATTCTGTGTGTGTGTGTGTGAAATGATATATGAAAGTAAATATGTTTGTATGCCTGATCCAATCACCAAACTCAGTCGAGTAGCCTTTCGGCATCCAAGTCAGGTCCCACAGTCCCATCACGCCTGTTTGAGAGGCTTTAGATCTAGCAACTTATCAATCGCCTCCGCGTCCGAAGTCTCCACAGCCATGAAAAAGGACTGGTGTCTTGGGCGGACGTGCAGAGGATGTGTAAAGCAAACGCAAAGGGGGAGGGGAAAATGTGTGGTTGTCGTAAACGCGTATGAACAACCTGACCTTGTCAGGAGTCATCTTCGAGGGCCTTAAAAGTGCGCCTTACACGAACCACGCTTTGAGACATGCTACTTCAGCAGCTGTTCTTCTGCCCCGATTGTACACTGCCAGACAGCTATGGTAGCGAGAGGCTGTTGGCTTTTGTGTATGTGCTCGTCTTGCGCGCACTCTTCTGGGGCCTCGTCTCGAGATAAGATTGGGTGTCGATTGCGCGCGTCGATTGTGGTGGTGGTTGGACGCGGTGGTTGGTCGCGGCGGTCGGATGAGGATGTCGATGTCGAAGTGTGATGGTAGGATGCTAAGGATAAGGATGGTGGCGAGGGTAGAATGAGGATGGGTGAGGTGATAGAAAGATATAATGATGTGGTTCCAGGGTATGGTAGTAAAAGTTGTGATGAGTGGTGGATGTATGTGAAGGAAGCGCGGAAGCGAAGAACAGATGGAACGGTCAATGGCAGGGATTAGAATCGTTAGATTTTAACGCCAAGGAAAACATGGCTGGTCGTATTAGGTAGGCACGTGGTCTGCTGTTTGTTTACACGAGAACTTCAACTCAGTTCCTCTCTCCTCCACACATCGGCCCTACGACATCACCTCATGCACAATTCTCTGTGTTCATCTTCTCACAGGCTCACAGCAGAGATGACTATACACTTTGGGCCCGATGATGGGCGGCATCACTCGCAGACCGGATAGCTCTTCGTTCCTTGTCTGTGCAACTGTCGCCCGATATTGACGCACCTCGACTTCGCTGCTGATAAGTCGTCGACCATGATCAAGCAGCGAAGTAGCCTCACAGGTATGAGCGTGCTACAGCTTTTGTATTTCTTTCAAGCGTTGTAGATATCAAGAGACTCATCGTCTTCTACTCCGCCATATTCAGTGTCTTCGGCCTCTCTTGACGCGTTCTTAGCCTCTTCTTCCAACCAGTGCTCCAGTCCTGCAGTACCACAGTGTGCGGGTTTGCCCAGAACTGTTGTACACAGGCCTCTCACCCGATCACTTTTCTCCTCGTGGTCCCCGTCGCCATCTACGGAGTCTTTGCGCCACCCGCGCGGTTCCAATGCCCTCGTTTACCATTCCCCCTTCGAGCTGCACCCTATATCATCAGCGAGCCCAGCTCCAGATCGCATCTAAGGATGTCTACAGCTGCAGCACTGCCAAGATACGACGTTCTTCCGCTGCACATCGAAGAGAGCTGCTCCAACAAACAACCCGTCAGGCCCCGTGGAAGAGGCAGTGCCCAGCACACGAGAAGATTCGGAATGTCTGGTAAAGGGAGGATTGCCCGCGGCGAAGACGCAGGAGGTATATTATTCAAGACCAGGCCAGGATGAAATGGAAGTAAGAGTCAGACTGCGAATTTCTCTCGTTGTGGAGGCAGATGCAGGTCATAATCGCAATGAAGACCTCACATCCAGGGCGGACTGCCCAAAGGAGAGGCAAGGCCGCAAGGGAGTAGGAAGACGATTCTCATTTGCAGTATCCTTGTTTGGTGTGCCTCTATTGGCTTATTGACCACCTACAGGCAGCTCACTCGCTCTGGCAAATCGCCCTACGGCTTTCTGATTCTTGCAACAGAAGAGCATGAGCTACCCACCAAGGGCTTTGGTCCATGGTACGGGTCGACAACAAGGGTGTGGCGGCTGTGCTCCCCAACGCTTGGATTTGTTTCATTCTTGCAGAGATGCCACTCAACAGGAACCTACGCCCGAGAAGTTCCATCATAGATGACGGTCAGCTTTCCACCTGAGCGGCATGGCTTTGAAATTTGGTAGCGGAACTTCAAATGGAGAAGTGGTGAGTGATGGAGAGCCGGCAGAAGCGGACCCGAAGCACCAGACTTGCCTGGTGCCGCTATCGAGTCACTCATCGATGCTGTAATTCGAATAACATCTCGTATCACACAGCAATCCGAAGTGTTTCTCTTCTAAGCAGCCGCTCAGTCTGCGTGGTCTTGCGTGGCCTCTTTCCATCTACTCTCCAGACATCACCTATCCTAATACTTCCAGATCAGGTCCTTCCTCGCTCTCACATACGGCTCGTCCAAAGTTTCAGTTTCTAGATCTACTGGCCTTGTCTCGTTCCTCTCTTTCTCACCAATACCTTCCTCGATGGACTCTAGCACGTATCGATTAGCCACCATATTCCGACATCCTCCTCCCGGTCCTACATCAAACGTATGCTCCTCCTAACCTTTCTCAGATCACGCCTTCCTATGGATTGGTAGACACGACCCTAATTACTTCAGTCTGTACTGTGGTGCTTTGAATCTTCGCCATGGAAACTGAATCGGAGTACCTTTCTCATTCGTGGCGCAAGTATCACTCCGGGTCTGACGATGGTCGACATGGTGATTCAACGCATTTGAACGATCAGCAGCTGTTGCGTGCACTGGGCTTGACAGTCCGCTGCCTGTTGTTCCACAAAGGAGTCGTCGCCTTTGCCCTGCAGTGCCTTGACGGGCGGAAAGCGCCAGCGCCTGGCGAGTTTGTCGTGATCATGGTGAAGCACAACAAGAGGAAAGAGAAGCAGCCAGCCACCACGCCGCCGGTGGAGCAGTAGGATACCAAGCCCGGACAGGCTGTACCACTTACGCGCATGGTGAACGGCACACAGCAGCCCTTCTTTGTGCAGTGGGACCCGGAAAAGCACGCTCAAGGTGGCAAGCCCATGGTTGTTCCTAAAGGCCAGAAAGCCGACCTCAACGCCGCCGCAGGCCAGCCATACTACGACGTGATTATGGCGCGTATACGCCCTGGCAACATGCCCGCTCCCAATTGCCAATACTCCGAAATCCGTAGAAGCCTCCCGACGGTCTTGTCATCCCTCTTTCGGGGTATGTCTTGACGCTTCATCTCCGTTGAGTAGTCATTTGGACTTGCGCTGTGGTAGTATTTTCGTGATGAAAATCTTGCAAGGGGCTCGAAATGGAAGTACTTGACTGAGACTGCAGAAGTGTAAGGCCGCCAGACCACACGATACAACAGACGGCTTCCTGATGTCCGGGATCCGGGTACGTCCCGGGAAAAGTAGACACCGCGTGACGGATAATGGATCCATCTGCTGTCTCATTGCGAGTAGAAATTGTGCTCAGCTCATGATCAAGTGGCTGTTCATGATCTTATCAGCTGACGACGGTATCGCGAACAGGGCTGAGCTCTTAATTGATCGTCTTGCTAAGCTGGCCTCTTATTTATACCGTAGTCCCGTAGCACCGTGTTCATTCTTCGTCTGACTCCGCGTCTTTGAGGCTGCCTGTTTGTACTCCTTCCACGCGTCGTTCTTCGCGTCTCGCCGCTGGCGCCAGCGGTCCGTTGGAATATGTGAAGTAGATCGAGACTCTGTCCTGTCTGTGACCTACGGGTTGCTCCTATTTACCCGTCAATTTTGGTAACATTGCTGCAATCGTCATTGCGGCAATATTATGCATTCGAGCGCATGTGTCTTGTTATATGCTTGGGCCTGGTCTGCTCATTCGCGTCCTACAAGCCACGGCGCAACTCTTGGTTGGCAGCACGGCCATTCGATTGAGACATATTTCCAATTGCTCCAGACGTTTCCCTCTCTGCTGCCAGCTCACTAGCTCCGAGCTGTCTGTGTAGCTCCCCAAGAGATGGATATACAGCGTCTTCTCGACTGCACTGTGTTCATGGTCAACAGAGGCTCAGCATGGATTCGAACGCGAGGAGAGCGAAGCTTGGAAGATCGACTGTACTGTCAACACAGTCTTCGACTTCTTCGTGCTCAGTCTATGACTCGCGCATATGGATACGGAGCCGTTCCAGGATTGCCTGGATTGGATGTCTGTCTGCCTCCGCACCAAAGCAGAAGCATCTGCTCGCAATCTTAATGGACTCATAGCCTTCCGTCAGCTTCCAGTAGGTGCCGGACATCCTTCGGTTGAACGCGTGGTCCTTGATGATAATGAGCAGTGACAGGCGTCTCCGGTTGCCACGCCGGGCCGTATCCACGTCCATCTCCTGCCTCCTACTCTTGCATCGCACCGCACTCCCCACTCTCTTTCAGTGCCTCTCCTCATACCCAATTGTAAGATCTTCTTCTTCGCGCCAGGGAGAAAATGGTGGAGCTTCGTGGCGGCTTTCGCTTGAGACATCCGCGTAAGTTCCACACGCGCAAGACTTCGCAAGTTGCAACGTGTCGCGTGAAGTGCAGAGCGCTTTTTCGTGGTCTGCTGCTTTCTCGCGCTCGGAAAAATTTGTGTCTCTCTTCGTAGATTGTCCTGCTGCTTTGATGGTCGGGCACTCACAATGAGGGAGGAGTTGAGATAGGCGCGCCGCGCGCCGCGCGTCGCTGAAGCTGGTGTATTTGATGGTGGGTAGCCGCGCTTCGCGTGTAGTCTCGTCGTGTGGGTATTGGTGCTGCTGAAACAATCAGTGAAGTGTTTTCCTTGAGGTGACGGCGTGGTTTGGTGTTGACGGCAGGATGTGGCGATTGGGCCAGATTCTAAGGCGAAATGAAATCGAGGTGGTGCTCATGGAGTTGCGCCGCTGCGCGTTTGTCAAGTCTTCGCACCGCGGGAAAAGGACACTGTTCGGAGTGTTCGGGCGGTCGGTGGTGCTGATTCTTTCTGCAAGCGTTCAAAATGCGTGTTGCCGCGCATGATTGTGCGTCGAGACCAAAATGCTGTGAAGTCGGTGGTAAAATAACGAGACTTCGAGATGGAAAATCCGACGCTCGCAGTGCAATGATCAATTATTCAGCTATGATACAACTGGCGATGATGAACAAATGACCCTCAGTATTTTGGTGCTCTTGACCGAACGAAGAAAAGGGCGCACTCGAATGTACAAACGATAGAAGGCAAAAAAGAGGCGGTCTTGGTACGACTCGACGCGCACCGTAATATCAATTTTCGAAAAAAAAATCGATTCGAACAGCAAAAAGAGTTCCACCCCGGTGGGTGTACATCTCTCCTGTGAATCAAATGTTAGCATCACCGCCAAATGGATCTATCTACACTATCTAAGCAGAGCAGCAGCGAGCAGCAGCAGCAGGGTTAGTAGGTTAGTAGTTAGTAGCAGGGTTAGTAGGGTTAGTAGAATCGTCGGAGCGGTGTCGTAAACCACTTTGCTATCCCTGCGAGTATGTTAGTAACGAGAGGCACACAGTAAATTGCACTTATATACTTGCACGGGACCAGTCGCCGAAGCTTGCCAGACTCTCACTTGCTCTCCAATGCACAGCCACCACGTACTCGACTCGCGCACACTGAGGAGCCCGGAGCCTCGCAGGGAGCTTGTTCATTGCTCAAGAGTCTCGTCAACTGGCGCATCTCCGCGTCACTGCGGATCAGCCTTCGTGTTGTCATCGTGAAGTTTACACCAACACATCGGACAGACGAGGCGAGCCTTCACCATAACTATTGTTTGCTACATCCTATGATACATCACATCGCGTTGACTTGTAGCTAATGTGTGACTCGTGAGCAAGCAGTCACGCATCGAAGAGCCTCGATTTGCACAATCACCTTCGCGCCTCGTCTGGGCGAGAATCCTCTTGTACACGCGGTCAGATCTGCTATTTGCTTGGACTGTTGGACATGCACATCCATGCCTGACAACTGGATAGCAGAGAGTATATCGGGAACTATCTGAGCGGCAATTACACTGCGAGATGCCCTGAGCCGCTTCAATGCCTGATCTACAGCAGTCGCGCCCTGTATCGTCTCCCTGGTGACAGACTCCTTCGTGATAGACAGTTTGCTCCAGCAAGCATTACCCATCTAATCAATTCTTCGGTCGCACAGGCATTTCATCGCCCATTGAATCCTCACATAAGGGAGTTTTAGAATTCTCACTGTGTCCAGAAACGACCTCTTCAGGTTGCTTCCTTGCGACCAGCGCCACACGTACCATCGTCTCGAGCTTGCAAGCTTCCGTAGTCATCAGCCATGACGAGCAGCTGCACCGCTGGTCGCCTTCATGCGCCTATCTGTATCCGCTTTTTTCATGTCTTCCGCTCTTTCATTCCTGCAGAGTTCGAGAGGCGCGCTCCTTACCGGTAAGCGGGCGATGTTGCTGTCCTGAAGACGTGGTCGAAAGCAACGAGGATGTCTGCGCGACCTCACTCAGGCATCCAGGCATATCGCATTGTGACAACAATGACTAAACGCTGCAGCGCGCCCCTGAATTCCCGCGCCCTCACCTCGCACACCGCACAACACACCACAACAGCATTCCTACGATCAGCGACGCAACCAATAAGCAGCACTCTTACCAGCGTGCTGCCTTCGCGCATTGAATATTGACTAACAACTAAGCAATCAGCCTCGTCACAGCAAATCCACCGCCAGTACTCCTTATACGGCGGCGCCACCGGTAACATCATCTCCTTTCTGAGACTCAGCCTTCAGTCGCGAAGAGCCTGCAGCAAAGCTTCATCTGACCTATATTACAGGCAACTCGATCTTGGCTGTCCTCCATTCCCCTCGAAGCCTCGAACGTCGCACTCGTGCCAATGCCGACCGTCGACAATAACCAGACCAGTCGTACGCAATACACCCACGTCTGCCAGACAAAGCAGCAATACCCCCGGCGGACTGTGCCGCACACCGAAGTATGGAGACAAACACTGGCCTCTACTTAAGGGCATGGATTGTCTAGTCGCCGGCATTACACCAGTTCAAAAACACTCTATCGTCCACCTCAGGTCGCCCCTGTTACCATGCAGGCGACTCTTTCCGTCTCATTCTGCACAAACAACCGTCAACGCCGCGTCTGGACGCGTACAGCCCATCACACCCTCTCAACATGACCGCCTACCTCGGTCGCAGCACTAGCTTGGGTCGATCCGCTGACGCGTACATCCTTCGCTGCTTGCAGCTGCTCAGGTTAGTACAGCCCAGGCACCGCCTTACCACTGCAGTGATGACACCACTCGCTGTACATACTCATTCCAAACAGAGGACATTACGCGTCCACAACATGCCGAAACCCGGTATCTGAGCATCACAATCATACCCCCTTCCATAAAATAAAGGCGCTGTGGAACGCAGCTAAATACTGCACAGGTTTTCTTGTCAGCCTCTACCGCTGCTACCATCCGCAGCTGGGCGGGTATCAGCTCTCGCCGCCGGTCTACACGCCTGGGCCCTGCGATCCTTATGGACGCCTCGAATCGACGGTCGTAGGCAACACAGACAAGGGAATCCCTCCCACGAGGGCATCTGCGCCTGACGTTATGCCTACGGTCCTGACGTTGCGGAAGACGAGCGAATGATACACACCTCCATACCTGCGAAAGGGTATCAATCAGCCGCATTCACTCGACCTCTTGCGTAAGAAGATCTTCGGCCCTTCTCATATCCCAGGTCAATCTTGAAGGCTTCCAAAGCACGGAGACACGGCGGACCTGGGATCCTCTCCATCATCCCTGCGTCAAGAAGCATTCCCAGCCTGTTCCTCGCCAGCCGTAACGCGCCTTGTCCTTTCTACCCAAGGTATTCGTGCCAGACTCATTGCTTCCTCAACTACAGCATGTTGATACGTCCGCTTTTTGAAGGAAAACACACCAACAAAGACGATGCTCTCTTGCCTCGTGTGATCGTGGAGAGGCAACACTTCTGGCGCCATTCCTCGTCGGGGCGGCCGTTGGCGTAACCCTGCAGCATTGGCACGGTGAGTGGATTAGGTCCTGCTGCGGTGACCATGTCCGCGAATGCGCCGACGAGGCGTTGCTCTGCGACTGCTGCTTCGACAGCGGCGTCTTGCGCGATTCGGCTCTGAATCTTCGCCAAGGCCCAGCGATGTGCAACCTCGTTCCTGTGTTTCATGAGCGCGTTGGGTAACATAACCTGCGCGAAGCTGGTGTCCGGCGGAGCAGTCGGGTTGGCCTGCCAAATTTTGTTTGCGGAAGAAGAGATTCAGAGAATCGCTGGGGAAACGGTGGGAGCTGGCCGTACTGCTGGGCTGGAAAAGGTGCCAGGCAGTGCACCGAAAGGTGCGGAGACTGCATCACCTGTTGACAACGCTACGGCGGTAACCTGATACAGCATTCACTTCAGAACTTGCCGAGCAGATCATCTTGCGGATAAGGACTGACCATTTTGCTGCACAGAAAAGTCTTCTCCAAGCTCTGATGATCTAAAGTCTCGGCGTTGTACAAGCAGGCGATGATGACGGCACGCTATCACGAGACTGTGGCTTCACCTCGATGCCCGCATGGCTACCTTCCAGGTGAGCGTATCGCATTCCTCTCCCCTGTTCGATGCGGATAATGAAAAGACCTGATACACATATCTACAACGTCGATAGCAGACGCGCTCCCCACTGGGCAGTCCAGTCAGCCTCGCCATCATGCGGACAAACAGAAACTATGACCTTATTCTGAGACAGGTCAATTGCACAAGCAATGTTTGCTAGATCCAGAGTGGAGCACTGGAGCCCACTCCTAATTTCTCCGCAACGGTATCACTGGGCTGCTGAACGCCCTCCCAAGCTGCAACGATGCTAAGATTTGGAGGAGAGTTTGGGACTACGACATCCTCTTTCTGAATGGCTCGATTTAAGGTGAGCGACCCATTTCCAGACCCCTCCGGGCCCTCCCAGATGTACCACGATGATATTCAAACAGACAAATCGATGCGCTTCTTGTATAGGAGCCTCGCAATGTTGAATCATTCCGAGATTCTGATCAAGCATCTGTCCCTCATATCCGCTCGCTCATGCCAAGCTTTGAGAATTTCGCTGACACGCTTCTCTCACAGATGCAGTACCCCGAGAGATCAGAACTCTAGTCGTTCCGAAGTACCGGTCCAACATCGATAGTCAGTTGCTCCTTTTCCTCTACCATCTTTTTGCGATCAAATCGGCCTCCTCTCTCGGTCATTATGATGGAGCCTTGATGAAGGCTTGATGATGACCGACAGAGTCCCACAACGCCTGAGATTACCGTGCGGTCGCAGTGCATGTCGCGAATGAGAAAGAGAGGCTGTCTGCGCACCAAATCTGGTCGAGAAGGCTTTCACAACCACGCGGCCCAGCAGGACGTTGCCAATGACGAACCAGCACACCGCCCGCCCACGTCAGCCTCCTGTCTACGCCACACCGTAGGAGGCATCGGTCGCCGGCAGCTCCACAAATCCTTTTGGAGTGCAGTGAGCCCCGAATGCAAAAGAGGAGGACACTACACAACGCACCAGGGAGGATGAAGTGGAAGAAGCTACACTGCACGCTGAACAGAAGGAAGCCCTGGCTGCACAAAAGAAGGGACTCGCACAGCATGCCGAGGATACCGCGCAACGCACCGAAGAGGAGGACGACCGCCACGATCTCGGTCTGGTCTCTGAGTTCCTGACTGCAACCAAGCTCAAAGAAGTTGACAAGAGACTGATCTGACAGCTTAACACGCGATACGCCGACTTCCATATCCCCGGACGCCACTATCACCCGTCAGGGTTACCGCGGACACTGCTCCGGGTCGTATTTGAGAGAAGTAGGCTGAATGTTATTTGTAGTGACCTTCCGCGCTCCACTGACGGACACCGAAGGGCTTCCTTGAGATTGATTGACTATGCTGTGCGGCAAGCTATGGTGAAACGAGGAGAGATGTAGGTCAGCATTCTATCGTGCCAGTTGCTGTTCGCTTGTGGACGAGGGTCCTGGAAATTGTAAAAACTCCATTACTGCGTCAAAAGCCGTTTTTTGGCGGGAAATTCCAACGTGCGGGCTCCTTTCTCGTCTCAGAGACGCTCCCCTAGTCAACTTCATGCTGTGCCCCGTCTTCCTATCCAATGCCACAGGGATTCCAATTACAACGGAGGTGATGATTTTACCTTTCGACAGCGTTATACTTGGCTTGCGTAGTTCTGTCTCCACCTGTCACAGACTGAGTCAGCCATCCAAGCATGTAAAGGCGGACTATCTCCAACATACCCGTACGTCACCAGCTCGCAAAAGACAGTTCAACGGCATGGTCGTTGCTGTTGTTGATGGAGAGGCGACGGTCAAAGAAGTTGGTATATCTAGCTGATGGTGGAATCCGCCGAGAAGCCTCGTCATCCCCGGAAGACCCACGTCTGGTCGAGGTGTTGGAAGAGACCATTTGGAGCGTCGCCGTCGTCTGTGGGCGCAGCTGAGCGAGCGCCTCCCGCAGGATGTAATGAGCCCACTCCAATCGTCTCAGCGTTGAGCCCATGTCATGTCCAATACAATCTGTTGTGGAGGGGGAAGACATAGACATGGCCCTCCTCTCCACGTCCCAGTGGCGGTACCTCTCTCGGACTCCTTGGTATGATGCGGACGTGAAGGAAAGCGAGCTTCATGGGTCGCAGCAAACTGACACTCTCTTGCCATTCATCCTCGTTCTCGGCTTCGTCCATCAGCCACAGATCTCGTACTTCCCAGCGGAAGAACCTGTCCAGAAATGAGCTGCAGAACTCGTCTTCCGCCATTATTGTATCACTCAAGACAGAGCGCCATCTGCCCAGATCCACCTCAATTCTGAGCTCTTTTCGAAGTATTTCTTCACCGCTTTAGCCAGCTGCTGCCAGAAGTACCTGTGCCCGCCAGGCCCGGTAAGCTCGAGGAAGAGCCGCTCGCGCCCCGTCTCCTTGCAGTCTCCTTTACAAGAAGGGAGCTTCGACCGCGAAATGGCATTACGTTGCCATAGCTCGTGGAGAAAGGCCGAAATGCGGTGTCTGTATCTTTGTGCCACTGCGAATCCATGTCGATCATCACGTCCATGAGAGATTCTCCTTCTGCACTAGCCTCGAATGTTGTCACGCCGTTAAGCTGCGCTCCGCTTTCGTTCCCAGGCCGAGAATCCATGCGAAGGATATGACCATGTCGGACTGCATGCTTCGGTTGAGTATCAAGGTCCAGAGACCTTCGAGTACCAACACCGTGGTGGAATGGGAGCGCTGCTCTCCGTTATCGAGCTTGCACTGGAGTCTGTTGGGGTTGCCTTCAATAGAAGTCCACAAGGCATTGTACTGGGGATATTTCGTGGATCCACACTCGAGTTGTGGGATTTCTTCTTTGATAGGCCGCCAGTTGTAATCTTTTCCCAGCTCTTCCTGCGATCCGAGCCGGATGCGCAGTGGTGCAGGCCGAGGCGCGCTGTTTTGGGCGGACATCTCGAAGGTACTGGTGTGTTTGTGACAATGAGAAAAAGTTCGCTTGCTTGAAGGAAGACTCAACTGCGTCTGGTTCTGAGGGCCGCCTGGACCACCGACTGCCATGAAATGAACGCACGCGCAGGGTTGTGCCACAGGCCCACCCGTCCGCTCGTTCAAAAGAATAGATCTGGGTGACTTGAACTCGCAACACCTGACAGCAGCCGTACCACGATACCCCAATACATGTCATAGGTTTGGAAAGTTTCGAGCGATATCGAGAGCAAGATTGCGGGCGCGAAGCTGTCTTTCAGAAAACCCAATACTGTAGGATTTTCTTGGCGCAATATTATCAACCAGGGATACTGACATTTTGTTTGACTAATCTAGCCTGGCGGACAGCTCTCAGCGAGCAAAACTGTATTGCCAAATCGTTTTGCGATGCTATGTTAGACTCAAAATGTTGCTCTCTCACGCCGCCGCATCTTAGCCCTAAGCGGAAGAGCCCAAATAGCTTGATGCTCGTCCCCTGCATGTGGTTGCGCCCTGCCACTGAGCCATTCCAAAATTATTCCCACCACACGCACTTTCTCGTTGCAAGAAGAGCAAAAAGGACGGACGCACTCCCTCCTACCGACGGGCAAAAGAGCAAAAACTCAGGCGAGAAGCTGTCTCTGAGAAAACCCTGTATTGCAGGTATTTTTTTGTGGATGCCGCAGAAGCAGACCCCATGCCGTTTGGCGGACGGCGCAGTCCCTTCCAGCAGCTCCGAAAAGCGACATGAAAAAAGCACTTATATGATTTGGTGGAGTCGGCCGAGTTTTAGCCGGATTGCATGTGATGCGGTCGGCTTTCCCTCCAAAAATAAGAATTTGCAGGGATCGAATCTCTCATGCATTAGTCATGAAAGTATTTCGATGTATCGCGAACAGCCTGGTTGTCCCATCGTCGACATGGTTCGCGTTCACGGTTCGCTGATCACCGAAGACTGCCGCGACTGCGTTTGAGATTCGCCGTAAGCAGCAACAGTGGTTGGAGTTGTAGATGAAATCGATCACACCTCACGACTGTGTTAAAGCTCACAAGGACACAAACAGGTGGAACGCATCGTTGCGTTCCAGATCGCTTTTGCAAAGCTCAAGCGTCCAGCTGGATCTGAGCATTCGGGGAAAGTGCGTTGAGGAGATCGTGGCCAGGATTCCAGTTTCGCTGCCAGAAAGCCCGCGGCTGGGAATTAAATCCAATGGAATGATTAACCACGCGCAAAAGCATCCGACATGTTTCAAACTTGAAATTTGCTGTTGGAAGGGAAGCAAAAGAAAGAACCAATCCTGGAAAAATGAGAATATTCGAGAATGCTCGCAGTTCCAAGGCCTTAATACAAGTATCGAATTTGCGGGTTGAAGTCTTCACAGAGCACAAAGGAGCAAAAGTTGACCCACGGCGACTGGTGTTCTCGGGCATAACACTCACATGCCTATGGTGAAACTTTTCGACGTGAAGTCGAGCAAGATTTTTCACCAGCCATGCCTGCGAGAGGAATCTGGAGGCGGTCAATCTGGTCTCCTCGTCGCTCTCCGTAAGTTCCGGAACAGCCAACGTTTCTCCTCCACCCTTACCGCCTGCTCTTCGCTTGAGGAAGGTAGTTAGGACGGACGAAGAGCGAGCGATACCTGCTTCGTTTGAAGTAGCTCTTTGACTGGACTAGGACTAGACAATGTTAAGTGCTCTTAGAAGATGTCGTATTAATAAGGAGCCTAGCGTTTCTTTTTCCTGTCTTCCCTGTATCCTCGTAAATCCTATCTCCCATGACTTAGGTACGCTAACGCTTAAGCAATCCAACGCTTGATAACACAGATGGGAGCACCGGTCCCTACAGAGAAAGTGTTCGCGCAGTAGCCTCTATAGCAACTATCCTTGCAGTAAACATCGCCGTTGCATGCATAGAAACAATTGCAGTAGCCTGACGCACAGCCAAAGTCTAGATAGGAGAAGCATTTGTTAGCGATATCGACACTACTATGTTGCTTTAGAATCGAAGAAGAGCTTACCGGCGACTGTGAAGCCAGCTAGCCCAATAAGAGCCGTTATACAGGTAGTAAGGCGCATCTTCGTCGGTATATCCTGGCGATACTGTTCGGGTCTGAAGTTTGGTAGGGAGGGATTTAGCAGGAAGAAATCGATGGCGAGAGCTGGGTGCAGGGACAGGAGTCATAAGACACGTTACGACCAACTTTCGACCATTTATCCTAGAATGAACCAAACGCTAGGCCTACCGTAGCCTCATCGCGCACGAAGTTAGACTTGAGACCTACCCCCTTACAAGAGCCCGACCTCAAGGCCGCCACTTCGGCCTCAATCCATGCTGCGGTCCAGACTGCTCGTCCATGACATTTCCACTAGTGAGCCTGACTTTAGCACAGTCTGCAGTTTGCCTGAAACTAGCGCCAGACCGTATAACTCGGCCTATCTAATTGGCAAGTGGATCTGGGCCGGAGCAATTACGGATTAACACCCCTGTAGCTGGGCGGAGGTCCGAACTAGGTAGGCCGACGTAATTTAGGTAGGCTCAGCTCTTCCCGCCTTTCTCTTCTGTGAACGCGTACATACACAATATTGCAAACCACGCAATATACCGTCGAATATCCTGGAAATGAGCGCTGCCGATCGCGACACCGAATATCTCGATGGGCCGAGCTTCCGACCCGTCAACATGCCCCTCACAGATCATATACCTTCTGCGAGGACTGTTCGACATCTGCCCACGCCAGAAACTGGCAATACTGCTGCTTCTCACCAAGAGTCTGGGTCAAAAGAAAGCAGTGCGCACAATCGAGGCAGTGTGTTCTCCTGTGAAATGCACCTGCTATTCTGCTTTCTGCTGTGATCACGCGAAAATTCAATCTGTGCCAATGTGTCATGATACAGACATCGACCCTCCGTTGGCTAGGGGTGAAAAGATGGAGGAGCAGAGCGGAGCAGGAAAACTTCAGTCTGAGTCCTACAAATGGCAAAAACTCAAGACAAGTCGAACATTCCATTTCGACTGTTTGTGCTATTATCGTTCGCGAGTAACACCAAAAGCAAAAATGACGACAGGAGAAAGGCGACAGAATCACTAGCCATTGAGCTAGAGCCGCTATTTCTCCTACGTCGAAAGACAGCCCTACTGAAATCATCTTTATAGTTTCCGTCAGGAGCCGTGTCTCCGAGGCGGTACCAAATGACGCGCACGTAGACGAACGCGCGAATTTGATCTCCATGGAAATGATCACGGATCCGTCTGCTGTTGAGATGCCGCAAGGCATAGGACATTCGATGCTCACGGTCTCACCACCGAAGCCGACAACAACGAGTGGAACTCTCCGCGTAGGCTGCAATTTGCGACGTTTTTGACCTTTCCTGGACGTGTCAAACAGCGTGACCAGCGTCTTATTGCAGAGGGTTGTTGCAGAGGGCCTGGAAGCTAAGGCCGATGCTTGATTTTCAGCCACACCATGACTGAGACCGCGTGCTTGTGGGATCACTAATCAGGGCGTATACAGACGTGGGTCTCAAATTCGGATCAGGCCGGCCAGCTTCAAGACTCCGGGCTGACTCCACGAGCACAGTCAACACATCTCACACGGTGCGGTAACAGCCATTGCCCGGGGATATACATTCTGGAATTCATATCCACTGGCTGTGAAAGCCAGATCTCTCAAGCACGCTGCTCTGCCATTCAATTCCAGAACCGAAGCCAGAGTCGCTCTCGGGACAGCCTTCTACAGCTCGAAAATCCTCGTTATACCTCCTGAATCTCCTACTGTACAGTTCGATCGACCACGAGAAGGTTGCGAGTCAAAGCGCCGTCAAACGATCTCGCATGGTCAGTCCACCGCATCCGTTTTCAGCCGAGAAGTACTCTACGGTGGCAGCAAGAGCAGTGAGTACACCAAGCGAGACAATTGATCTAGTGGACATGGAGGAAGAAGAGGCACGCGGTGTGGGAAGGCAGTCGGCATAACGTCAAGAGCGTCCGTGAATTCGGACACAGTGTTGCCGGCGAGTGCCAGAGCAACATGATGGGCGAGTGTGAATGAATGGTCGGCCTACAATGAATCTGCTCCTTTTGCTGTGGTTCCATCATCATGAGATTGACTACAGACCAAGAAAGCACCAGTCCCCAGGAAACCCAGGAAGACACTGGTAAATAAAGCACAATCTCAGGCGAAACACGCGGACGACAGTCCCGTCGCCTACATCTTCGCAGATTGTTTCCTCACGCCCACCCTCCTTTCCCCAGCTACTCTCAAAGAGTGATGGAGAAAGAAGAGGACACATAGAAGCGGTCCGCCCTCGCTGCAGACACAGATACACTCCACAAGTCCTGAACGAGGACGTTATTGAGCAAGCGCTGAGCACTGGAAGTGGCAGCAGATCTCAATCAGTAGTTGAACACGGGTACCAAGACAGCCGGAAGCCTAAAGCGAGGGACACACACGCCAGCGGTCTTATTGTAGCTGGACGTAGCTCTACGGCAGACAAGCCTGTGTAGCAAGAGCTAGTGTTGACAGTGACCCGAACAGATCTCCAATTGCTGCGTAACGCCCCATAGCTTGCGGCGCCACATTGACGCGGGCGATATCAGTCACCTCGCATAGATCATCTCCACCACACGTTGATACTTGGAGTGCATCCGTGGCTGTATGTTTGAACGATTTGGCTGTGTACGAAAGACGCCGAGCTCACGACACTATCCCCTGCTCCTCAGAGTCTTGTGTGGGCTGCAGAAAGACATCGTGAGAACATTTGAGTGCAGCAAAGACGTCAGCGGTGTGAGGAATGGCGATTGCTTTTGTCAAGACCGACACAAATATCTCGACTGCGTTGCCTTCTCCTCTACATGACAGGGCGTGTCATTTCGGGCAGTACAGATAGAACGAAATACGCCTTCGCGGCGATGGAGAAGGTAAGTGTTTTCTTGGCTGGACTCAGTGTCGGCGTCTACCTCTCACCGGATTGTGCCCTCGCCTTTCTCCAGCTGCTGCGCTAAGGGAAAGCAGAGGAGAATGAAGAGAACACATCCCTTCGTAGTGGCAGCCGATCTGCTCCCCATTTTTGGCGCAATCTACTGAAAGTAATGAGGCCTTCCCAGCGCTCTGAACAAGACGCCTCCATTCCATGAAATTCAACCGTCGTGCACATCGAACAACCTCACTGCCCCTTCACCAACTTAGCTGCAAGACGCACACCCATCAAACATCAAACATCAAGCAAGTCGCTCTAGTGAACGGAAAGCCACAGAGCGCTCCTTCAGACGCCACCTCTCGCTCGCGGACCCTGACAATTCAGTAGGTAGAAGGGAACAGCCGCTGTGAAAGTTCCTTGCAGGGAACATCAGCTAGCGTACCAATCTTTCGCGCCAATGAGGTCGCTCAGCGCTGAGACTTCAGCCACTTTTTTGGATTTCTGGCCACGGGTGGCGTTGGCGAAGCTCAGAGACCGTTTTTGGTGGCTAGGCGCGATGGGAGTCGGGGAGTGTGTTTGGAAGGATTTATTTGACGGCGGGAGCACATTCATGCATACCTGTCGCCAGTGGACACCGTATTGTTGCCGTGGTGCAGGTGCTTCCTGCTTGAAGATATCCCGATTCCGATAGATCTTGCTCTTGCCCTGCTCTTGAAACTGGACTACGAAAAGATCCGCTCTCCCTGGCCTTCCCCCTCTCCCTCCATGCGCCCAATATTCCCAAAGCTGTTGTAATTCTCAATGCCCATCAGATTCCTCCCAGCCTCTCAAGATCCTATCCCAGTACCAGAACGCAAACAAACATCCCTTGAAACTCGACAGAACCCGCGAACAAGCGAATTATCGCGGCGAAAGACATGTCCCTGATGAGAAAAGAAAAGTATAAAAGTCGCAGTGGGTCTTGAAGAAGTGAAGTCGCAAACCCACCTCACCTCAGCTTTCACAGCGTGACAGGGAACATTCCCTAGCGTCGATCTCGTTTTGTCCAATGGCAGCACAGCACTTCCCTCCCTCCCAACCTCCCTTCCCTTTAGAATTTCAGCTCCACAGATTCGCATCATCACTCACTCACTCACTCACTCACTCACTCACAGCGTCATTCGAAGCATTCGAAGCATTCTCACTCTGACATCAGCTACCACGCGGCAATGTCCATCCGTCGGTTGCGTGTCGCTGGTGAAGACTTATCCGGTGCGTGAATAATCGTCCTTGTGCAAGCTGCTTGCCTGAGACGTAGAGGGACATGGGAAAAGCGAGGCGGAAAGGCGAGATGTCTTGGTAATGAACATATACGAGCATAAATGTCAAACGTCTGAGCAGGAAAGGGGAAAGGCAAGGAACAAATTCTGCGCAATTCGAGCAAGACTCTCGAAGCAATTCCAGTCCAAGTTCTCATCTCATAATTCATACTAATCTATACCGTTTCATGATAGTCTATACTATTTCACACCAAATTCGTAATCCCATCTTCCATCTCTGGTGTATCCTCCTACATCATCACTCATCACCGATCCTCTCACCATGTCCATCCCCTCCGCACTTGCACCCTCTCTCACGCAGGCTTCCACTCATAATGATACTTCCCCGTCACCGGCTTCCCCTCCACATCATCATCCCACCGATCAAACATGTGCTTCCCGAAATAATCCAATTCCGCCTCGTAGAAACTCGTAGGCAACGCCGTGCTGGTCTGGTATTTCAGATACTCCAACGTCGCACTGAGAGCAGGGATGGGGTGATCCGCTGCGATGCCCTGGGCGACAATCTTCTTCAAGGGTGCGAAAGTGCGCTGGAGATCGTGGGCGACGGCGGGTTCGAAGAGGGGGTTCTTGTCGTTCGGCTTGGAGCGGGAGTCGCGGTAGAGGGGCAGGAGGAGGTGGGTGGAGATGTAATCGGCCTGGATGATGCAGCCGGCGCGCCAGATTTGGAGGAGTTGGGGGTAGTCGACGTGGAAGTGGTGTTGCTTGTCGGCTTTGTCGATGATGTTCATGCCCTGGATGTAGGCGCAGAGGAAGGCGTTGAAGACGGCCAGGCGGAGGTCTTCGAGGAATTGTTTCCTGTCCGGCACGTCCAGCGGTTGAGGCGCGTAGGCGCCGCCGAAGGTCTTGTGGATGATGCGGCGCTGGTGCAGGTCTCCGGAGGCGATGCGGAGGAAGTGAGCGGTGCTGAGCGTGGGAGAGGGGACGTGCTGTTCGATGGCTTCGACGTTGGACCAGATTCCCGTTCCTTCTTCGCCGGTCCAGTCTTGCACGACTTTGTCGCCGACGGTATCGAGCACGCGCTCGCCCTTGTCATCTCTCGTGAGGCAGATCTCCGCGCCGATGCGGACGAGAAAAGTACCCTGGAGCTCGCCAGACTGGTTCCAGCGGTGGAGCTCCTCGCCGATCTCATCCAGGCTCATGCCCAAGCCCTTCTTCATGATCGCCCACGCCTCCGCCATGGCAGACATCATACCATGTTCGATGCCGTTGTGGATCATCTTGCAGTAGTGACCCGCACCGCCCGTACCGATCCTGCCCACGCAAGGAGAACCATCCGGCGCCTTGGCTGCAGCCTTCTCCAGCAGCGGCATGACGATATCCAAGGTCTCGGCGTCAGACCCAGGACACATGGACGGACCACGACGGCTGCATCGTTGAATCTCAGCATGAAAATCTTCGTCTTCAGGAGGAATCCTCGAGTACTCACGCGGCCTGATACCCTCCACTCACACCCATACCCACATACCGAATCCCCTTGACAACACACTTCCCCATCCGCCTCTCGGTATTCTGCCAGTGCTCATTCGCGGCGTCGATAATCACATCCCCAATCTCCAAAAACGGCATCAGGCCTTCCAGCACTTTATCACCAGCATCGCCATGCGGCAAGCTCCAGACGAAGACTTTCGGAGACCCCAGATTCCGGCACATGGAAGCGTAGTCTTGGTATTTGGAGAGCTTCTCGCCGACGCCGTCCTTTTCCGCTTGCTGGAGGACCTTGTCCATGGCTTCGTTGGAGGGATCCTGCAGGAGCACGTCGCAGCCATTCTCGGCGAAGAGCAGAGCCATGCCGCCGCCCATGGAGCCGCAGCCGATCATGGCTAATTTCTTGATTTCGGCCATACTGCTTTCGTGTCTTTTCTGTGGGAGTGCGGGCAATTCCACCCAACTCACCCTCTTCGCAGACTTCCGAGGAACAGGCGGCGGAGGAGAAGAAGAAGAAGCGGACGGATCTACACTTGCTGGATCCCTCGCACTGGGTGTTGGTGGCACAGGAGGTGACAGAGGCGGCACTCGGGGCGGGAAATGCTCGTTTTCGTCAATGGGCGGGAGGTCAGAGTAGGAAAGTAGTCTAAGGGAGGAGGACATCTGCTAGAAATCATCTTTCATTAGCTCTCCCTAGCTCCAGCCTGTTTTCTCCCCCTCCGTGGCGACGCTGCATCACGCCGCAGAGGCAAAAAGCTGCTGCAGCTTTGAGGTAATCGTGATGTGACGTACCGGCGCTGATTCGGATGCACGCGGGTGAGACGCGCGGACACGTGAGAGCTCTGCATGTGTGGGAGCTTGAGAGCTGCCGTGTTTCTGCTGACGACAGACTTACAAACTCTGCTTGCGGTGGAGGTGACGTGAGGATGTTGTCTGGGATTCATTGGGAGATGGTTGCGTTGGAGCTACCGCTGTTGTCTGCGAGGAGACGAGAGTGGAAGATGCGAACAACTGGGATGAATGGGCGGCTGCTGTGACCGCATTGCTTTCATCGAGCAAGGCGCGATGAATAGAGAGTGAGGAGATAACGGCAGCATTGGCTTCATTCCGCTCTCGAGAGAGTACTCTTCAAGCTGCATCGCATCACATCCCTCTCCACGTCGTAACAAGTCAAGCCGCTCTAGCACCGCACCGCAAAAGTCATGTCTCAAAGCCTCATGGCAACGAGATGGGTATCTCAACGCTCAGAATCTCCGCCCAATGCATCACTCAATCTCCTTCTCCGATATGTTTGGCCTCATGCTTCCCCACTCTTCCCAGTCCGTTATTAGTTGGAACGCATTGCCGCACTCGTCTTGAATGTCATCAGTCCTCCGTGCTCGTGGCGGATGTTTTCGCCTCTTTGGGTATCGCTCACGCTTCGTCGTCGTCCTCCTCGAGCTGCTCGTCTCCCTACTCATCTTCAAAAGTCGCGCCTGTCTCGTCATCGCCTTCTTCATCTTCATCATGTTCGTATCCTTCTTCGCCATCCAATTTGCTCCATTCCAGACTCTCTTCAGCGTCCTCCATAGGCATGGGATCGACGGCTTCCAGCTCACTCTCCTCCTTTTCTTCGCGTTCTTGCTGCTTCTTCTCCTCTTCTTGTAGATCAAACATCACGCTCTTCCGCCCGCTCAGAGGCCTGCCGCTTTCCACGCTACTGTGGCTCTCTCGGCTTCTCCTCACCACCACATCTCCATGCCACGGTCTGCACTCCTTCACCACTTCTCCGCACCGGAGACACACCCATCCTTCGCCCTCTTCGGCTTCAATTCGCTGCGCCAGGCACACGAAACAGTAGATACAGCCACATGGGTCTGCTTGGTATGGGTTGGTGATGTCCGTCATGGCGCTTCCGATGATGCCGCTGTTCGCTCCGACGCTTGTCGATGAGATGACGTCTTGCTCGGATTGTCCGCCCGTGGGGTTCTGGTCTTGGTAGCAGATCGCGCACGTCCGCTCCGGGAGGAAAGCCAGTTCGCCCTTTTGGAAATCTTCGTCTTCGTCGTCGAGATTTGTAGATGATGCGCCGTGCCATAGCCGGGCTGTCATTCCTTTGGCCTTCTTCCACGCTCTTGCTATCCATCTCCTCCACCTGCTGATGCCGACGAGTGGTAGCAGGAAGAGGAGGAATTCGGTGAAGGCGTGCCAGACGAGTTGTCGGTTCAGCCATTCGAATGAGACTTCTCGGCTCGTTTGGTTGGAGGATGGGACGAGTCGAAGGCGGAGTAATCGGTCGGTCAGAGTTCGGTATCTGCCGTTGTAGAGGAAGACGAGGAAGGAGATGAAGGCGGCGATGTTGTGGGAGGTGCCGAGGAAGGTCGTGAGACGGGATAGTCGCTGGATAAGGGGTGAGGGTTCGTCGTATCCGCCTTCGAGAGTGGACAACCGCTCCTCCCAGCGTGTCCAGCCATATCTGCCAGCTACTGTGATGATGCCGTAGAGCGCTCTCTGCCAGTATGTCGCTTCTTTGCGTATTCGAGCTGCTTCTTGCTGGTCTCCGCGTGAGTCAATGTACTTCAACCCTTGCAGTGAGGCGCCGTAGCTCGTGCCGTGGTCCCAAATCGACAGCTTCCAGTAGACCATTCGCAGTAGTAGGGTCAGCTCCGCATCCCAATCGTCTTTGAGATGCGCGCCAAAGAGCTTGGTCCCTTCGCCGGCCTGTTTCTTGAGCAGACCGAGGAGCGCTTCGTCGAGCAACTCCGCATCGACTTGGCCCACGCGGAACGCTGGTGATGTGCCATACGGCGATCTGACGACGTCCCAAGCGCGGAGGAATTCGAATGCGTACGAGCGGAGTGAGGGCGGGAGTCGTGTGAGGTCGGCGGATCTGGCGGCATCGTGTTGGCGGTCGGCGGCAGTCAGCGCTTGTTCGCGGGCGGCGCGTCTCTCCCGGATGCGCTTCTGCGCCGCGGCAAAATCGGTCATGTCGTTGGCATATCGGAGTGAGGTGCGATGGGGCAGAATAATGAATAATGTTGAAGAAAGAAGAGAGGGAAGGGAAACGTGATGAGATTTGATTAGGTGAGACGAGACGAGACGAGAAGCCGAGGTCGCGCGCTGGGATTCCGAATGCACGGACGGGACGCTCGGGAACGCTTTCCGACTTCATTTCTCTCTCTACCACAATACCGTCCAATATCCAGTAACATCACCAATATCCAGTTCCAGAAGAGTACCGTACTCCATTAGAGGATTGATCCCGTCCTGGCTATGGCCTGCAGACGCGCAGTCGACGCGGTGAGGAAATTCCGAATTGGTCAGCCAGAGTTCCAACATCCTGACAGCTCGTATCGAGAATACTTACAGAGAGTACTTACATGATACGGTACATATCGGTAATACGGGATATCGCTGGTTGTCAAGAGAGGTAAATAAACTACCTCACTGGGAAATCTCCACTCTCTCGCGGCCTTTGCTGCCTGCTTCGCCCTTGGCTGCCCTGCTAGCATCCCCCGGGTCGACTTTCTCGAGGGGACGATATTCCGGAACCCACATCTGCTCCCTGATCCACTCCTCCAACTCAGCGCCGTCAGAGGGGATCTCCTTCTCCCGCGCCAGGCCGTCTTGGACCGCCTGCTGAATCACCGCCGCGGCTATCTTGACCGAAATCTCTCGCACATCGCCTACGTCCGGCAACAACGCCGCATCGGGATCTTTCAGGGCCGGGGCCTGCGCGGCGAGCGCTTTCACTGCCGCTACCAACATCTCCTTGGTAAGCAGCTTCGATCGACCGAGAACTACGCCCAGGCCGATTCCCGGGAACGTAGTGCCTAAGAGCAAGAGCAGGTGAGAAAGCGTCGTGATATCCAGAAAGGGAGAACTTGCTATTGTTACATTCTGCAATCTCCCGCTTCTTCCCCCCCTCCATCTCTACCGGCGGAAACGGACTCCCACTGGCACACAGAACCTTGCCCTCCGTCCACGCATACAGATCCCTCGGATCAGCCTCGTGCAGTCTCGTCGGATTCGAAAGCGGGAATATAATCGGTCGTTCAACATGCTTAGCCATCTCCTGTACGATCTCCTTGGTGAAAGCTTTCGGCTGCGTACTCGTTCCGATCAAGACATGCGGCTTCACATGCTTCACAATCTCCAGCAGAGACTTGGGATCCGTACCTCTCCAATCTTCATCCGGCTTGGCATAAGGATGTTGCGCCGGCATGAGTTCTTCTTTCCGACTCTGTACCAACAATCCAGGCTTATCGATCAGAAAGATTTGCTTCGCTGCTTCTTCGCCGGATTTTCCGCCTTCGACTGCTATGGCGTCTCGGATCTGATCTGCGATCCCCGTTCCTGCGGATCCTGATCCGAAACATATCACCCTCAACTCCGAAATGTCATACCCAGCGACGTGTGCAGCAGCATAGATGGCCGCGAGAGTCACGCACCCGGTCCCTTGAACATCATCATTAAAACATGCCAATTGATCCGAATACCTGCCCAACAACCTCCTCGCATTGCCCACACCGAAATCTTCAAAATGCAAGTACGCCCGCGGAAACTTCCTCCTCACCGCCGTCACAAACTTCTCCACAAACGCATCATACCCTTCCCCTCTCATTCTTCCCTTCTGCAAGCCCAAATACAACTCATCGTTCAGGAGCTCCGCATTATCCGTCCCGACATCCAACACCACCGGCAGAGTCCGCGTCGGATGGATCCCCGCACAGAGCGTATAGAGGACCAATTTCGCAATACTGATCAAAATCCCCCCGACGCCCTGATCTCCGATCCCGAGAATCTGCTCCCCGTCACTCACCACCACAACATCAACATCCGCTTCGCCTCCGAATCTCGCCATCGCAGTTTCGATCTCCTCGGAAGCCATATCCGAATGCAAAAAACACCCCTCGGGCCTGCGAAACAGCCGCGAGAAATTCTTAATCGCCTCGCCCTCCGTCGGCGTATAAATCACCGGAAACATCTCTTTCAGATGTGTTTGGCAGAGCGCGTAGTAGAGGATTTCGTTCTGTTCTTTCATGGAGGCGAGGAACGTGTTCTTGCCGAGGTCCGTCTTGTGCGTGGCATATTGGGCATATGCGCGGCTGATCTGTTCCGAGAGGGTGTTTATTTTGGCGGGGAGGAGGCTTTCCAGGTGGAAGGTTTTGCGTTCGCTGGAGGGGAAGGCGGAGCCTTTGTTGAGGTAGGGGGTTTGCAGGAGGGCTGGGCCGGTGAGGGCGCAGGGTTGGGGGCCCGAGGTTGAGAGGGGGAGGTGCGTGAAGGTGTGGGTTTTGGGGGAGGGCATGGTCTTGCTTGTTCTTCTTCTTCTTCTTCTTCTTCTTCTTTGCGAGCCTTTCGGGGTGAAGGTTCTTGTGATGGAGTTCGTGGGCTTGCGGCTACCCGGAGTGTCTTCTTCTAAGTCTTCGCTTCTGTTCAGACTTTTTGAGGGGTTGACTTGTATGGACATTCGTACAGCAGTCCACGATCTAAACAAGATTTGAGCACGCACGTGTGCATGTGGTAGTCGGATGGAGCTCGACACACGATGAATGCACAATGACGCTGGCTTGCAGGGACCGAAGTGACTAAGAGGAGCCGATCTACATGGGGTATCACAGTCTTCTATTCTAAAGCTACTAGTACTCGCTGGAGTCGGAAGTCATCATTACATCAACTCTCGTCTTCCTCTTCCTCCTGCTCCACGCTCCCGACGACCTCCTCTCGGTGCTCCTTCAACATCTCCTCGGCCGGCCCCTGCTCCAGGATCTTGCCCTTGCCGAGGACGATGCAGTAGTCCGCATTCTTGACGGCCTCGAGGCGATGGGCGATGGTGATGACCGTGCTCTCCTTCATCTCCTCGTGCATGACCTGCTGGATCTGCATCGCCGTCTCCCGGTCAATGGAGGCGGTGGCTTCGTCGAGGATGATGATGGCGCTACGGCGGAGCACGGCGCGGGCGAGGCCGACGAGCTGCCGCTGGCCTTGGCTGAGGTTCTTACCCCCAGCCTCGACCTTCGTGTCCAGCTTCCAGCCTTGCCGCGCGCAGACGCGGTGGAGAACCACCTCGCATTCCGCGTCCGAGTGCTCATCGACCGGGTCGAGGTTTTGTCGCATGCTTCCCGGAAAGAGCACGGGGTCCTGTGCCAAGAAGGTCACTCGCGTGCGCAGAAGTTGCTTGTCGACTTCGGAGATGTCGACGTTGTCCACGAGGATGTGGCCCATATCCGGGAGGATGGTGGCGAGCATCGCGAGGGCGAGAGTTGACTTCCCCGAGCCAGTACGGCCGAGGACGGCGGTCTTGGAGCCTCCTTTCACAGTGAATGTGACTTCTGCCAGGGCGGGGTCCAGATGCGGTGCGTACTTGATCGTGACGTTCTTGAAGACGATGTCGCCGGAGAATGATGGCCACCAGGCTGGCGGAGTGACATTGCCTTTCGGTTCCTGTTCCAAGTGCAGCAGCTCCACGACTCGCTCCACGGACACGAATTCCATCTGGAGTTGACCGTACTGCTTGCAAAGACCATGCGTTGTGATGACAAATCTACTGGCAGACATCATGGCAAATGCAGTCAGACCGGCCGAAAGGTTGGTTGCGAGCGCGAGCACGAAGAGCATGAAGGAGGCGAGGCTTGAGAGGACGTCGTATCGGTACATCAGCCATGCTTGAAGACTCCAGTAGAAATGATCCATCTTCTGGAACGTGTCGACGACGTGAATCACCCGGTCTTGGAAGCGAGACTGTGCACCAAACGCTCTGACGGTGGCTAGGCCATTGAGCAATTCTCCGAAATTGGACATGAGCGGAGTCAGCGACACCATCTCCAGACGGCGCAGGTTTTGCGAGGTGGGAATGAAGCGTCGAAAGATCAGGACGAACAGGACGACCAAGACTGCCGTGAATGCCAGGAAGGTCGGAGTGATCGATGCGATGACAACCACAGAAGAGACCCAGCTGATGAGCATCCAGGAAATCGCTGAGAACTGATAGCTAATGCCACCGTCGATAACGCCAATGTCGGAAGTCATGCGGTTCATCAGTCGACCGACAGGTGTCACGTCGTAGAATCGGAAGGTAGCATGGGCGACTTTGACCATGATGTCCCGGAACATATTCTTCGCAGCGGTGTAGACGATGACTTGCACCATGCACTGTGAGAGAGCGTATGAGAGCGACTTTCCAAGAGCAAAAAGAAGAAACCACAACAGCCAGGGGTGGATGTTGTCTTCTGGAGGCGGCAAGCCGTCGAAGATGTCGGTGGTGTGGTAGGTGAGCTCCTTTGCGTGGACGAAATGAGATGGCTTGGCTTTGGTGTTGTACGCTTCTCCCCAAGACTTGAGGAACCAGCTTTCGGCAATCGAGAAGAATCGGTACAGAGCAAGGAAGACGATTGTGATGGCCCAGAACTTCAAGGTTCCAGCTTTGATGTACTCCCAGTACACTCGAGCTTTGACACCACCGTACGCGCGATGTTCCTCTTCGATGAACTTGTCCGGTACTGCAGCCGCCTTTTGCTCAGCTTCTCGCTCCTCGCTTGTGTCGTTCTCATTTTGATGACTGTTGGTAATGACAAGGTCGTAGTCGGTTGCCGCTGCTTCCTGATCTACGACAGACGCTCTGTTGTCCTCGATCTTGATGATCTGGCTTGCCACATTGAGAACGAGATCTGTGCGATGGGTAACGAGAACTGCAGTGCGGCCTTTCAGCAGAGGTCCAGCGATGCAGTTTCGCACAATAACTTCTGCGGTCTGCTGGTCCAAGGCTGCGAGTGGATCGTCAAGAAGCAGGATCTTGGTGTTGCTGTAGACCGCCCGTGCCAAAGCGACTCGCGCTCGCTGGCCACCAGACAGGCCGATACCGTTCTCGCCGATCATGGACAGATCTCCAGCCTTGAACTCCGCGAGATCCGGCGTAAGTGCGCAAGCATCCAGCACGTCTCGATAGCGTTTGTCGTCGTAAGGCGCAGAGAAGAGGATGTTCTCTCGCACGCTCATGCTCTGCAGCCAAGCGGTCTGGGCACAGTATCCAATCGGCTCTGCAGGGCGAATGAGCTGACCATCGAGCAGATCCAGTTCACCAAGAAGAGCTTGGAGCAGTGCAGTCTTCCCTGAGCCGACCTCGCCGCAAATGACCGTAAGACCTTCAGGGAAAGAGAGATCGACGTCCTTCAAGACAGGGGTGTGGCTTTCAGGCCAGGCGAATGTTGCCTTGTCGATTGCGAGCTTATCGCCAATTAGTGCCTCTGTTGCCATTCGCTGCAGATCCGGCTCTGCCATGAAGTCTTCGATGCGGGTCATCGCGACCCAGGCGTTGATCAGTGCAATGACCAGACCAGGGAGTTCTCTGAGCTGAGAGGTCATCATGGCAAAGAGCTGCATCGCAGGGAAGGCAATGTCCACGGTCAGAGGCTTCTTCGCGATGAGTGTATATGTTGCAAAAGCTGCCACTGGTGTCAGATCCAGGGCGAGCGCATTGATGACGCTGATGACGAGGCCCCAGATGGCTGAGAATACTCGCAATATCAATTCTTTCTGTCGTGCTGTCAAGACCTGATCAAGCCAGTGGCCTTGCCAGCCATACCAGCGCAGATGGCGGATCGACTCCACAAACTGCGATATTATCTGCAACTTGGCATCGGTTGCCATTCGGCGCTTCTTCTCGTAGTACACCAGCACTCGCGCAATGAAGCTGTTCATGACCTGTGCGAAGATGATGAGTGCTACTGCCATCATTGAAGGCCATCCAAGGTAGTTGACCACCAGCGATACCGAGAGGATGATGGCGATTGGCTTCTTTACGATGTTGTCGAATTCCCAGAATCGCTGTGCCACCTCGTAGACGTCGTTGCGCATCAGATTGAGAATCTTACCCATCACCGCGGGCTCCTTGGCTGCAGTAGGCGATTTGGTGCGTCTCGACAGGTTGCTGATCTTGTTGCCCAATCTTGTCCACCATGGTGTGGCCTTCTTGTCCTGCTGCTGGCCGTTCGCATGGCCGTTGGCTTCTCCGTTGGCTGTAGATGTTGTGCCATTTGTATTCTTGTCTTCTTCCTTTTTAAATGCAATCTTACGTCCGAGCGTCTTCTCGTATAACATTGTAATCATCTCTCCTCGTGTGCGTTCGTAGCATCGTCGACCAAACCAAAGGCTGAAAACTCCAATCTGTGTCGCCAGCAGCCGGGCGCACAGTCCAAGTGCAGCGTACGTCAATGCCACCCGCCTCGGTCTCGTTGTGTCTTCCATCGAACTGAGAATTAATTGCAAAAAGACGGGCGCGGCGTATTGTGCGAGTTGATCGAGCAAGCCGAGAATCGTGATGATGATGAGATCGATGCCGTTGGCGCGAATCAGCCTCCGAATGACAGAGCCTCTCAGCTCGCGGAAGTTCTCGTGCAGTCTCTTGTGCTGAAACTCATATGGCAGACTCCACACGTCTTCGTATTCAAGCTGACGAGCGCCTCCAAGATCCATCAACGGCTTCATCCAGCTGACCGTCAGGAATTGCCACAGACTCAGCGCTTCTTCTGGGCTTCGGAGAACAGACGTGGGAGCAGTGAACGGGGCGCTGATGTCTTTGGATGGCATGACGGGGTCTCGAAACGGCATGAGGAGCATAACCAGGACGTTCAAGGCTCCAGAGACGGTGGCGAAAATGCTCAGCAGACCGGACAGTTCTGGCCAATAGCCATTCTCCAGCAGTATGCCTTCCGCAATCAACTGTAGCACGGTGATCGAAAGAACGGCGTATGGTATGTTTCGCGGCCTGTGAACAGCAACCTCCAAAATTGTAACCAGCCAAGGAAGGACAGGCAGATATGCGGTCGCTGTCGCTTCGTCGAGGATTGATGCCGCCAACTGGAAACCGAACGCGATGATCGAGAAGCATGCCAACGCCATCGTAGCAATGGTCCATCTTCTTGTCGGCACCAAGTCTTCCTCCATGGTGGGCTCGACGATTTCTTCAACGAAGGGTCTGGTCCAGCGAGGGCCACGGGGGAGAACGATTCTCAGCAATTGGATGAGCAGAATGACGGCCGCCAGCACGCCCGGAATACCCGCTATCACCGGCAGAAAACATGGTCGAAAATGCGCTTCTTCGGGTATCCAGACGTTGTTGAAGCAGATGCTGGTTGCGGATGTTGAGGCGAAGCCGGCCAAGTCGCCGCCGGATAAGACGTGCTGCATGGTCGCCATGACCGCGCCGGAAGAGTACTTGTTGGGCTGTGGAGAGGTGGTGTTCTCATGCTCGAAGGCGATGTGATTCGATCCAATGGCGGCTGGTGCCTAGTGGAAGATGATTATTATTATGCAGCCTTCGAAGGATGCAACGCGGCTTGATTCGTACGAAGCGCAAGGGTTGCCGGCACGGTCCGAGCGCTCCGCTTTGGCAGGATCAACACTTCACTTTCACATGCTCATCCCGTTCCTGTCGAGGGGAAACTTAGAATGATTAATGGATCTGAAAGGCATGATGTATTTTCAAGTTGGTGTATCGATACTTTCAGCGCATGTCTGCATTTCAGGCATCTAGAATGCAGCGTTGCCAATCTACCCTAGACAGCCATAGCACCCTAGCATTGCATTGGTTGTAGACAATGGCTCATACGTTTATTGATGATTGATACCCGGTTGACTAGAATCGACTGAGCTGGCATGTGTCGCATCGGCTACGAAGAAGCGCCTTATCACCGTCGCCGCACACATAGAGCTCCTACAGCAAACGCTATGGTTGTTTTGCCTGTCCTTCTCCGGTCCAGAAGTGCGGTCCCTGCTGCTCTGTAGCTATTCAGTACCTGAATCTGAACCTCACTTGTAGAGATCGCTGTGCGTTGCTTGCATGTGATTGTTGGTGCCTATGACGTGAGCTTGCCGCCGCCAGCGCGGAGCGTGCGTCGCTGTGTCAAAACTTGTGCCGGTCAGCTTGACAGTTTCTCCCCTCATCACACTTCCGACACAGTATCAGCACCGCCGCCACTGTTCGCACACGCGATGTCTGCTCGCTGGGACATTAGCGTGAGAGTAGGAGGTAGTGTGTCGGATTACACCGCGACGGTGACGACGTTGCCCGGTTTCTTTCTCCCGCCGCCGCCTCCGCCGCCTCCCCCTCCGCCGCCGCCTGCGTAAGTAGCAACCCATCCCCAAGAAAACTTCACAGGCTCCGCCATTGTCGAGGGCCGCCAGCACCTTTCGGAGACGCAAGAGAAGGGATGCAATGCGGCCGCACACCAAGCCTTTCCGGGATGATGGCTAACATGATGCAGCGCCAATGACGACGACGACGACGACGACGACGACGACCTCATCGATCTGTGAGTCTTCCACCCGCCCTCTTCTTGCGAAGCAGAACTGACCAAGCCACAGCGGTGAGCCAGACGACCTGCCTGCTGTACCGCAGCAGGACCCAGCCTACGAGCGGGCCTGGCAATTGTTCTGGGATCCATGGGCGGCGACCGCGATACCCACGCCAGGGATATGGCACCTGGACGTCCTTGGAGGCCAACCGGTCTATACGAGGACGGACCGGGGAGTTGGGTGGATGCGCGCCGTCTTCCACGTACGATTGCCATTCCCCACGGCTTTTGGGCTGGGCTTCGTCGACGCCGAGATCATGTGCAGCTGGAGATTTTTCTAGGTACGTGAGTGATTGCGTATTCTCTTGAGAGAGCTATGAGCACCGGAGAGCGGCGATACACACCCGGCCGTGGAAGATCAAGGGACCGTTCTATGCAGGAGCGTACTGGATTTCGGCGCTGGAAACCACGGTAAAGATCAGTCGTACGCCTTAGCATCCACTCGTAATGAGCGAAGATGCCATCGCAGATGGCCTATGGAAAAAGAGGTCAGCTGGTGCCGACAACAGCCAAACACCCACAAGTACGATGTCAACGGCTTTGCCAGCGGGTTCAGCTGCGCTCATCGTCTTTGTCGTCTTTCCCGGCGAGATCTGGTGCCCGAAAAGAGAGTCGAAGCGTCAGCACGAGACCCATATCTGTCCAGACCGCGCGGACTTCGTCCCTTGGGACATCGCGACAACACGGCCTCCAGGCGGCACGCCCTGTCCTCGCTGTCTGCCCGGCGAGAAATCGCTCGGGAGACAGACCATACAGGTATCGGTTTCATGGACCGGCTGGAAATCGAATCAAGGGACTGAATTGTTATACTTGGAATTTGCGGATCATGTCAATCTTCTATGCCGGCCCAGGAGCCCACCTGTCTTCCACTCCTGGGGGCAGCAGTACTGTCACTCTCGATGCCGCCAAGCTTCATCGCGCCTTTGTCATTCGGGACAGATTATTGTCATCATCACGGCGATTCTTTCTGGGTCTGATGCCTCTCGTCACTCCAGGTGAGGACTTCTGCTGCAACAGGACCATTTCCGTCAGGCTCCCGTCAGGACGACCAGCAGCCCGGTCAGCATTCACCTTCTGGAGACGCTCTCAACGCTCACGTCGCTCATCGCTCTCTCCGACTGCTCTCGTTTATCTCTTCTCATAACTCTTGACGGTGAATGCTGACGATTCGCAGATGTAAGATTCCCTTCTCCCTTCCCAACATTCACGAACCATACACGCTAGTGTCCCCGCAAAGCTTATCTGCTCGCACGGACTCCAACGCGTCATGCGGAAATATCCAACACTTCCCCATCCATCTCTTCCATTTCCCCTTCACCCACGCCATCGCGGCGACTTTGCGCTGCATATCACCACTACACTTTGACGAGATACCTTCCATGTCAGCGACGCCATGGCCTCGCGGAAGCTCGACGCGGCGCGAGATTACTCCACCGACAGCGACCTCAATATCGTCTCCACACGAACGCGCGTAACCTTTTCTGACGATGATGATATTATAGCCCCGCCGAAGAAGAAGCGCAAGTGGACGGAGAGAAGACGACCCAAGCAGGTCGGCGGCAAGAAGAAGGTCGCGCCGAGAGGCTCCATGGTGGGCCTCAAGAAGACGAAAACCACCCACACGCGCACAAGAGTCTCCGAGAGCGACGACGACGACGAGGACGAACCACCAGACGAGCAGTTGCCACAGTACCTCAAAGACCGAATGAAGACCAGAGACGACCTCCAAAATGAAGGCGCTCTCCTACCTCCCAACTACGACGACATTGACTTCCCCCAAGACATGTCCACACTCATTGAGAAGCCAGATCTACCTGGACTCGAGCCTCCGCGACCCTACGAAGACACATATATTGGCTGGAACACCGCCATAATTCCCGCACCAATCGCGCAGTATCTGAAGCCATACCAAGTCGAAGGCGCAGAGTTCCTCTACAAGAAGTTCCTGTTTCAAAAGGGTGGCATACTAGGAGACGACATGGGCCTGGGCAAGACAATACAAGTGATCGCATTCCTGACAGCGGCGTTCGGAAAGACAGGCGACGAGCAAGATGGCAAGCGCATGCGTAAGGTGCGAAAAGTGGACGACAGATGGTATCCGCGCATCCTCCTGATCTGCCCCGGCACCCTCATGGCAAACTGGCAGAGCGAGCTCGACCGATGGGGATGGTGGCATACATATCTCTTCCACGGAACTGCGACCGAGAAGCAATCCGCGCTCGATGCCGCCGAGAAAGGATACCTCGAGATCATGATTACGACCTACGACAGCTACCGCAACAGCCAGGGTGCAATCAACACCATACGCTGGGACTGTGTCATTGCCGATGAATGTCACAGAATCAAGGAGCCCAGGACAGCAATTACCAAAGCCATGTCGAACGTCAACGCTCTCTGTAGGCTGGGACTTAGCGGTACCGCAATTCAGAACAAATACGAGGAACTCTGGGCGCTGCTCAACTGGTGCAGTCCTGGGGCACTAGGACCTATGGTGAGCTGGAAGAACACGATTTGCATGCCTCTCAAACTAGGACAAAGCCACGATGCCACCCTCTCACAGCTCTCAAAAGCCAGACGCATCGCAAACAAGCTGGTCAAGCACCTGTTGCCTCAGTTCTTCCTGCGCCGGACGAAAGCACTCATTGCGCATCAACTGCCAAAGAAGAGCGACAGAGTCATCTTCTGTCCCCTTACTCAGGCACAAGCAGACGCATATAACAATTTCTGCGACCACGAGCTTGTGCACACCATAAGAGACTCGTCGAAGCCTTGCTACTGTGGTTCCGGCAAGAAACAAGGATGGTGTTGTGTTCAGGAAGTCGAAGACTTCGGACGATGGCAACTGTACCCATTTCCCGTTCTCGCTACGCTGCAGAAGCTCTCTAACCACCTCGGTCTGCTAGTACCTTCAGCAGAGGAAGACAAAGAGAAGCATGATAAGGAGAAGCAGAGACTTGAGATCGCCATGCCTGGAACGTGGGAGAAGCTTTACAACAACCGAGACAACCTCCTCACCTACGCAAATACTGAGTACTGCGGCAAATGGAAGGTTCTGAAGAAGTTGTTGAGGCTCTGGCACGACAACGGCGATAAGGTGTTGATCTTCTCACACTCGGTCCGCTTTCTGACGATGTTACGCACGCTCTTCAACAACACCGATTACAACGTCTCATATCTGGATGGCAACGTGCCTTTCGAAGATCGTCAGCCGACGGTGGATGAGTACAATGCAGATCCGTCCCAATTCGTCTTCCTCATCTCCACGAAAGCTGGTGGAGTCGGCCTCAACATCACGAGCGCAAACAAGGTTGTTGTCATGGATCCGAACTGGAATCCAGCGTACGATTTACAAGCGCAGGACCGTGCCTACCGCATTGGACAGACGAGAGACGTCGAAGTATTCCGCTTGGTATCAGTTGGAACAGTTGAGGAGATCGTATATGCTCGCCAGATCTACAAGCAGCAGCAAGCCAACATTGGCTACAATGCCTCGGTCGAGCGGCGGTACTTCAAAGGTGTACAAGATCAGAAAGACCAGAAGGGCGAGATCTTCGGCCTCACAAACCTATTCGCGCCCGTCAAGGAGAACGTGGTGCTGAGGGACATTGTCAACAAAACCAACATTGCCGAGACCCGAGCTGGAGTGGAAATCACCGGGCTCGATTTTGAGGCAAGTCAAGAAGACGAAGATGAATCCGCGCCATTCAATCCGAAGGAAGAAGATGCGGCCATGAGCCAGCTCGCGGCGGAAATCATCGACGAACCAGGCGCACGACGCCAAGCCGCGAAAGAGACGGCAAAGAAGAAGGATCCAGTACAGGCTATCCTCGCATCAGCAGGAGTCGAGTACACACATGAAAACGCAGAAGTCATTGGAACTTCGAAGATTGAGACAAAGATCTCTAGCCGAGCACAGAAAGCCGGCAACGACGTGGAGCACATCAACGAGCTTGCGTTCGCGCGAGGCCTGGAGTCGCAATCACAGCAACGACCAGGTTCGGAATACGTCTACCGACCACAGCAGCACGGAGCCTCCATGGCTGATGATGATGATGATGATGATGCTGTTGATCTTGACGATGGACTGGGCAAGGTGCGCTACAAGTACCGCCCGCCAGTGGACGTCCGCAAGCGCCAGTTCTGCACCATGGCGAAAGACTTAGGATACGACGATGTGACAGAGTTTGCGCTGGTAGTCGAAGGATGGACGCAGGAAGAGCGGCGGAACTGTCTCGAGAAGTTTTACCTGAAGCGCCGTGCTAAATTGGCCGGGCAGCGAGTTTGAGAAGGAGCGTTTGGGACGAGCATACCGGCGATGGAGATACCCCCCTTTTTGAGTTTCTTACACAGCGACGGCGTTTGGAGGTGAGATGAGGCAACAGCGAAGGCGCCCAACTGCTTTGAACGAGCATGGGCTATGACTCTACGACTACGACTACGAGATACCCCCCCTGACAGCATGAGCCCGCCCAGGTGGCGTGGCAATAGCATTGAATTGAATAACTGATTGAACGAGCGCAGAGTCGCTCTCTCTTGACATGCATATCGTACCATACTCCTTTCTCAGCCCACGCTTCACTTCCATTTTCGCAGAGAGGGAGAGACGGCGAAAATTGCACGTGATGCTCAAGACTGAGCGGAGCGAATGTCGATCTCGCGGATAATATCAGTCCGACCTCACAGGGTGCTCTTCTCGTCACTGTCTGTCTGTCTTTCTACCGATTCATGAACTGACTTCCGAGTGAGCATCGAAATCATACCAACACGACCACTACCCGGCCGTCACCTTCCTTCCCCCGGAAATTTGCCAGAGTAACGACATCTTCACGTATAAACGATACGCCAACCTTGGAAGTCTTTTGAAATACACATGAAATGAGTGAGAAATGTGCAATCTTGGACAATTCTCCTCTCGAATATTCCTCAAAAAACCTTTCTCAGGATAATGTCTTTCTATTATAATTATCGAGATCCCATCGTCGCATCGTCTTGAAGATGTGAAATTGCGTGGAATCGGAATACCCCTCCGTCAGTTAGGGATAAGGTAGTTGTTGATTAACCCCAAGAAACCCTAACGATCGGAGGGGATGATGGTTAGGGTACGACGGGACGAGCGACATTTTTTGGCCGGGCGGGGGGAAACTGAGATGATGAGATGGAGACAACCTAAGATTCTTAGAAGACACTGTCGTGTGCTGTACAAATCATCTCTCAAGCAGTAGAAAGGCAGTATCAGCAAACGAATCCATCCATCGCTCGAAAATTCCCACCAAACACCTGCGCTGAAATCTCCAGACATCATGCCCAGAATCGCCCAGAAAAAACTTTTGCCTACCACCATCACCATCATGCGGTCCTGTCGCTCAGAAATCATACATACATACATTGTTCCCCCGAAATTAGAAACGGAAATTTAAGCAGTCCCATAAGTCTCATGCCCATGCGGTCGATTCACCTCGGCAGCATCCGCACCCGGAATCAATCTCTCCTGCGCCGCATCCGCCTCCTCTCTCAATCTTTCCTTCTCCAACGTCACACTCTTGCGCCAGACATATCCCACCATGACAATCCCCACCAGCAGAGCTAGAGCGAGCAAGATGGCATTCACGGGAATAGGGTCATTGTGGAAAACTTTATTCCGTAGAGCATCCAGCCCTGCCTGTGCGAAATTGAACAGGCCGGCGATACAGATGATGAGGCCGTAGACTTTGCCGAAGGTCTGGAAGCCAAAGACTTTGGCGCTGTAGTCGGAGACGGCGGTGTAGTAGAATGGTCGGTAGATGACGAAGAGGATGATGTTGATGTATGCGGCCCAGGTCTCGGGGATCAGGCCGAAGATTCCGATTGCGGTGGCGATGCTCACCAGGAGTCCCAATACGAAAGGCGTGCTGGTATGGTCGAGAACAAGGCCAACGAAAGGGATCGCGACGACTCCGCCGAGAGGGAGAGCGACGTCGAAGATTTCGTTGATGCGGCGGGCTTCGTGTTCGGAGCCGAGCATGTCGGTGTATTGTGTGCGGATGGTGGCGACGAAGTAGTTGATTCGAAGCATTTGGATCATGGTGAAGAGGGTGATGAGTAACCACCAGGGAGTGAGAATTTGCTGTAGTGAAGTCTTGCCGTGCAGAGCGCCCCATACGCCGCTCTTGTCTGCTGAGTCTTCATGTGTCTTAGTCTGGTCTTCTCCTTTCTTCGTTCCGAGGAGGCTTGTGACTTCGCCTACGACGTCGCGACGGGGTCCTTGCAACCCGTTCTGCTGTTCCTCGCCGGAGATGTCCTCATGTGAATCTTGAACCGTCTGTTCTGCCTCTTCTACCTGCGCCACAAGTTCTCCAACGCTCTTGTAGGATTTGGAGGGCATGACGAAGATCTGGGCGAGGAGCACAAAGGCGGGTACGACGAGGTAGACGAGGAAGAATTTGCGAGTGTCGAAGGAGCCATCGGTAGCTTCATAAATCAGGCGGTAGATGAGGAAGATTGCGCTGCTGGTATCGAACGCTCCTGTAAGCAGAGCGAGGATGAGGCCGGAGTTTTGTGGGAAGGTGTTGCTCAGTTGGAAGGAGGGGATGAACACGAATGGTCCACCGAGTGCGAGGAAAAGGTACCCTGGGATATACGCATCGCCTGGTATGTCTTTGGCGAATGCCAGTAGTAATGCGCCCACAGTGAGAAAGACGACTCCAACAATGCTTGCAACTCGCGGTCCATACTTGTCCAAGACCGTCCCCACTGGCAGAGCGCAAACGTTGGTGCTCACAGCAGCGACAGTGAACATCAAGTTGAGACGCAACTCCTGCTCGTAGCATACCCAGACACCTTCCTCGAGCTCTTTCTGTGTGCACTTGTCCTTGTAGACTCCCTCAGCAACGAATACCGGCTTGATGGCCGCGAAACCGAAGACGATACCGGCAGCCAGTAGGCAGTATATCACCGCGCAAATGACCTGAGCTATTCTCTTCCCTTTGCTGACTTCAAAGGCTCCGGCAGATGGCTGCCCTTGTACCGGCGGCGTCCATTCTGCGAGTGGGTTGAAGGAGAGCTTCCTCCGTTCTGATCCGGTGGGAGAAGCAGACCTGAATCGATCGAATGACTCCAGCGAGCCGCGACGCTCGTACATGGCCATGGTGGCGATTGAATAGGGAGAGTCCAAGGATTCAGCGAGAGATCAAGCGGGAGACGAAGCAGGTGCTGGCAGAATGAGACGGATCCCGTGACCCACTGCAGCAGCTTGCTGAGCTTGCTGGCGGTTCCGGCTCGGGATAATGTCCGCCGTGCGGTTCTGGAGATACTGTCTCGTAATGTAATAAACGAGCAACAAAGCGTTGGCACTGGAGTCAGCAGTTCTTGCTAGACAGTAAGGTAGTGAGAGTGGATGGTCGCACAGAGAGGAAGAAACACAGCAGCGAATGAGATGATGGCAATGGCAGAGAGGTCTGATAACTGATAAGAGAAAATTCGGACTCGGCACTCATCACACTGTTGCGAGGAACAGCTGCATTGGATCCCATCGCGTTGCATAAGGTACTCCGGTGGGATCAGCTGAGGTGGAGAGGGGAGAAAGTATTGAATGTCTCTCGGAGCCGGCCGTGAAAGGGAGGAGGGAGCTCGCACACGGCTCGGATCCCGCATGACTCGCGCGGGAACCTCACGTGCCAAGGAACCCCACTCAAGAAAAAAATTCCATTGACAAGAAGCCCCGCCAAACAACCTCCCGAGTCCCAACATCTCTCCGATGTCCAATTCGGACGAAAAAGAAACTGCCACAGCTGTGCTGCGGTCGCCAAATAGTGACGAGGGTGGGACTCGAACCCACGAGGATTGCTCCACTAGTAATCCTGACTTCAGCACAGTTTGCAGTCTGCCTGAAACTAGCGCCATAACCACTCGGCCACCTCGCCTGCGAATTTGTGATCACGGAACACCAATTGTCGGATATATTGCTTACAATGGCGCATTCGAAAGTGGGGAGTAGAGCTACGGGTCATTGGTCAGTGAGGACTTCATGGCTCCACGGGACCAGAGTCAACGGTGTATAGAGCTGGCCCCAAGCTTAGAATATCACGGGAATGCAATGAGCAGCAGCTTGATCCTGCGATTTTGCTATTCTGTCTGTCACATTGGGCGACATGCTGTAACATGCTGAGAACTTCCTTTCTGCAGAATAAAACGGAGCGGAGAAACAGATGCCCCGAAGCTGCCAAGCCTCTGCTAATGAGACGAGAGATCTTCAGGCCGCTATTCCCGAGTCTTTGGTATTGCTCTTTCACAGGTTCTTATGGCCTGTCAAGAGTAGATGCACCTTGGAACACGATGTCGAGTTTCCTGTCGGTCTTCGCGGCCGTATGCTTCGGTGCGCGGCATATCTTTCGAAACCGCCATCGTGCTTCGCTCGAGCTCTTGGGATCGAGAAGGACGCGGAATCCGACGACATCTTCACGACCACATGCTTGGACGAATGCACTTTTACGTAGATCTGCGAGAAGTGCGAAATGTTGACAGGGTGATGGAGAAGAGAAGGTGCCATCTTCCAGCAATGACGGAATACTCCCGTCGACGCCCGCCGCTTTTCTTGGCAGGAGGCTCCATCTCGACTTCACTTCCCACTTCTACACTTCCATTTCAATTTGACATATTGAACTCAAGTCACCGTTAAAGGCTCTTGAAGCGGCCATCTTGAGGAAGTCTTGTGGAGTACACTGCATCCTCAAGACATGGCTGAACCACACTTGACAGCGGATTCCGACGCTTCCGAACACCATGGTTTCAAATTCCCCTTGACCGGCGAACGTGTCCGGCGATTGCGGTTTGGCGCCCTCATCAAATCGCACTTCTGCATCTCCGCTGCTGCCATGGCGAATATCAAGCAAGAAGCCCACTGTTGGACAAGATTTTCCGCCGCTCACATCGTCGAGTCTGGCTACCTCATCTGATTCTCGCAATGGTACTGCCAGGACGTTGAAGCGGATTATCCATGATTTGAGGCGAGGATACTGTACCCGGCGGTAAGGTTGGTCCGTTCCTGGTGCACGACTCTGACCATGCCCGGTACTCAGCCATCAAGCTCTGCCGTACCGACCGCAGTACCTGCCCCCGGATGTTGTTCTGTCAGTCCACTGTACAAAGACACGCCTCGACTAGAGATCAATCTGGAAGCGTCATACGTCTACTTGGCCCACCTGATCCGATGCGATGTGAACGGGCTTGTACTTTAGGGATCTACAGCCGAAGTCTCTGCTCCCGTGAAGAACGAGTTGACATCACTCCGGTGGCACGCAAAGCCCCAGACTTCTCTTCGACGGCTGGCGTCACTGGCCAATTGACCATCGAAACACTGAGGCTTGTAGATGGTGCGGCGCAAGCACGAGCGAACTCTGCATCATTGCCCCCCAGCATTTGGTCCCCTCGGTGGTACTGGAAGCACGCTACACGAGAATCCCGTGATCATCGGAGCCGTCAGAGCCAGCGGTGTTTCTACTGATAATGTGATGCTGACTTGGGTCATTGCCATAGGATGGAGCGTCATACCCAAGAGCGAATCCTGACCGGACCGCCGCAAATCCGAAAGATAACTCCGTACCGACTGCGGAAGAGACGGAGAAGATCGATGAACTGGCCAAGAAACGACCGAGGCGATTCAATCGGTCCAATTGGCGGGCGACTATCTTCCACGACAATGAAGAGGCAAACGTTGCGTAAGGTGTCAACCGACAATAGCATACGCTGCCTATCACCGCAGTGCGACCGCCGCTGTACAAGTGCGGCACCGGGAACCTGTGCCGCTTGCTCCCTCCTGCCACCTCTCTTCTTTTCTGTTCTTGCACATGTGCTCACTCTCATCGCCTGAGCACACATGCAACGAGATACAACTGATCGCAAGCACGCGAAGTGTATAGCTTCTCACGACATGAATATTGAAGGCGATTCACCGAAATGGCCAATTTCTCCGAAAGGGACTTTCGAAGGGACACGACTTGCTGACTGCCTCGTCCAACGTAACTCCAAGGCACAAACTTTTGCATTACCTCTCAACATGGTTCGCCGTATTGGGGGCGAGAACGAAAGCCCTCGAGCAATTGTTGGGATATGTCACGGTGACGGTAAGAGCAATTGATTGGGATTGTCAAACTGAGCTGAGATTTCAGTCCCTCGGAATATACTTCAACTGCATTCCTTGGACGAAATTCTGATCATGTCTACGGTCTTCTTATCCTCGAACCTCAGCTTTGACAATATATCTAATGGAGGCATCCCGGTCTTGGCCAATAATGCCCACGAATAGGGAATGATGTGTCGCCAGCAATATCAGAAAAGGGCCAGAACAGTCTGACAGAGGTGTGTGTGGCGCTTCGAAACACAACGCTTGACATCCGTCAAACTGGAAGGACTGCCGTACTTCAATGTCCTCGACCAGCTGCAGATCTGGTCACGTGCTGCAATCAGGCTCGGCGCTAAAAGCGGGATCTCGCGCTGTGCGGGATCTTGCGCCGTGGACTGCACCAATCAAAGCCACGCTTGACCTCGCGACTGAAACAACGAGCCTACATCCACTTTTTCTTTGCTATTGTCGGACGCGCTTCATCGTCTTACCTCGCAACCGCCGACGCAGATCTGCTGTATTGGCTCACGATCGATACTCGCTGCGGCCAGGAGGCTACCCAGGCAGGCGAAACCGGGTCTTTTGCGCCAGAAATGTTTCCGCTACATGGCCTCCACCATCACACAGGCGCGTCGAGTCGCTGGCGATATGCTATACTGGACTTCACCATACCGTAGAGCCGAGCAGAGCGGGATGTCGAGTAACAGTGCTTGGCTGTCTATGCGCCAGTGCCTGCTGTCACCACCTTGGCCGATGTTTCGCGAAAACTGCCCAAGACCCGCAGTGAAGCGCGACTAGCTGAAAATGCACATTCAACGCACCACCACGTGACTCCTCCGAGGAAGACGACGAGCTCAAAAGGTCGCCTTCATGCGGCTCTACTCTCGTTGCTGGATTCACGACTTCTTTGTGTTGTGTGTGTCGAGTCTTTCAGGACGGCCGCACGACAATGGCCTGCACTTAGCCATTGTCGCGATCCCATTGTCCTTCCATTGTCCCTCTCTATTGTTGTCGCGCCGGCCGCCTACCGCTAACAATCGCAATTTCGAGATAAAAGCAGATCCTTCTCCCGACGTTTCCATGCACTTCCGCGCGATCTCAACTACCCGAACGGCGTTCTTCATTCCATACCCCTCGAAGAAATCGGCTGGTCCTTCTTCACGATTGTGTCGCACTCGTTACCAACACCACACTCTTTACAAAACCTGTCGAGAAGCCGGCCTTCTCTGATATGCTCGACAGCACAACCACACGCGCAAACACGAACACAGAAATTCTCTTTTCTAGCAACCGCAAAACGCGAAAGATGACTCCTACAATGTTCTCCACAACAATCGCCCTCCTGGCGCTAGTCGCCAACCTCTCTCCTCTCGCCTTGGCGCACAGCTGGGTGGAAGAGTTCCAGGTCATCTCCCCGAATGGCTCCTTCGTTGGCGAGCGCGGCTACTCACGAGGCTTCGTTGCCCGAGACGATCCAACTTTCACCGGCTTCAGTGAGGAGTGGATACTGCCTGCCCTTGCCTTGACGAATGCAGATGGGACAACACGAACACGCATCAATTCGAGCGACAATCTTTGTCACCCAGCACAACGGACTGCGAACTACACCGCGAAGTTTCCAAAGCTCAAGGTCAGCCCGGGTGACTACGTCGCCGCGAAGTACCTTGAAAACGGCCATGTCTCGCTTCCATGGAACATCACAGGCAAGCCTCCCGGCGGCGGTACTGTTTTCATCTACGGTACCACAACCCCGTCTCCAGAAGAGAAGATTGTCGACGTCCTGAAGTGGAACAGCGAAGGTACTGGCGGCAACAAGAAGGGTTTCCTAATGACTGCTCAGAACTTCGACGACGGCCGATGCGCTCAGATCAACTGTGGCAGTATCTCTCAGCAAAGGCATATGCTCCAACCCAACCACATGGCGGGACAACCGACTTCAACGTTTGAGTCTTGGTGTGAGAATGATCTTAAGATTCCCGAGAACACCCAGGCTGGCACTTTGACGGTCTACTGGATCTGGCAGTGGCCAACGGAGCCCAACATGGACTGCAACAACCCTGCGGGCAAGGACGAGTACTACACCACTTGTGCCGACTTTGATGTTGTCGACAGCTCTGAAAATCAGAAGATCAAACAGATTCCTTTCAGCGTTGGCGCCGGTGGCAACCCACGGTCTGTAGCTGTGAGCAACTACAAGTCTCGGACCGCCTACACGACATCTCCATCCATAATTAGCATGCAGGGCACCAAGACTATGGGCGACGTAGCTTCCCTTGCTACCTCCTTCGTAAGCCAATGCAGCGCCGATGCCAGTGTCAAGTCTGGCCTCGTCCTATGGCCACAGGTGTACGTCCCAAACACTTGCGCTGTGGTGAGCACATTTGGTGCTGCCGCTGCTTCCTCTGCCGCTGCAGTCTTCAACAAGGCTGCCTCTGCGTACTCGGCAAGCTCATCCGCGGCAGTCAGCTCTGCCTACGCGGCAGCCAACATGAAAATCCCCAAGGAGACCCCATGGTCGCAGGCACCAGCATCACAAGGTCAGCAGGCCACTGCGACCACAGCGCCAGCTTCGACTCCGAGCTCCGCCGCAGCTGCGACTTCCACACCAGCGTCCTACAGCAGTGCCTCGGATGCGGACTCCGTTCAAGTCACCACAATAACCACTGTGATCGTCCTGACTTCAACTATCCCAGCTGGTCAGACTGCTCCTCCCACAACTTCCTCCGCGGACGCTTCTGGCTCCTCGGCGCTCTCAAGCGCTGCCGCCTCAGCACCGTCCAGCGCTGCCTCGGCACCTTCTAGTGCTGCATCATCAGTCTCCTCTGATGTTCCGAACTCCTACAGTATCCAAACGGTGGCCACTGTTGGCGGCGTAGCTGCCAGCTCAGCTGCTGCCAAGGTCCGACGACACCCTCGTCACTTCGAAGCGATGTGATGAAGAAATTGTAACGACAGGTCGGTCTCCAGGCGAGGCTATGCATGAGTAATGATAGCGAGAACATTGCGCGGCGTTTTGACTTTTCGAAACGATACACCAAAGCTTATAGCATACTTGTATGGGAATCTGTGGTAGGCTTACGAGCGCCATGGCGCTACCAATTGCATTTGCCTTTGCCCTTTTGGATACCCAATTCTGTTGTACATTTTCTTCTTGGACTTTACATAGATAGATTTATGAGCTCATGGAAACAGTTTCGATGGTTCAATAAGGTCTTCTCCAGTGTTCTCCCCATTTCGGTTTGTTTGTGGTTTACAACATGTGAAATTTTGCCTCAGGCATGAACTTTCCCCGCCAACCACTGTCAACAAAGTCTAGCATCCGCCTGCCAACTCCAACTTTCTTCCAACACGCTCTGCCGTCAGGCCACACGCGGCCGCCATGCTCGCACACTCTTCTGCTCAACGACCTCCATAGCGCGCTCCAAGATGCCCGCCATCTCCAAGGCGTTGACGACCAAACAAGCGAAAGCAGCCTACAAAGCCCGCGGCCGGCCCTCACTCTCGGAGAAGGAGCAGCGCCAACTCGAACGCGCATTGGAACTCGAGAGACGCGCCGAAGCTGCGAAAGAGGCCGAGAAGAGACGGGCAGAAGCAGCGAAAAAGCGGGCCGAGAAAGAGAAGCTGGAAGGGAGGGGTGGGAACCGGAATCGGCTTGGGACACAGAGGAGGACGGATCGCTTTGGGTTCAAGGCGAGTCAGTTCCATCTTGGAGCGTTCTTTGGGAAGCAGAATGGAGGTCAGAAGGCACAAGAGGCGATAGTCGAGACAAGTGAGGAGGCGGATGAAGACTCTTTTGGGGATGAAGATTTGGATGACGAGGTGCTGCTGAGTGCACTGGACCAGACTCCGCAGAAGGCTACACCACAGCAGCTGCAGCATTCTATGTCTGATTGTGCGCTGATGTCTCCTCCGTCTGCGTCTCACTCAGGAAGTACGCTGCAGCAAGCCAATACCGAGCCAGCACCTGTGCATGGAGAGGATCTAGACAGCTTCTGGGACGACCTCGAGAGTAGTACTCAAATCGCCCGGGAGTTGGACACAGACTCGGCTTCTACGTCGCGACCGCAACAGGAGAAGAAGAGCGTATCGTTCAGTTCTGATGACTTTGACTTGACCGCTGAAGATCTGGACGAGCTGGATCCTCCGAAGCCTCGGTCGCGCGCAGCTGCACCAATCGCCCCGAAGTCAATGGCCCCTCCACCTCTTCCCATGAAAGCAGGTCCTCGAAATGCCACGTCCAACATGGCGTCATCCCATGCGAAGCCAGTGTATGTTGTGGCGAAAGTACCACACGCCTCTGTCAGCTCCTGCCCGGTACACCCTCCACTGCCTGCCCCGAAAAAGAGCACCACAAAGCCGCTCTCGCCGAGTCTCGCTCGACCCTCTCGGAATGCAGCGAAGCTACAGAAAGCGATTAGAGGTCCATTTCTGTCTGCTTCCTCGTTGTACTGCTCGCCTGATCTTGGGTTTACTTTGTCTCAGCTGGAAAGCTTTGTGGACGACGATATTCAGCTCACACAAGCCGTGCCCGGATGAATGAGACATGTGCCGGTACTCTTGCCTTCTTGGATATCATCTTATCGCAATGTTTCTTGTCGGACAAAGGAAAGCTTCCGGGAACAATGGACACTTTAGGTTTATGGACATGAACACTCCGGACTGGGCAAATAAAGGGAATGGGAACAAGACCTCCGTCGCACTTGATGGCAGTGCAGACGCTTGTGTACTGCCAGCTCCATTGCGCATTCGTGTCTGCGGCTCTGCTTTCTTTGCCTCTCGCAATGGAGCACAACACATGGCCAAGCGACGACCATACCATTGCAGCGTAGCACGATGTGATCAGAGTGGACAGAAACATACAGTTCCTCGCAGGATACGTGTTCATCCATATTAACAACCCGCTCACACTCGCATCGATCCAGTATGCTCGCGATATGACATTGGCGAGAGGCCGTATCTTGTACCAAGTTCATGTGAGTTGCATGTCTTCCTGGACCGGGCAAGGGCAAGACTGACCAATGACAGAGGATCCATACACCACACGTCACTTGGGCTATATTGTCCTGCAACGAGTGTACAACAAAGCAATTGTGAATCGTTCTAGTGCCTCACGAGAAGCCTGGAGGTCGCTGCCAATGAACGAATACAAGGATTATAACGGCGTCCATCACCGACTTATTGACCGATTTCCACGCATCCATCGCACTGGCGCCAAGATCATCATGAAGGCCGTGATGCTCGACCGGGCCAGCACCAATTCCACAAATGTAGAAGCTATGGTGGTAAAGTACGTCCGTCACTGCTGGACTTCGTATGACTGCCGGCTGGAAGAGGGTTGGAGTTAAGAGGGGTGAAGCTTTTGAGGCGGTCAAGCCCAGGATGAGGCAGGTGATTCAGAGCTGGCTTCCTGTGGTCATTTCTGGGGGCATGCTTGTAACTTTCTGGTCGACTCATGGGTCGATGGATCGGATAAAGGATGGTTATGGAAGAAACGTGGGAGCGAATGAAGATTGGGTTTATACGCCTTCTGTCATGGACTGGTATGGTAGCGTGGAGCTTCCTGTCCATTTGTACAGTGAGGCGCATGCGCGGATATAGATCATGCAGATGGAATTCAGAATACCACTGCTCTTTGAAAAAGAAACACAGCACATGCAGAGCGAATGTATCTCCAAAGTAGCATATCAGGTGATGCCTCAGCCAAACAACCAACGCTCAGATGTCATGCCGAAAATTCGCCGACAGCCGGCACCCGGCGGTTGCTTCCGCGCGAGCTGCCGACTCCTTGCGTCAAAACAGCTCCAAGCCATTGAATAGTGCACCTCACTTTTCCGCTCCACGATCCTACACCCACCACCGCCATGTTCCTCCGACGCGCTGCTCCCGCGCTCGCCAAGCGCGCTGTGCTGCGTCCAGCCACGACCGTCACCCGCTCCTTCGCGATCTCCGCTAGAAAATGTACGATGTCCCGAATGCCGCCGAAATGGAAAAGAGAGGAAGAGAGGAGATACTAACCGAGAGCATGCAGGCTCAGAGCGTGATCCAAGCATCGGCGAGCCCACGGGTCAGCTTAAGAAGTTTGAGGGTGAGGATATGTTCACGAAGAGAGAGGGAAGCATTGGCTGATAAGAAACGCGCAGAAATCCGGAGCGAAAAGGACCTCCTGCCTCCAGGTGGTAAGCCTGGTACCATTCCCACCGATCTCGAACAGGCCACCGGTCTGGAGCGTCTCGAAATTCTCGGAAAGATGCAGGGTGTGGACATCTTCGATATGAGGCCTCTGGATGCTAGCCGTAAAGGTAACTCATACACCCACTTCTAAAGGCCACGCAGCTCTCGCTTACCCTCGCATGTTAAAGGCACGCTCGACGACCCGATCGTCGTCAAGTCCTTCGGCGACGAGCAGTACCTCGGCTGCACCGGTTACCCTGTGGACTCCCATGTGGTCATCTGGCTGACGACTTCCCGCGACCGCCCGATCGAGCGCTGCCCCGAGTGCGGAAGCGTCTACAAGATGGAATACATCGGTCCTCAGGATGATGGACACGGACATGGCCACGACCACGACCATGGACATGCGGACACCGATGGCTCGCATAACTTTGAGGGAGAGCCGAAGACGATGGCAGACTTCGTGAGACCGGAGTACCGATAGACTGAAAGCGAGCTCTTTGGGGAGTCTTTGTGGTGATGAGAAGAAGGCGGCTTTGTATCATACACGGTGAATAGCTGCGCCGAATGAGAGAAGTACAATATAGTGGATGGCTTCCCAGCATTTGATGTCACGTGATGAGCACAGGCCAGGCGGGTTTGGACGTTGGAAGAAGAGGTCAGTATTGTGAAACAATAATATGGCAATGGGCCCTGCTAACATGTAATACATGCTATGACTTCCCAGTGAGCGGCCCGCGTGTAGCTCCTTCGACCTGGACCATCTCGTTGGCTCTTGCTCTGGACTATCATGACATGACTGGACGCCCTACTTCGAAAGACCAGGTCTTCTCTGCGAGATTCTTGATCCTGCTGAGGAAGGTATTCGACTATATTCTGGACGGGCTACTTCGAGAGACCAGATCTTTTCTGCGAGGTTGTGGACCCAGCTGAAGAAGGCATTCGACTATATTCTCGCCCTCTGTGTGATCTTCCTCCGCCCGGCGCAGCATGACATTTGCTGCATTCACATCATCACAGACATGCTTGCTTTGGCAGGACCAGTTTCCCTCGACGCTACGGATGGATGGTATCCGCCTTCTTGAAGTCGTGTTATGCGCCTGTGCTGATGAGCTGGGCGTGAACTCTCATGTGGAAATCACGCATTGCTCATGCATGACTATTTGGTCCAATCCTGAATTGGACGAAGCCCTATCGCCCGGCTCCAACGAACGCGATGAGGTGCCATGCATCTGAGATGAAGTTGAGAAGAGCTCTGTTGTCCTTACCTAATACCTGCAAGCTCCGATGTATCGTAAGTGCACGTGCGCGCCACGAAGGGCGGCCTCCGCGAATGCTTATTTATGGTCTATTATTCATTTGGCAGGTGCTTGCATATATCGCGCGAGTAAATCTGGATGGTCGCCGTGGGCAGGTGCAGCAGCGGAATAGCTGCGAGATCATACGCTCGTGGAGGCTGGTCTGGCTCGACGGTTAAACGGTTACACGGCGTCCGCGTGTCTCGGGGAGAGCTAGCGAACCTCTACCAAGCTGCAGAGAAGGCGCCACGAAGAACTCCAAGCTCTTCTTCCTGGACCGAAGACCTCCGCTTCAATGGCTAAGCGGTTCGAAATGTTCCGAGTTCCTCAATATTGCTCGTCTGGAAAGAGCGCAGCCAAGCACAAGGCAGCCTGACATGTAAGATATTCTGTGAGCAGAACCGTGGCCTTCCTGGACAGCATCTCAGCAGCTCAAGATTCGAGAGTATGCGTACGTCATATCGCTTCTCTTACGGTACGTGTGTACTGCATGCACGTTGCACAATACCGTCCTTACATCACCCCGCAAGCAGATCTGGCATGCACAAAGGTGAACATATGAAGCGAAGTGGTGAGCACGAGACAGTCAAACATGTTGTCTACCGAAAGTCAATTTGACGCGCCACGTGCTTCTGCACCAATCGCAATCTGGGAGCTTGGGCCGGGTAGCCCCGAGTCTGGAGAGTCTCGCCTGGGCGGGAACAACCACTACTACATGATACGATGGGTATGGGACCCAATGATGCGCCTCGACTCCTTGATGTAAACGTTGCGCAGGGGTGATTCTGGTGCCAAAGCCGCTCAAGCTGCTACGGAGAAAGAGCGATTGGTCCGTTGGATGGCAAATATGCTGCTGGCCCAGTGCGCCTACTATTGCCTTTCCCCAGACTTCCCCAGATCCGTTGCTCCTAGTTTGCGGAGGCAGAGCGGAGCATTGACCAGACCAGAGTAGTTGCGTGAATCGCTACGTGTCACGGGCCAGCTGGAAGCGGCGCACGGGACGGAGAGGAGTAAACACGATGGATATAAGATGGGACAACTCCTGTTGAAGTAGGTAGTGTCCAGTTCATCTCGCCTGACCAAGCCTTCACCACAAGAGTACCCGTCAGCCTTCTTCCACATATCGGACTTTACCATACTGCAACCACATCAGCCACAACAGTCAACATTCATCCCGCCATGGCGCCCTCACCACGATCAGCATCGACCGTCGATGTCGACGACATCTCCCGGGCCAAGGCCCACGATGAAACCGAGCGAATCGAAAACGTCCTCAGACCTTCGCCCTCACACTTCGAAAAGCTCAACCTTACGCCCGAACAGCCCGTCGCAGGCAAGCTTCGTCTCACATTCGGCAACCCAGCACCCATCGCCCTAGGAGGCTTCCTCCTCGCAAACACACCCGCTACCATCGATCTCATGGGCTGGGGTGGTGCAGGCGGCGGCGCAGGCAATGCGTCTGCTGGTATCGGAGCATACTACTTCCTCGGAGCTATCCTGCTCTATTTCGGCGCGATCGGTGAATGGATTCTGGGCAACACCTTCCCAGCCGTTGTCTTCTTCACCTTTGGCGGTTTCTGGGGCACTTTTGGAGCCACTCTCACACCCTTCTTCAACGTCATCAATGGCTACGCCAATGCCACGACCGGGAAAGTCGACGCCGCAGGCGAAGCCGCTTTCTACCGCTCCTTTGCCATGTTTCTCATCTTCATGGCCGTCCTCTGCTTACTCTACACGATTGCCGCTCTGCGAACCAATCTGTGCTTGGTCGCTATTCTGTTCTGCTTTACTATCACGTTCCCCTGCCTGGCTGCGAGCTACTTTTATGGAGCAGACGGACTGGCGAGTATGAGTAGTACGACAAGGATCGTGGGCGCGGCTTTCGCGTTCGTGGCGAGTATGATTGGTTGGTACCTGTGGTTCTCGCTGATTCTGGAGGCGGTGGATTTCCCGGTTGTGCTTCCTGTCGGGGATCTGACCAAATATGTGAAGGGACGGAGTGAGAAGGTGAAGAATGAGAGGGAGATGGCTTGAGTGGAAAATGGGAGTAGATGAATCGTATTGCTTGAATTGAAAGTGCTTTTCCTGAATCGTGGAATGCTTGCTCCTCTCTTTTCTTCGGTCTACTGCACCATTCTGCAAGCCATCGCCTGCAAGACATGGCCTGCACGATATCGATTTGATCGACGTGGGATGACTCGCATTCGCGTTAGTCTCGGCATGTGATTCTAAGCTGGGCGTGGTGATTAGTAAGGATCGGCCAGCTGAAACTTTAAACTGTGCCGCTCAAGGATTAATCAGACGACACACATCCCTGCCTCCACGCTGCCTGATCACTGCCGACATACATCCATACATGACGACAAGATCCTGCACCCAAAATACTGGACTTTTGTATAACCATCCTGTCGCTGGACGGGAGACAACATGAATCCCCACGGAAGCCCTTCGGCGGCGCAGAACGTGCCACATGGACGCCACCTGGCTTGTCGAGAATGCCAGAGGAAGAAAATCAAATGCGATCGGAATTATCCCTGTGGACAATGTTCACGAGCGGGATTCTCGTGTATGCAAAGTACGAGGAAGCCGAGGGCGAAGACGGGCGCGAAGGCGGCGGATGCAGAGCTGAGGCAGAGGATTGCGAAGTTGGAGAAGTTGGTCGAGACGTTCCAGGGCGAGGAAGGTCAGGTCGCGAATGTGACTGGGAACGGAAACCAGATCGCCACAGCTTTACCGCAGCCTGGACCGGAGTTTAAGCCTTCGCCGCAGACGAGTGGTTCGAGATCGAATAGTACAGGCAGCCCTTCCGCCATCGGACCGGACTCCGTTTCGCCTGCCATTAATGGATTGATGGCGGGCGGCTTTTGGTCCTCGCTTACGAATGAGGTGAAGGCGCTTGCTGATGCTTTTGAAGAGGATGATGTGGATGAGGAGGACGCAGCGAGTCCGGAGACCACGTCACCTTCCGCCGCGCACGTTCTGGAACCGAATCATCCCACATCTGGATATGAGCTGATCTTCTGTCCGCCTGGAGTCTTGTATGTCATGCCTGGAGCGATTCAGGAGCCGGATACTGTGACGGGATGTCAACTTTTCAACTCGTACCTGGAGCATGTTGAGCCCGTGCATAAGCTGTTCCATGTTCCGACTTTGAAACGCTTCGTAGAGGGTGGAGAGCCATATCTTGGGCAACCCGCCGATGCGCCTTGTAATCGGGCTCTCAGGATGTCTGTCTACTTTGCTGGTGCGAATTCTTTGATTGATGAAGAGAGCCAGGCTATGTACGGCGAACCAGTCGAGCAGTTGGCGCAAAGATTCAGGGGGATGGTGGACATTGCGCTTTATCAGGCCGATCCGCTGAATACGAATGAGCTTGCTACTTTGCAGGCTCTTTTGGTCTACACAGTACGTCTCATGCTGCCATGTTTGAGCGCTTGCTAATATCAATAGGCATCAATACGAGTTCTCGATCTTAGCCGACGAGCCTGGTCCATGGTGGGATTGATTGCGCGGATTGCCCGCGCAATGAATATCCATCGTGAGCTTCCCGGAGAATCTCCATTCACTGCAGAACTCCGACGCCGAGCGTGGCACGCAATCGTCTTCCTGGACTGCTACTCATCGATCGATCGCGGATCCGAACCAGCGATACATCCAGACACATTCTCAAGACTGCCGCCTAAGAATGTGAATGATTCGGACTTTGACGAAAACTCAATCGCCATTATTCCTCGCAAAGGCGAAATCACGGACATGTCTCTTGCATGCGTTGCGATCGAAGGCTCTATCTTGTCAATCCGGATGGCTCTTCCGGAGGGCATACCTAATGACGCCAAGACATGGCAAAGGCGACTGGACATGGCGAATGAATACGTTCGCATGATTCATGAAAATTTCTTGCAATACTGCGATCCGAATAATCCATACCATGAGACCATCGCCCACACAGCAACTGCCGCAGCACATTCCGTAATGCTACGTGCGGTCCGACCGATGGCTTACCACCCCTCCACTCCTCCGCCGAGAGTCGATAGTCCTTGGGTAATGCAACTTGCGCTGAACATTCTCCGAAACGCAGACGAGATGTACGCACGCAAAGCGACTTCTGGACAATGGAGAAGGATGCCTTGGGTTCCGTGGCATGCGATTTCCGTTGCGCTTGCTGGTCTATGTTCCATTCGGGGAACCGAAGTAGCCGACGAGGCTTGGACGCTCATTGACAAAGCCATGGAGCGCTACGGAAACCATGTTGCAGACAGCCGGAATGGCATGCTCTGGAAACCCGTGGAGAAACTCTATCGAAGGGCCGCTGCATTTCGGAGAGGGTCTCAAACGCAGCCACAAGCCCCGCCTCAACCGTCTGCTAATCCTCCTCGACCTAATACAGATGCCCCGAATGCCGAGGTGGCGATGCCTATGGGCGGTGATGGGAATTGGATACTGGACAACATGAATGTGCCTATGCGTATGCCTACTTCAATGAGCATGCCCGAGTCGGTGTTTGATTTCCCGCCCGAGATGCAGGCTGCGCTGCCCATTGACAATAGTTGGCTGGATTGGGAGGCCATGATGAAAGATATGGATGACATTAAGGCGGATGATATGCAATGGGTATGACGAGTGGCATGAATTTGATGGCATGTAAGGATTCCCTGTTCTGGTCGCTATCAACGCGGAGGACCTTGGAGTTGGCTCGATGGATTGCTTCTTTACCCTCCTGGATCTTCGATACGGGCGGACTGGCTGAGGATTGGACGGTACGTGCTTTATCGACAGATGGGTCCATACCACGGACTTGGAGCTCCTCTCGCGGTGGAACAGCATCGCGGACTGTGCTGCTCTGGACTGTTCGCAAACAAAGAACTACCAGAAGGTTCCTGTCATTCTGCAGACAATCTACGCTCAATCTTTTGGACAAAAGAGATCGAATGTAAACGGCTGAAATGCGAATGTACTATATGCATTGGATATCTGATAATGTGGTCTCTGGGGCTGTGACTCTTAACTCACTCCCTGCCCCTTTATTCTTCGGCGATTACTTATCAGAATTTCGGGCCTGCTGCGAATCGCAAAACTCTCACGCTGCTTGAATGATACGCATTTTATGGTGTCTTCAGCACCGTGCCAACGATATGAAGATCGGAGAGATCCTGCGGAGATGCTCGAGGTAGTCGAAGTGCTAAGGCTTCTGAATGCCGCTCGGCTCTTTGCGGTGAGACGGGAGAATAAATCTCAAGGGCGAAAGTTATGTCCCTGATATGGGGCGTCGGCTTTCATCTGCTGTTTCTTGGCCCTTGGTATCAAGAGCGGTTGCGACAAGAAAACTGCTATTGCTACAACATACCGTAACGAAGGATCTAGTGTCACAGCAGAGGACTCAGGTCTTCTCTCGGGGATTCGATTTGATCGATGTACAACATGCTGTTGTTCGTGACGAAGCTACTGCGTTGTGGTTGTCTGAGAGCGGTACGGTGGCCTACGATGGCAGTGGTTCCCGGCCTGGAGCCCTTAACCCACGAGTATCATACCAAGCTTGACGTTCATTATTCGATTCTTGTCCCGCCACGGCCTGGAGCCCTCAAACCGCGAGCATTATGCCAATCTCAACGCTCGTCATCCGCCTTCTGTCCCGTCACTACCATCTAGGCTTCATCTCTTGAGCAGTTCTGGAGGCGCGCGATATATATCAGGAAGGTGACTTATCTGTTCTCTGATCGAAGACCCAATTACGATGTCTGCAACGACGCTTGGCTCACTTGGTTTGGCGAATAACGGACCGGTCGCTGTCTGCTGCTGTCCTTTACGCTCGGTCTTGCATGTTCGCCGCGCATCCTCTGAGCAGCCAAAGCCTTGATACCTAACGTGCAGACGAATCCGTCGCCAGGGCGATCAAGGAGGCCAAGTAGATCTGAAAACTCATGTCTGATCGGATCGTCCCTTTTCGTGTCAAAGATCTTGTTACGGAGATCAGCTTCTTTTACATCTGCTTTTTGCAGCTCATTTGTTGCAGCCTGCATGCGGCGGATCCACTCCCGATCGAACGAGCGGCTCGTTACTCGAATGCGCTTTGTCAGGATGCGTGTCCAAATTTCCTCTTTTATCAACTCATTAGGAGTTCCATTCGCCTTGTAGTTGAACATGACGGGCGTCTCTTGATCTCTTGTCCTACTCTCACCACGACAACACCCTGCTCTCAGCATTTCAGTGCACGAAGTTAAATGGTGCTTATGGAATCACGGACGGCTTACCGACATGTCGGGAGGGCGATGCTATGGTATGGTCGGAATTTGCTGTCATTCGCGGGTGCTGCTTTGGAATAAGGTCGGCGTGCCTGAGGCCACTAGCGTGAACTGATCCGTGCGCAACTGGTGAGTGAATGATCTTCGCCTCCAGCCGCGTCCGATTTTGCGCCATTAGACATGACATGCCACACAAATAACTGCAAGGTGTATAATTAGGCCAGTGCATTCGACTCGAGAGTCCAAGTACGCTGCTCCATGCGATTACCGCAACTAGTGGACCATTCGTTTGTGTCGGGAACGAAGGGGAACACTGCCGTATCGACTCCGGCAACGAAACAAAGGCAATGCGAACACAATATTCAAGACATAGTGTTGCATTTAAAGTATCTTCGTCCCCTCAAGTTGGCTTTGGTATTGCCCAGATGCTGATGACTCGCCTTCCTCGCGGCACGGGAACCCACGCAAGCCGAAGCCGACGCAGAGCTCTCTGGTGACTCCCAGAGGGTGGCCGTCGGAAATTCAAAGAAAGCGTTTTGGGGATTGAGAAGCTCATTGATCGCTTCACTCGACTTGCAATCCGAGCTGCGCGTGGACTCTTCACACGGCGAAAATTCTTCCTTCGCCAATGGAGGGACTCGAGGGTTGATTGAGAAACTGCGGTGCGTGAGAGTCACGATGCGGCTCTTTACGGAGATCGAGCTCGTCAGCCTCTTGCTCTCGACTTGCATCCGGCATAGCCCTCAGGGCATAGCTGTCAGAGAATTTCAACCTAAATCTGTCGAATGTGCGGGAGCAGGACCTCGCCGTAGAGAAGATTGAATACACGAATGAAAGATCGCTGTCCCCGCTGAGCTCGCAGAATCCGAAGACGTCGATTGAAATTTCACTCGCTATCTGGTTTTCCTCCTGAGGCACGAGAGAGTTCATCGTAAGCTAGATCCAAGAGTAAAGAGGCTGGAGGAGCAGTCTCAAGAGCAACAAAAAGAGACTCATAGAGCTCAGGCAGACTTTATGCATATCAGGCCTAGGTAGAGCAGGGTAACCAGACAGAACGGCGTCGATGGCGTGTTGCAATGCGAAGAATACGAAGATGTGTTGGTCCGACTACAGATCTTTGCAAATCTAAACAGAAGGCTCTGCTGAAAGAGATTCGCAGTTTTGAACTTCAGATCAATGCTGCCGTCAGGATGTCAAAATTATGGCGAGCCGCAGTTGTTCGAGGCTACGCAAGGCTTTCTAGCGCCATGGCCCGATCGAGAAAGAATCCTCTCGTGAGTTTATACAGGCCAGTAGGCTCGCAGTGAACGCTGGTCACATGCTCACGCCTTCACAAGGCACCGCTTCTACGACAGGATGATTGCAAAAGGACATCAATTTTGCGGTACTCGTCAACGGAAGTTTGGAGGCTCATGAGGAGCCCAAGCGCCTGTCAAATCGACGAAGCTGCATCACTATTACGACATGGTTCTACGAAGGAATTGAGCCTACAATGAATGCATATGGCATAGTGCAGCTCGAGGATTCCACAGTTCAGAAACATCTCTGGAAGGCTTGCCGGAGACCACGACGCGAGTAGAGCCACACTCCGCATAGAATCGATTACTAGCAGAGTCTGGGGAAGCCCACGAACGAGACAACACATCCTACCGTACGACCACGAGCTCGATAAGGAGAACTACAGTTCAGAGGACCCATAGGACCGAAAATGTCTTGCCTGTGCCAGGAACTACTTCGAAGAGGCCAGAAGGGCTTTGGTGGAGGTTGGAGAGGTTCGAAACCTGTTGTTGGAGGCAGAGGTAGCAGCTGACTGCGTGTCCTGGCTCGGCGTATGTGACGATCCCACGGTCAGCTTCTCGGAGAGTGGCAATTCGGAAGAGCGTGGAGCGAGGCAGTACCTTGCCGCATTAAGAAGACCGAGAATGCAGAAATGGCGTCCAAATGTGAAAGGATCTGTCTTCCGAAAAGCAAGTTCGCCCAGCGTTGCTGCGAGCAATCATGCGTAGGTCTGTTGAAAGCTTCCAAGTCTCCCGTCTTGTGGCAACACAGTCCCCTATCGGGCTGTTTCGTCGATGGGAGGCTGAGAGAATCGTCTTGAGCAAGAGGCCGAGCATGCTTGGATCGATTGATATGCGTCGCGTGGGCAAGTTGCTCTCCATCGAGCTCAATGAGGTAGCGTTCAAGTAGATTTCGTTCGTTTTTGGCCGAAATTTGATCGAATGCAGAGCATTGTGTCCTATATCACTTCTGAATGACCCAATTATCTCACTGAAGGAAAGCAAGCTTCAACAATGGGTCCTTAATGCACTTCGAAGAAGCCACTTCTCAACTCGGACCTGACGAGAGCGCGCAATGCTCTTTCGGCCTTCGTAACGGTGACAATTGACTTCAGGTTCCCCTAGCAGTGGTCGGTCGACGTAGGTAGCCTCACGTTGGCCGTTGACGTGGGGGTGTGGAGTCTCTGGGCCCAAGTAACCGGAATCGCGGCGGTCATCTACGTGACTGTCAGTACTATCTATGGGCAACCCAGCCTGACGTAGGCGCTGGTGACGCTTGTGGCGGCGACGGTCTCGGTCGTGGCTGTTGTCTAGCGCAGCGCCGGCAGCACTCGCACCTCAAGGGCTGCTCGGTTGAGCTCGCCGACCATGAAGTCAAGTGCGGCTTCGTCGATCTGAACTCCCGCGTCGGCGAAGGGACTCATCTTCTTGCTGTCGCTGGGCCTGGCTTATATCGTCTCACGGGTAACCTCAGGGCGCAGACGTGCAGCCATCCTCTCGACTTCCTCTCCCTCAGCACGCTGGGCGGCCTGGCGTGAAGATTCGGGCTGCATGACCAGAGGGAAAACAGACGGGTCTTCTCGGAAAGATGAACTTATAACTGGGCTGGGTCGCTGTCTCTACGACGGAGGAGGTGATCCGGCAGGAGCAGGGAAGGTAAACGGTCGGTCGGACAGCAAGGGTGAAGGTGGATGGCGACCCGCCTGTTGAAGCTCCGCCCGGCTGGCTTCCTGCTTGTTCTCGAAGCCCGGTACCAACGAAGTGATAGAAAGAATGGACGAGAGAGTTCTGTAGGCGGTATGGCCCTCTATCCCTTAGATCTTCGCAGCACGTGGATCAACCTCAGCTTGCTGACGCACAACCTCCGTCTCTGTCTCCCACTTCTCGATGAGGTCTCTTGACCTAAGCCCAAGACAGGACTTGGCGGAGAAGAATGTGCCACGCATCTAGCAACCTCAGATCGCACACCAATCTCAGGAGCTTTCTCGTCTGGACGCTGCCACGGCGATGCTGCCATCCTTGCACATACGTGCGGTATCGCCGCCGCGCCCTTGCAGTGTCTTGCCATCCGCACCTAAGAACTTTTGCTTTCGGTAAAGCAGTTATTTGAGTGATCGGCCACAACGACGACGTCGTCTACAAACATGCCGTACTGTTGGGCCTTGTGTTCGATTCCTCTGCACGGTGCTTCTAGACGACAAACTGCTTGGTTCGCCAATTTGATGCGGTCCATGTAGATTGTGTTTCGTCTCTCTTCAATAGCATAATCGTACGTCGTGAGGTAAGACTCCTTGATCGAAGCGTAGCTCGCTGGCAACTTTATTTGCATGGATTCCCCGGTTGTGATGATCTACTCACGCACAGCATCCGGTTCACGCTGAAGGCGGTCGACCAGCTCCAATCCGGCTTTGACCATGTCTGCAGGAGGATCGACTTTTGCTGAAGATAGCTATCCTCCACGAGAGAAGGTCCAGTGTGATTCTTGTAGAACTTTCTAAGGCGCTTACGCCGTTTTCCCCAAGTCTTTGCGAGAGCGAGGTGCCGTCGATATTGATGCCGCGGCTGAGAGTTCTCCCGCTCTTGAATTGTCTGCTCTATACCGTGCTCTACCGCAGTCTCAAATCCGGCGTAGTGCACGTCGGAAGCGTCCGTAGATAGCACCCTCATTTGAATGCACCCGCTGGAGGTTGCAAATGGAGGCCTTGGCCGCTCGCTGCATTCTTTCCTCAGACGCCGTCTCTACCCGCGTTTCTTGGGCATGCTCAGACTCCAGATCGTAGCTAGCTCTGCTAAGGCTGGACAGTCTTGCTTTCCGACTCGCGGGATGCGGTCCCGATATTGGCTCTTCAGGCTGCCATGGGAGACCTGATTTCCATTCAAAACACGAATCGTCGGTGTGATTCTGTTAGCCTAGGACTTTTGACTTCAAAGACCGGATGTCCTCTGATTGTTGCTCCCAAGCTCTTTCAAACGTTGCATTCGCGGTCATTGGGCGAATAAACGCAGCGAGCCCGGCATCTCCCTCCGAGAGGTTGATGGACGCATCTGAGGGGCCTGTCGATAGTTGAGAGTCGGCGGACTCTCTATTATTGGGCGGGTACTGGGCGACTATTGGAGACGAGGGCATGGTCGAGCAGGATCAGTAGTTGTATCTTTGTAAGGGCGCCTCGAACGCACAGTCGCTTGCGAGTGGTTGACAAGTTGTGCCTGTACTCATTGCCTCAAGTCAGCCAAGCCTCGGTATGGAATGTGCAATTCCCTTTGCCATGAGGCTGTGTCCCAAGAGAGCCTCCGAATTGTCGTAGTATGTGGCCAAACTGCCGATATGCTGGATGTGACCGGTGTGCCCAATGTGGGTGCACCCACGGATCCAGGGGGAACAATCGACCAAAATTTCCATGCCGACGCAGCCTTGAATTTGTCTTTTTGATACGCGTCATCTTAGACAGCGCTGGATGATGTATTCGGACATGATCACGGTATGAGCAGTGTCAGACTTTGGTGAGGACGGCGCTGCCAAGTTTGTGAAATGGAGTTCCTTTGCCGGCGCTGCGGGCGTTTCAACAAGCTGACGTCTTCTTTGTTGTCAATGTGCGCTGACACGGTGATGATGAATCCAGCAGACATTGACGGCCGGAACGAGCTGTATTGTAATGACGCGAGCGGACTTTTCTGTGACAAACATTTGGGATTGGCCTTTGACGGCATTCGAATGCTTCGTGTGAAAAGGTGGCCTCTGCTCCCCGAAGTGCTGCTAAGAAAGAAGAAAAAAAAAATCACTTGTCCTTCCAGTCAGCGGCCTCTGCGAGCACCTCCAGGCTCTCGACGGTGATCCCGCCGGTCTTCCACTCCCCCACGAAACGCCGCAACACCTCCTTCAACCTCACGATCTTCTTCGCGTCCTTATTCAGCCTCTTCTTCAGCTCCAGGATCTTGCCCTCCTTGCGCGTCACCTCCTCTCTCAGCCAGCCATTCTCCCCTCTCAGCCGGTCGACCTGCTCTCTCAGCAGGTCAACCTCCCTCTCCAGGGAGTCGGCTCCCGCAAAATAGAAGTCCGCATCTACGCCGATGCGGTTGCGGTCCTTGCGCAGTCGCGCATTCTCGGCTTGGAGAAGTAAATTTTCGCCTGGTGAAATATTAGCCATCTGTGACGCGGAAGGTAGGCTCACTGAGTAATGTACGTTGGAGGCGTTGCTGCTCGCGGGAAGACATTTTGGTGCAGTTGGTGTTTGGTCACTATGAAGTTGTGTGTTTGTAGTGATCTGGTTGCTTAGCGAAATTAGCGCGCTCGCGGCATATATATTGGAATTGCGGCCCCAGGCACCCACTACGCAGCGAGAATCACGATCACGAGACTCACGCCAGAGCACACTCCACCTCCAGACTCGAAAAACTTTTGCAGCGTATAGTGCAATCCGTCCTGGCAAGTCGTCAGCGTTCCTAGTCATTGCCATAGAAACAGAACAGAACTCACATCAGTACCCTCAACCGCCAACACTCCTCTCGACTGCCTCTTGTGCACAAAGAAGAAGCAGATATCCGTCATACAAACCGTGAAACAAGCCCACAGACCGGTCAGAAACTTCGGCGCATCTTGAGACCTACAACATCGCGTCAATAACACACCCAGGGGCTCGAGTGTCCGCTCCTTTCCATTGCCCCCTGGATGCTGTTTCTCTGATAGCTCGTATAGAGTGGAATGTTTGCATTCGCGCCGGCGCAGGTGAAGAACACACCGGGAGAGTGAACACAAAGGGTATGTACCCAACCGACGAGGACGAGACCGATGATGCATAGTACTGCATTGAAGATGAGAAGGCCGTGACGGATACGGAAGAGGTTACGATTGATCGCAATGAGCTCACATATCGCAACCCTATAAGTTTGAACTCTTTCGTCATTCCGGCGATAGCGGCTGCTGAGAGGTTCGTGCAGTCCAAGGGGCAATGCAGTACCTTACCACTACATTGAGGATGGGTCTTCGGTCGATGAGATGTATACTGTGCCGTTGCCCTTCTGGAGCTTGCTCGCTCGGCGGGAGAAGATTTTCAGATGCATCCGACGTGTGGCCATTTTCGGTTTGCTCGACTCCATCGTAGAATTCTTTCTGGTCTTCCATATCAGCCGTTTTGAGACTGCGAGTTGCAAATCGGGGTGGTGTAATTCAGGAAGACAATCTGAACAGGGGCCATGAGTTCTCTTGGTTGGAAGATACACTAAATGATCGGGACATAGGGACTTAAAAACGCCGCACCACGCGCACCGCGGAAGCCGATGTCTAGCGTTGCACCGCAGGTGACGATCTGGACAGCAGGGATGGATCTGGGGAGTCGTATGGTGTTCGCCAAGACGGCATCCTGGGCATGTCCTTCTCCAGCATCCTTCGCTGTAAAGTGCCCGCAGGAGGTGAGTCGCCACTGTGCGGCTGATCGATCCGATTTTCGCTGGTCAAATCGTGCGAATTGCACGGATGCTGGCTGGTCCAGAGGCCTGGATGTGGCAAAGTTTTGTAAGTCTTCACAAAGTCAACGTTCAAGAACGGAGATGAATGCATAGTAGTCGCTTTCTTCCGAACTATCCCCATTGCTTTGACCACCGGGTTCAGGGTTGGAGTCCGCTTTACTCTCGCTGCCATTGTCAGCGTCTTCGCCGCTGGTCTCGGCTTCTGATCCGTCATCGCTTGGAGAACCGTGGGAGCTGCTGTCTTCTTCGAATCATCACCCGAAGGAAGCTCTTCCAGATTCGGATAGCGGTCATCTTGACGCCTGAAATTCTCTTCCCCATCAGTCGGGCAGCGGGCCTCACCACGATGCACGGCAAGGCCTTCGCGACCCTGCGGCAGCTACTATTCATAGCTGCTCCTGGAAAGATCGCAGATGTTGCCTTTCAGTAGTAGCAAGCTCGTCCCTCGTCTTGGTTCGGCCACGATGGCGCTCATCCTTGAAGACTTCCTCCCCGCGGTAACCTCAAAGGAGGAATGATTGTGATATTGGAGGATAGACTACTTTCGAGTAGCTAAAGCATGAGTCGTCTGCCAAACCAATGGTATTGCCCCGATGTTTCCCATGGTACAAACCCGGTGCATCACTCCAGAGGTCTCCAAGAGCTTCTTCACCTCAGCGCTGATCTGCCGGTCGACCAAATCACAAGGTCAACAACGTCCTCCAACGCTCGTGGCCTAGAAGCTCGTCGTATGGGTGGAGCTATATCGTCAGCAGGTCTTCCATATGTGATGATAAAATCTCCTCGCGCGATTCTAGTCGCAAGTCCAGAAATGTGGTATACTGCCGTGACTGTGAAGTCTCCCGGTCATGGTCCCAGCACCGTTTCCCGACCTTGAGCGTGCGAGGCCGTTGGTGGTTCTGATTTGGAAGGGTCCGGTCCGGGGCGGCTGAAGCACAGGTGTCTCGAGATTGCGGTTGAGATGGCCAATAATTCGCAGCACAAATTGCAGAGTTCGACAGAGTCGCGTTGTTGTGCAAAGTGAAGAATGAGATTAGCAGCGGGCGCCCCTGAACTCAATTATTCATGCCACGAGAGCAGCACGCGATCACGTGCCGTCAGTTTCCAATACAATTACCCTCCGTCAATATGCAGCAAGTCACCTCCCAGGGGATCAGAAACTTGTGGAATAGCAGCTTGTAGTAGACTCATTCCCGTCCCAAGGATTTCCACGGAACAACGGCAACCTCGCGATGAGCTCAGAAAAGCTCCTCCCGTGGAGATGACCATGTCATTTCATACAGAGGCCCTAGGACCTCGGGGTATCTCAAAACAAAAGGGCCTACTCAAGCCATCAAAAGATTAACTATCGGAACACCCATGCTCTCAAACCAGTATCTCCGCTTGACTGCGAGTCCTCCTCCCACGTGCGTCTTGGATTCAACCAACCGTCCCTTCTCATCAAAATACCCTTTCCCCGTTGCGATGCGTTCCAAACTGCTCGCGACAACCTCTTGGGTGCCATCGACCATGACCATGGCAATGGGATTTCTCCTCTCAAAGCCAGTGGGAGTGAGCTGTGGTTGATCCAAAAGAGGGCGAGTCAGCCCATCTCCCAGAGGGTTCTCCATGCCAGCTTCCGGGACAGAGACAATGACGAGGAGCTGCAGGACATCGGGAGAAGGTGCAAAACTTGGGATATTTGCCAGTTTTTCGTTGAAACTACAGCCTCCTCTGTAGATGACAAGGATATTGAAGGACTTCGCAATCGCGGAGGGCAGGCGATGATCGCAGAGGGTACTGTCCAGGTGGAAAATGCTCCCAAACGGCAGACGTCCGGTGGTAGAGGTCAATGGAACAGGATCCGTTTCCATCAACGCGGGGAAAGGGGCTGCACCGGCTCCAGTGGGTAGAATAGCTGGAATAAATTGGCGTGTGAAAGCCGTGTCCTTGTGTGAAGACGGACCACTGATAGGCTTATCGGTGGGCTGGGAGCCGGACAGAAGGTCGTACACCCAAGCCTGTACTTCATCTTTCAAAGAGTCCAAAGTACTGCTCTCTTCAACCTCTACCTCCGCAAGAACTTCGCTCTCTGAGCTCATGGGGAGCGTCGGGATATCAAGGACCAGGTCCACCATTTCGAGATCTTTGATACGGGTGAAATGGGGATCCGTTGGATTCACGCCTTTCAAGGCTTGATCAGTGAGGATTACTTTCTCGTCTCTGCCCAGATGGAAACTTGCGATGCCGTGAATGCGGAACTCGTCTCCGATTGCCGCTTCAACTAGGACACCGGTATCATCTGGCAGCAAAACGCTTCTTGGCTGCTGCACCATATTCAAGCGCAAGTTGGAGAGAGAGTTGACCAAGACGCCATCGAGGATCTTATGTAATGCGCCCATCGGTATTACACCTTTCTCAGCTTCTGGCGTGCTCGGGCCAAGGTTCGGGAAGGTCAGGGAGCTTGTGACAGGGCTTGTGATTTGCGTACTGAAGCCATTACTTGGTATCAGAGATTGTGGAAGTGTCCACGGGTAGAATGTGTAGTTGGACGGGCTTCTGACATCTGCGTATGAGATACCAGGACCGCTGGGTGACTTCTCAAGCAGAGGCGAAGATCGGGCAGGGTTGATGGGGACCATGTGCAATTGCGCGAGCGCGCCGGCGTGGAAGAGATCACTGCGATTGGCGGTATTGCTGACAGTAAGAGGCATGGGTTGTTTCGGCACAGGACAAGTCGGAGCTGGTGCAAGTGCGTTACGTTCCACCTGTCGCATCTGCTTTTTGATCTCATGATGAAGTCCAGACCGTCTGGACGGGTCGGGGATCAGTAGTGGATGGCCTTCGGTTGTGAAGACGACTGGCCGATCGAGTTTATTCAGTGGATGATCTTCAGTAAACAGAAGATACAGATACTTGGCCGTTTCTCCCAAGAAGAAGCTCTCCATGCGATCTCTCTGCTCGCCTGTTGAGACGTCGCTGAGGTCAGCCCAGCCGCACTTGGTCCAGCATCGGCGGCGTATATCTCTGATAGCCATCTCGCCAACATGGAGGTAGTATGGGTCTTTGGTAGCTTGGTGCAGATGAAAGTTGCTCTCAATAAATTCTGGTCGTCCGACCCAGTACTTGAAGTTGGGATCGACGGTGGCATGCTGGGTATTCCATCGCTCGGGCAATGTGCTGTATCTCGTCCAGAGTGCGCTCCAAAGAAGATGTGACTCGATTGCTTCATCCAATTCGCCAGCTAAAACAAGAAGTCCCGGGTAGTATGCAGAGAGGTTGTCGATCCAATGGTACCTGAGCGCTCCAGTGAAAGTATCAACTTGCGCGTAGTACGGGTGCTTCTCTTTCAGGCTGGTGTTGTAGATGTGCCTCTTGACGGCGGCGTGTGCCTGCTGCCATACCTCCAAAAAGCTCTCCGGAGCGTCCATGTGGGGAATAGTGGTGTTGTATGACAGACCAGACAGGAGTATGTGTGACTTCAGCGAATACTCGAAGAACGAGTCGATGCCAGCGCCGATGCCTGAGAGGGCAGGTACAGTCCACTGACCAGTCTCCGCGTCAATTCCGTTTCCGAGCAGGTCGATGGCAGAACGGCGTTGCCATATCGCCCAGAATGCGCGTTTGCCAAGCCTCTCAAAGCGTGGGTCGCCGGTCAATCGACTGAGGGTTGAGAACTCTAGCACCAGACTCCCAGCGCCGGCGGCACAATTCTCGACAATCTCTCGCGGATCTGTGGAAGTGCCGTCCAATCTACAGACGCCGCTCTCCGAATCGCGGTAGAAGGGAATGCCGGTCCGCAGGTTGACTCGCGGATAAGGTATGCCAGTGGATGTCTCGAAGGCAGGCAGTAATCGCTTGCCTAAGTCGTATGCCAGATGCAGCAGCTGCCCGTTGTATGTGAATCCATTGCGCCATCTGATGCCCGGAACTTTGCCGTTTCTGTAGACCGGCTTGTATCCCTCCATGGGCAACTCGCCCATTGCAAACAAATGCGCCGATAGTAGACCACCAAGCCCACGAATGTTGGTCTCGAAGACCTGCACCTTGCTATCCAAATCGAATCCGCACGCTCGTGTGCCGCATCGCTTGTTGTCCGTTCCATCTCCGTAAAGCTCAACCAAGTCTTCGACGCCGTTCTGGAAGTCGCGGAGAGGGTGACGTCGATCGCGACTGCTGCCAGTGTGGCCGGAGGCCAATATGGCAAGCGTGGAAAGTGAGTCGATGAGAGTCAAGCTGTAGTTGCCCAGGACATCGTTCAAGCCAATGTCGGCCGGGTTCTCTCTGTTGCGGGTCTGCGGCGTGCAGGAAATCGGTTTCACCTCGTCTTCGGGGAAGGCATATCTCATGTAACTGTCGTATCCATGGTAGAACAAGTCCCTCGTGTCCTGTCTGGGGGTGTTGTCAGCCTCACGTGCTCCCCTGCGCGTTGACGAGGTGACGATGGACGGGATGAATTGAGGTGAAACTAACCGTAGTACTGAAATCTCGTCAACGGTCATGCACGACCCAGTCGTGGCTCCAAGAGTGAGGAGCAGGAGCAGGCAGAAACGCATCGGCCATAGCGAGTTGCTCGCTGAGCGGGTGTTGTTGTTGTTGGTCGTAACCAGAGTGGAAGTCGAGTGCTCAGACGGGCGCATCGGCGACCTGTTTAAACGTGCATTGGTGAGTCAGGTGCTCACGGACTCCTCCCACGCGCGAGAACGTAGCGTGGCGTATCGGGAGCGATGCGTGTTGTCGTGATTGTTATCGTGGTCCAATGGCGACGTGACGTTGTTGTCCTGGGAACAATTCCGACGGGAAGTCTGGAAATGTGTCTTCCTGTTGCTCTGTGGCTCGCTTCAGCCAACACCGGCATCGGCTCGGCTCCCGGCTGTCTTTCCCGCG